>CM035423.1:154576580-154631580 GCA_020310875.1 Ceratopteris richardii | reverse complement strand
TAGCACATACTATATGCTATATGGAATCTATGCAGGGCATGTACGCTATAAATTTCTAAACAGACCCATTTCCCCAACCTACATTAGAATGCAAAGATGACAGTAATATTAGTACTGAAATTCCCAGTTTACACGTGGCATATTATATGTCATATGCAACTTTGCAGGGCATTCACCATTTTTCAATACTTCTATACCTGTCTCTCTGACAGAGACCCTCTTTGTAATTATAGATAGACTGCAAAAATAGTATCATCACTGAAATGCAATTCCCAGAGACTGAATGATAAGAAAGGGAAAGGAATTCTTAAAATACTTTCTAACATTAAACTAATAAAAACAAATGCACACTTTCATGAGCTCATCGAAGAACACAAAACCAAAAAAAAAAAAAAAAAATCGCAACATGGGCAATGCATTCCACTGTAGCACAAAAGAAAAATTGCCTTTCTATGAAACAGCCTTTCAAGGCTTGTAGACTTCCCCAAAAGCGACCTAGAGCAAACACAAAGCATGGAAGTCCCAAGGTGAGCAAAAGAGCCCACAAACCCCTCTCGCCTCCCTTTTGCCAAGTTCCCCCACAACTCCCCTCATCTCTTGCGCCCCCTCTCCGCAAGCCTTCTTCCCACCTCCCCTCCATCTCTCCTCACTTTCTTTTTTTCCCCCATCGTCTCCTATTCCCTGAAGTTACAATGCCAAAGACAAACAAGCTTGCTGGCATTATGTCACAAGCTAAGGCAAATTTGGTTCCAGTGGAAGTGAAAAATGTACATAAGACCTATGGTTACAAGGGAGACAACAATGCAGATAGCTTAAAGGCTCATCTTGCAAGATAAGATACGTTAAGTGTTGCCCCAATGTGGCTAGAGGAAGTACAGAAAAGAAAAGTGGAAATGTATACAGGAATAGAAGTAAAATCAAAGGCAAGGCTGAAGTGACTTGTTACCAATGTGGTAGGAAAGGTCACAAGAAGCCTGATTGCAGATACTACAAAGCTGAACTGGAAAGAAAGAAGAACACAAGTGGTAAGAAGAAAAACAACACCAAGAATGAAGCACATGAAAACTCAAAGGACAAGGACAAAGAGAAGGCCAATGTGGCCTTCAGTGTCTTCATTGAGGAGCTATCAAATGCAGAGGTTATTCTTTGTGCTCCTATGGAAGCATATCATGCCAAAGTTAATGATGCTTCTGTTAATATTCATGCACAGGATAAGTGGATCACAAAGAGGAATTTGATTGATGCCTTGCTTACTATGAATGAAGCTTTGTCACAAACATGGATTGTGGATTCACGTGCATTGTTCCATGTTACTCCTATTAAGGAGTCTTTTACTACCTTTCATGCAAGCAGCCATGGACATGTATATCTTAGAAATAACCATGTTTGTTCTATTGAAGGTATTGGCACAATGCACCTCACTATAGATAGCACTAATGAGCTGGTTTTGCATGATGTAAGGTATGTATCAAGCATCAAGAAAAGTCTATTGTCTATTGGGCGAATGGATATGCATGGATATAGTACCCTCTTTGAGAAGGGATCATAGAAGCTTATCAAAGGCTCTAGGCTGATTGTTAAAGGTACAAAGAAAGAGACTCTTTATTGCTTGCATGGTAAAGCCTTGTTTGACAAATTTATTTCTTTGGCTGAAATGCATTCACATATGGAATTACAGCATAAAAGGCATGGCCAAATGAGCCAAAAAGGCCTTGATAAACTATGTAATTTGAACAAGTTTGATGCTAAAGGCTCAAAACTTGATTTTTGTAATGAATGTCAATATGGTAAGCAAGTAAAGAATTCCTACTACTTTGGTGTCTCTCGATACTTCGCATTTATCTCAAGAAAAGTACATTGAAAAAGTGCTGGACAGATTTAATGTGGCTGATGCTAAGCCTCTTGGAGTGGCATTGCAGCCACATGTTAAGCTTTCCAAGGATGACCGTCACAAAGATGATGATGCAGCCAACTACATGAAGAGTGTTCCATATGCATCAGCTTGTGGTTCACTTATGTACCCTATGGTTGCCACTCGGCCGGACATTGCTCATGCAGTGGGAGTTGTTAGTAGGTTCATGGCTAATCGAAAGCTCGTTGGGAGGCAGTCAAATCTATCTTGAGATATTTGAAAGGGACCAGTGGCTATGTATACACCCTTGCAGGTGGAGCTATTTCATGGTGTTCTAGACTTCAGAGGATAGTTGCACTACCTACTACAGAAGCTGAATGTATTTCAGCCCCAGAGGCTTCCAAAGAAGCCATGTGGTTCGCCTACTCATGCAATGAGTTCCGGATGCCTAAACGGCACATGTCCTTAGATGTGATAGCCAGAGTGCCATATGTTTGGCAAAGAATGCCATGTTCCATGCTCGCACAAAGTATATTGATGTGAGATACCACTTCATCAGAGAGGTGTTAGAGGATGGCCTGATCACCTTGATCAAGGTCAATACTTCATAGAATCATGTTGATGCTCTCACAACGTGTCTACTTAAGGCACAATATCAACTATGTATACAGATGGTGGGAGTTACTTAGCTCAAAGGAGCCTCCTTGGCCCTTTAAATGGGAGGTCGTTGGGAATAAAGTAGTGTTGCATCGCAACGCGTTGCGATGAGTTCGCAACGCGATGCGATAAAATTCAAATTTTTTGCCGCCTCATTGAGGCATTTTGAACAAAAAACCCGAGAGCATATCGAGCTACAAGCGACTGTGTGCAAGCCGAGAGAGAAGGTAAAAGCCTACATTCATGATTTTTGCACACACACACACATACATCCAAAGGCTGAAGTTATTCCCTCCTATCACCATGCCCAAAGCAAAGCAAGCTTGTTGGCAATATGTCACAAGTCAAGGCAAGATGGGCTCCGGGGTAGTGAGAGATGGACTTGTAAGCTTTGTGTCTATAGTGGAGCCGGTGGAGCCAATAGGATCAAGGCCCACCTTGCAAAATTTAGTGGTGTAGGGGTTGCATCTTGCAAAGAGCCAATGCCCGAAGCTATAAAGGAAGAGCTATTGCAATGTTTTGCTCAAAAATCTCAAGGTAGAAGGAATACACCTTCACAATCTCAAGATAGATCACATGCAAGTGGTTTGCATGGCTCATGTGATCCCCAAACTCAAACATCTCAAGCTTATGAGGCTCCCATAGACATTGACATAGAGCATGAGCCACCAAGAAAGAGTACAAGAGTAGAGCATGATTATCAAGAGCACCCACATGGCTCTCTTGGAGGAGCCTCTATACGTGCTAGCTTGCAAAAACAACGTAAACAAGAAGCCACACAAGCCATCATGAAGGCTTTTATACAATGTGGGTTGTCTTTCAATGTTGCACAGACACCGGCATGGAGAAATGCCATTGAAAAGGTATCATTATTAGGGTATCGGTGGCAAGGGCCTACCTATGAAGAGTTAAGGACAACGGAGCTCAAAAGAACAAAGGAAGCATTAGAGAGAGAGCTTGAGCCCATGAAGGAGACATAGGCAATCGGTTCATTTATGACCATATCCGTCAAGCTATCATGGACATTGGTGCGGAAAAAGTAGTCCAAGTGATCACAGATAATGGAAGTAATAGTGTGGCTATGGCAAGCTTTTGGAAGAAGAATTCCCCTCTATTGTGTGGGCATTGATTTGTTGCCCATTGCATTGATTTGTTGATAGAGGATGTGGGGAAGATACCATGGATTTACATCATTTTTACCACTTGCTTGAAAGTGCTCTCTTTGTTCACAAAGAGACCAAAGTTGCTTGCTTTATTTAGGTCTTATAGTGATATTGACTTGGTGAAGCCGGCCAAGACGAGATTCGCATACTTGTGCATTATCATGGAGAGATTAGCAAGAGTGAGGCAAGCATTGATGCAGACAATTGTATCACTTGATTGGACAGCTTGGGATAGACATACTCGTCCAAAGGCAGAGCTTGTACGACGGACATGTTTGGATGACAGTTTTTGGAGGGATGTGGAGGGATTAGTGCGGGCTTTACGGCCCTTATATTCACTCCTACGCATAAGAGGGCTGCATGCTTGAACTTGTATACGAGTTCATGGACCATGTTGGAGAGTCTATTTAGAGATGTCCTTATTTGACATTGGACAGGTAAGTTGGAACTTAGTAACTATATTTTAATTTCTATTTTTTAATGTGTGCATTGTGTATATCACGACTCACTATGTGGCATGTGCATTGTGTACGTCACATGTAACATGACATTTGTGCAGTGTGTACGAGGCTTGAGCATTGAGTCATAACATATCATGTTACATATATCATATATGTCACATAAATGATATACATGTAACATAATACATATGTGCATTGTGTATGAGTCATGACATATGTATTATCATTTATGTGCATTGTGTATGACTTTTGAGTCTTTACATATGTGCATTGTGGATTGAACATTCACATTATGTATGTGACATGTCACATTTATGCATGTGACATGGTCACATGTGTATATGGCATGCCACACGTGCATTCAAGTTTTCAACATTCTTATTGTTCTAACTTTTTCTTCTAACTTGATTTGTTTTCTATCCATAGGATAGAGGAAATAAGAGTATGGAGGAAGAGATGGGATTGGCTCCATGGCCCTATACATGGGATGGCCAATCTACTACATCCTTTATGGAAATCTACAGAACAATCATTGGATATGGAGCTTGTGAAAGCTTGGAATGACTATGTAGGTCGATTGTATGGAGCTTCTTATGTGGAGCATAGTGCCCAGAAACGGCGTTTCTAGGCCCCAGAAACAGTTCGGCCGTTTCTGGGAAACGGATTGGTCCAAAAACGCCGTTTCTGGGCCCTATTTTTCCATAAAATGTTTTAAAGAGATTTTATATCCTTTTGTTGTTTTGCTGCGCGACCGTCGACTGTGATCCTTCATGCCAATAGAGAGAGAGAGAGAGAGCCTTGGCCCTTGAGAACTCTGAACAACCACTCAGCCTTCAATGTTCAGGTATGTAACTTTAGAAATTAGCCCTCTATTTTTTTTTCCGAATTCTTCCATTTTTTTTTTCGATTTCTTCCAATATAATATATATAATATATGATATATGTACTTAGTATTTATTATTGTGCCTTGTGTAATAGACTATAGCGTATGTACTATGAAAATTGAATGCATGAATGTACGAAGTATGTGTATGTATATACTATATATTATATATAATTTAGTATTATGTATATACTAAATTATTAATTACTAATGACGATAAATGTACGAGTGCATGTGTGTGCATGGAGCAAGTATGTATGAGTTCTTTCATCACTTCAGTTTTTTATCTATGATGTATTATTTTGGCTTGGAATTTTGGATTCTGTAAGTATGTATACATACTACAAGTCTTTATAAATTGTGTAGAGACAAATGTTTAATTAATAATGTGCATATGCCATAGTTGAACTTAATAATGTAAGAAATTTGAATGTTCAATGCATGTATGTATGAGTGTATCATGTATGAGCAGTGAGTGTGTGGAACGTGTGTGCACTGTGTGTGTGTGTGTATGTATATATATATATATATATATATATATATATATATATATATATATATATATATATATATATATATATATATATATATATATATATATATATATATATATATATATATATACCATTTCCCCTGTTTCCCATTTCCTGCCATTTCCAAATTTTTGGAAACTCCGTATCCGACCGGTCCGAACCGACCATTTCCAACCATGCTGGGCACTATGATGTGGAACTACGCGAGAAGCTAGACATTAAGCTCACACAATTCCAGAATAAGGAAGGAATTTTTGGTAGAGACACTGCATGCTTTAGAAGCATGCAATTGATGCTTGTGACATGGTGGGAGAGATACGGTGTTGGTACTCCTGAGCTAGTACGTGATGACTTCATACTCTATTACTCACTATTTAGTATTAAGTTTTAACTAATAACTCATTCCTCTTGAGACTCTATTTTTTAATGAACTCTTTAATTGATTAAAGATTTCTCTTTTTTCTCCTTTATTATGCAGAGACACTTAGCCATTTGCATACTTTCATAGGATTGTAGTGTCAGTCCCTGTGAAAGGAACTGGAGTACATGGACCCTCTTCCACACAAAGAAGAGGAATAGGCTATCTACACTGCAATTGGAGCGGCTTGTATATTGCCACTGCAACTTGCATTTATTGGAGCGTGGTGGCCACTCAGCGGAGGTGCGGCAAGTCAACGTCGATCTTGACATTGAGAGGATCCATGATATGCCTACCATTCCGGAAGACGAACTTGATCTATATGATATGCTTTATCAGGAGTTGACCGTGCGGCAGCATGATACGAGGGAATCTCGGACTCGTGCTAGTCATAGTGCACGTACTGTACCAGGCCCATCTACTAGTCAGATGGAGGCATCTATTGGTCGGCCACCACACAACGATGATGATGATGATGATTATGATGATCATTATGATGATGATGATTGAATCTTGATGGAGTCTAGACATTGATGATTGGTCATGACCTAGGTCCTAAATCTTTAAGGTTTAAGTGATTGACTCTGGCATGTCACATGTGCAATGTGAATTTCAAGTTTAGAATGACAATGATTATTTGTGCAATGTGCATTGTGAATTTAGAATGAAATACATACTACATCCTAGTTAGAACTTAGTAGTAAGTACTAAGTTGTAAGTTGTAACTACATACTACATAGTAGTAGGGTACATACTACATAGATGATAGTACATAGTCCATACTACATACTACATACTAGATGTCTGATGATAGTACATAATAGGGTGCCAAAATTTGAAAAAAAAAAAATGAAAAAAAAAAGAAAGGTTCGCAACGTTTAGGGCAAAAAGTTGCTATGTTGCTAACACGTTAGCAACACGTTGCCTTGGACGTTGCGAAAACGTTGCTAACAACCTTGGAATAAAGGCCCCAAGGACTCCTTTTCTATATTTTCACCGCTTCCATGTGAAAGCTCTCTCCGAGAGCTTTCCATACATACTTTTGTTATATTTTTTGGACCCCAAAATGGGGAGTTATACGCATTTACATTATTTTTAAGAATTTTGGTCATTGGCCATGTATGAACATGTCCAAATGACCTAAAAGTCACTTATCAATAGGACTTGGTCCCAAATCTCTCATAATTTGATTCTGACTTCTTCAACTTCAGCTTCTCCATCTGCTTCTCCAAATTTCTCTTCAAGTTTCTCTCTCTACTTTCTCCCTCCTCACGCAACTGCCCACTCCCTTAGCTGCTAGCATTTGGAGCAACCGACCACACAACCACATAGCTCTCCGTGGCCTCTTTCAATAGCCTTAGTTGTTATTCATTCCTCTTTTGAGGATCTTGGACTCTTGGCCCTTGGTGGAGTCCTCAACACACTTATATTGTGTGGATATGGTGATATGGGACAACACCTTGAGGGGGATGGGGTAATAAAGTAAGTCTGTGATCTAGGGATCCGATCGGTTCAGACGGATCTGAAATCGGACATCGTTTGGTCATCCGTGTGTATGACCAAAGATCTCAGGTTTAGACTTACTAGGAGGTCTTGTTCTCTTACATTGGTCCCAGAGCTTAGGAAGTAGGCTTGGGAAAGGTGGATTGACCTAATGGCCTCTAAAAAAGGCGCTTGGGCATCCTCTATATGGAAGGGTACAAAGTGGCGCACGTCGTTTACAC
The DNA here is from genome assembly GCA_020310875.1 of Ceratopteris richardii. Taxonomy (NCBI): domain Eukaryota; kingdom Viridiplantae; phylum Streptophyta; class Polypodiopsida; order Polypodiales; family Pteridaceae; genus Ceratopteris; species Ceratopteris richardii. Next base: position 154,623,889 of record CM035423.1, on the reverse strand, counting down.
AAGTTAGCCTTACAAAGATTGAGGTGTATCTCTCAATCCGTAGGTCGGATTGAGGCATGTAATATACGGTTCAGACGGATCTGAAATCGGACATCGTTTGGTCATCCGTGTGTATGACCAAAGATCTCAGGTTTAGACTTACTAGGAGATCTTGTTCTCTTACATTGGTCCCAGAGCTTAGGAAGTAGGCTTGGGAAAGGTGGATTGACCTAATGGCCTCTAAAAAAGGCGCTTGGACATCCTCTATATGGAAGGGTACAAAGTGGCGCACGTCGTTTACACAAGTTAGCCTTACAAAGATTGAGGTGTATCTCTCAATCCGTAGGTCGGATTGAGGCATGTAATATACGGTTGGAAAGCTCTCAAAACGAACGTTCCAAATCTACTCAGGTAACTTGGAAGTGTGAAGTCCTTGGGAAACCATGGATGGCACTTTATTGAGGTAAGAACATAGGTAAGAACAAGGTTCAAGATTGAGGTTGAGAACAAGGGCCCAACACACCAAGGTTGCAAACAAGAAGGTTCAAGACACCAAGGTTGAGAGCAAGGGCCCAACACACCAAGGTAAGAACAAGGTTCAAGATTGAGGTTGAGAACAAGGGCCCAACACACCAAGGTTGCAAACAAGAAGGTTCAAGACACCAAGGTTGAGAGCAAGGGTTCACGAGACCAAGGTTGCAAACAAGGTTCAAGAAACTGTGCGAGGTTGAGGACATCAATTTAAGGGTACCTAAGGAGTTCAAGGGGTTGATCACTAAGGTTAGAGGGATACAAGAGTAGATCATTGAGGACAATGATTGGTTAAGTGGGGAAGAATGTAATAAAGTGATAGATAGGAGATGGTTGGACCACACCCTTCACAAATAGGAGATGGTTGCACTACACCCTAAGAGAGAGGATTAGGAAGTGATCGTCAACCATGGCTTTTGGGGCAAGTGGTTAGCCCATCACATTCCTAACCAAGAGGTTGTGAGTTCAATAAACTCAAGAATAGGAGTCAATATCACATAAATGAAAGTTCAACTTAAACTTTCATAGTGGCATGGGAAACCATATCCTAAAGGTGACATATAGTCTCTAGTTTGATACTCAGGAAATGAATATGATTGAGTCAGTAAGGTTTTTGGATATTGTTTGAAAGAATCTAGCATTGCAAAAGATTCCATGATGAATCATTTGCTCAAGTTATTTGATTCCCTAGAAGGAATCTCAAGTTTTGAAGAATAATGTTCTCCCAAGTAGTGAGAAGAAAATTCTTTAAACTCTTTAGTCAGTAAGTAGTTCCTTAGCAATCCCAAACTGCAAGAAGTGATACTTAAAGTCCAAATGGTTGATATCACTTGGATGTGTATCAAAGATTCTTAGCTTCAGAATTTGAAAGGCATTAGAACATGTTTGGACTTAAGTAGGGAAAGATCTCTAAAAATCTTGGAGGTAAGCCAAAAAGCTTAGAAAAGCACAAGAGATCTTAATGATAAAGACAAAGTCTTTATTATTATCGCATGATCAACAAGACTTGCTCAATCTTGGCCATGGTTGTCCAAGATAATTGCGATTGGAACTATTGTGAAGTTTGCCCAAGTATTGGCAATCGAAATAGTAAGTTGTTCCAAGTTTGAACAGAGTAGATATTCCAAGTATGTAGTCTGCAACCGTGTCAACGGTAATTAAGTCTGTGGAAGGTAAAACATAATGTTTGCCTATCCTTAAAGGGATTTTGGTACAAATCCAAAGAACATAAGCGCATGCTTAAAACTTAAGCAGTAGAGAGATTCCTATATAAAGTCCCCGGGGTAGGTACCTAAAGCATCAGTAAAGAAAGAAATCTAAAGACAAGAAATCAAAAGCTCTTGTCACTACAAAATTGGTCAAGGATAAACCAATTGAACTTGAATTTGAGAAAATTCAAGTACTTGGAATTCTAATTGGTTTTTATTTGAAAACCCTAGCAAAAGAAGGATGGATATTCCATCAAAAGGTTTTCAAGTTTCCAAGGCAAAGAACATGATTGTGAGACGATCATGTGAAGGAATTAAAACCTCGAATATCTAGTTAGAGACAATGCCTGAAACTTCAAAATTCTTGTCAAGAATTGAACAAAGAAGGTTCTCTATTTAAGATATGTTTTGACTTTAGGATAAATATCACCCACACATTAATGTGAATATAAAATAGGGTGGTATGGGACACCAGATTTTATACACAGATTGATGTAGGAAAGATGGTATGGGACATCGGACCGTAGGATGATAATTATCTTTTAGTCCTAGTTTGGATCTTGAAGTTGGGTTTGATCCTCAAGAGAATTAAGACTTCAAAGAAGGAGTTTAATTCAAGGAGAATAAAATTAGTATCCTAAGATACTTCAAAATAACTTGAAGTTGAAGAAACAGAAGATATGAAGTAAGTAACTTCCAAGATCTTCTTAAAACACTTCAAGATAAAGTGTTGTTAATTCAAAAATATTTCCTAAATTAAAAAAAAAAAAAAGGGACTTTGAGTTGATCTTTTCAACCAAGAATTTGATTGACTAAGTCAAGCATCAAGTTCCTAGTGTAACTTGGTAAATTCACTCTTTTGACTCAAAGAAATGTACAAGAATTGCATTTCCAGTAAGGAGTCAGAAAGATTGAATATGACATGAACTTAGTCTCAAGTGAAGCATTATTTGAATACAAAACTCATCAACAGAATCTCAGTGGGTCGACACACTGATGTTGGTTACCACACTAGTATCTTGTGGTTGGATGATGTTTTTTATTTGCTTTAAATCTTTTTGAGAATCCGGATTATTTCTCTTAAAGATAGAAAAAATGCTTCAATATCCTGTGGAAATAAATCTTTGAGAAGTTAAAGTCCTGAGTCGTCTAGACTTTGACTCATATCAAGTTTACATGTCTTTGAAGTATGAATTGGTTATATAGAGTTTTAGTTATTTCTTTCCGCTTTCCAAAATCTTTTGGAATTGGCTCGGATATGTTGGGGATAAAGGCCCCAAGGATTCTCCTTTTGTATATTTTGACCCTTCCATGTGAAAGCTCTCTTCGAGAGCTTTCCAGACATATTTTTGTTGTATTTTTTGGACCCCAAATTGGGGAGTTATAGGCATTTACATTATTTTTATGACTTTTGGTCATTGGCCATGTGTGAACATGCCCAAATGACCTAAAAGTCACTTATCAATAAGACTTGGTCCCAAATCTCTCATAACTTGATTGGGACTTCTTCAACTTCAGCTTCTCCATCTTCTTCTCCAAATTTCTGCGCAGGTTTCTCTCTCTACTTTCTCTCTCCTAACGCAGCAGCCCACTCCCTTGGTGTTTGGAGCAACCGAGCACACCACGACGTAGCTCTCCGCGGCCTCTTTCATCTGGTATCAGAGCTTTCAGCTGTTCCATCGCGACAAAGTTGCTCAAACTGTTTTTCTACTTCAGCCTATGTTGAGCTTAAGGTGTTTTCTTGCATTTGGGAGAATTTCATCGCGAAAAACCTTCCTTTTTCGCGATAAAAGGGCTGTTTTTGGAGGATTACTTCAGCCCGGAGCAAAGCTGAAGCAAATTTTGTGCTTTTTAGAGAGTTTCATCGCGAAGAATCTCTTCTATTCTTCTTTTTGTATCCCCACAGGTCTTTTTCAGCATCCACATTGCTGATTTTTTCATCTACAGGTCTTTTGTGGCAGAAATTCTCTCATTTTTCAAGTGGGAGGACATGCACAAAGATTGAGGAAGTGCATACTTGCTGGAAACTTATTACAGTAGGTCATTTCTCTGATTTTACAGGTCATATTGCTGCAAAAATTGGGGCTTTTGTGAAAACAAGCACCCATTGCCTTGGTTTTACATCTATGTATGCCTTTTGTGGTTGAAAAACAACAAATTTGTTGTTTTTGATGCAATTACAGCTTGCTGGAATTTTCTGAAATTTTCTGCAGAAAATTTCAGAAATTGTTTTTTGCAAGTTTTGAACAGTTTTTGGGCTTAATTTCTCAGCTATAGTCTCCTAAGGTGATTGCGCACAGGACAGCAGGTGAATTTTACCTTTTTGGTGAAATTTTGAAGCTCTTAGCGTGCAAACATGGCCTCTACCTCCTCTGATGTCAAAAGCTTGTTTGAGATCAAGAGATTTGAAGGTAATGGTTTCGATTTGTGGAAAGAGAGAATGTTGGGCATCCTCTTTCTTAAAGATTGTGAAGGGGCTCTTGAGGAAGTCAAGCCTGAAGATATGACAGATGCAGCATGGATGAACCTAAACAAGAAGGCCATCACTTACATCAAGATGGCTGTATCAGATGAAATCTTAGTGGATTTGAAAGGCCTTACAACTGCTTTTGAGGTATGGGAGAAGCTGAAAGCCACTTATGAAAATACCACGCCTGTAAATCAAGTGCATCTTATGCGTAAGCTAGTGTGTATGCAGCTTGATGAGTCAAAAAGTGCGGCTGAGCACTTATCTTTGTTTACAGGTACTCTTTCACAATTGAAGGACTCTGGATTACCTCCATTTGATGATAAGCTTAAGGCCATCTTCTTGTTGATGACCTTACCTGATTCGTGGGAAACATTGGTTGTTTCACTTTCGAATAGCCCCAGTCTTACCTTTGATGGTGTAAGGGGTTCTATTTTGAATGAGGAAATCAGGAGGAAAGCTAGTGGAGAGGGTAGTGGTTCAGCCAATGTGGCTAGAGGAAGAACAGAAAAGAAAAGTGGAAATGTACAGAGGAACAGGAGCAAAAGCAAAGGCAAGGCTGAAGTGACTTGTTATCAATGTGGTAGGAAAGGTCACAAGAAGCCTGATTGCAGATTCTATAAAGCTGAACTAGAAAGAAAGAAGAACACAGGTGACAGGAAGAAAAAGGACACCAAGAATGAAGCACATGATACCTCAAAGGACAAAGACAAAGAGAAGGCCAATGTGGCCTCTAGTGTCATCATTGAGGAGCTATCAGATGCAGAAGATATACTTTGTGCTACTATGGAAGCAGAGCATGCTGAAGTTATTGATCTTTCTATTAATATTCATGCACAAGATATGCAGATCACAAAGAGGGATTTGATTGATGCCTTGCTTACTGTGAATGATGCTTTGTCACAAACATGGATTGTAGATTCAGGTGCATCGTTTCATGTAACTCCTATTAAGGAGTGTTTCACTACCTTTCATGCAGGCAGCCATGGACATGTATATCTTGGAAATAACCATGCTTGTTCAATTGAAGGTATTGGCACAGTGCATCTCACAGTGGATGGTACCAATGAGCTGGTTTTGCATGATGTAAGGTATGTACCAAGCATCAAGAAAAGCTTATTGTCTGTTGGGCAAATGGATATGCATGGATATAGTACCCTCTTTGAGAAGGGGTCATGGAAGCTTATCAAAGGCTCTAGGCTGATTGTTAAAGGTACAAAGAAAGGGACTCTTTACTGCTTGCATGGTAAAGCCTTGCTGGGCAAGTTTATTGCTTTGGCTGAAATCCATTCACATATGGAATTATGGCATAAAAGGCTTGGTCACATGAGTCAAAAAGGCCTTGATAAACTATGTAATTTGGACAAGTTTGATGCTAAAGGCTCAAAACTTGATTTTTGTAATGAATGCCAATATGGTAAGCAAGTAAAGAATTCTTACTACTCTGGTGTCTCTCGTAAGTTTAATGTGCTTGATCTTGTTCATTCTGATGTTTGTAGCATGCCCACAAAATCTATGGGGGGTGCTCTTTACTTTGTTTCTTTTGTAGATGATTACTCTAGGAAGCTTTGGGTATATTTGTTAAAATCTAAAGATGAAGCCTTTGCTGCATTTAAGAAATTTCATGCATTTGTGACCACTCAAACAGGTAGAAAGCTGAAATGCTTACGTACAGATAATGGGGGTGAGTTTACAAGTGCTGAATTCAATAGATTTTGTGAAAATCTTGGTATTAAGAGGGAGCTAACAGTCCCATACAGCCCCTCTTCCAACGGTGTGGCTGAAAGGTATAATAGGACTTTATGTGAGAGGGTGAGATGCATGCTGTCCACAGCTAATCTCCCTCATGGATTTTGGGGAGAGGCTTTGAAAACTGCAGTTCATGTTTGCAATCGATCCCCTCATATGTCCTTAAAAGGTGGCATTCCAGAAGAGGTTTGGTCTGGCAAACCAGCTTCATATGACCACCTACGCATCTTTGGTTGCGATGCTTTTGTGCATATAAGGCCTGAGTTGAGAAGCAAGTTAGATGCAAAGTCCATGAAAGGAATCTTCATGGGTTATGGAGATGAAGGTGAAATGGGCTACAGGATTTGGCTACCTCAACTCAAGAAGGTAATACGCAGCCGAGATGTTGTATTTAATGAGGCAAGGCTGCTCAAAAACAATTGTGCCTCTAAAGATGACCATAAAAGAGTCAAATTTCAGCATGTACAGCCACCAGTTAAATCTGATATGGACCCTCGGGATGCACCACATATGGCTGGAAATGACAATGAGCCCGTGGTTATTGAGCCAGATGATGCTGGACAGCAAAATGATGCTCCTGAAGGGCATATGCAGCCACCTATTCATGCTGAAAACAGGGCTGGAAATGATGTACAGCAGCCTGTTAACAATGAAGAAGTTAATGTACCTCCTGATGTAGATCCATTGCCTGGTAATGTTGATCATTGGGTAAGAAGATCTATACGTCCTAGGAGGCGAGTGAATAGATATGATCCCTCTATACATTATATTATGTTATCAGATGAGGGTGAGCCTCTTACTTATAAAGAGGCAAAGCTATGTGAGCACAAGAAGAAGTGGGAGTTAGCCATGCAGGAAGAGATAAAGGCCTTGCATGCAAATGATACTTGGGATTTGGTTGAGTTACCCAAAGGAAGGAAAGCCATTCCAAACAAGTGGGTGTACAAAATCAAAACTGTTGATGGCAAACCCAAGTATAAGGCAAGGCTGGTTGCTAAGGGATATGCCCAAAAAGAGGGCATTGATTTCCAAGAAGTGTTCTCTCCAGTGGTGAAAATGACCACTTTACGTGTGTTGTTTGCTCTCACAGCTGCCTTGGATTTGGAATTATTCCAAATGGATGTTAAAACAGCCTTTTTGCATGGTGATTTAGATGAAGAGCTGTACATGAAACAGCCAGAAGGATATGCCATTCCTGGAAAAGAGCATCTGGTATGCAAACTGAAAAGGAGCTTGTATGGGCTGAAACAGGCCCCCAGACAATGGTATAAGAAGTTTGATGCATTTATGCTCAAACATGGGTTTAAAAGAAGCCATGCAGATCATTGTTTGTACACGAAAAAGGATGAAGATGGCAGCCCAATTATTCTTGTACTGTATGTAGATGATATGCTGCTGGCTGGGAAGAAAAAGAGCACTCTGAATGCTCTAAAACAGCAGCTGAACTCTGCATTCTCAATGAAAGACCTTGGGGAAGCTGAGCATATTCTTGGTATGCGTATAAAAAGGGATAGACAGCAGCATACTTTGCAGGTATCCCAAGAAAAGTACATTGAAAAAGTGCTGGACAGATTTAATGTGGCTGATGCTAAGCCTCTTGGAGTGCCATTGCAGCCACATGTTAAGCTTTCCAAGGATGACTGTCCCAAAAATGATGATGCAGCCAGTTACATGAAGAGTGTTCCATATGCATCAGCTTGTGGTTCACTTATGTATGCTATGGTTGCCACTCGGCCAGACATTGCTCATGCAGTGGGAGTTGTTAGCAGGTTCATGGCTAATCCTGGTAGAGCTCATTGGGAGGCAGTCAAATCTATCTTGAGATATTTGAAAGGGACCAAAAGTAAATGCTTATGTTATGGAAAGGGTCCATTGGAGTTAAAAGGATTTTGTGATTCAGACATGGCAGGTGATGTGGACACACGCAAGTCCACAAGTGGCTATGTATACATCCTTGCAGGTGGAGCTATTTCATGGTGCTCTAGACTTCAGAGGATAGTTGCACTATCTACTACAGAGGCTGAATATATTTCAGCCACAGAGGCTTCCAAAGAAGCCATTTGGTTAGCTCGGCTCTGCAGTGAGTTTGGGATGCTTGAAAAGGCACCTCTTCTTGGATGCGATAGCCAGAGTGCCATATGTTTGGCAAAGAATGCCATGTTTCATGCTCGCACAATGCATATTGATGTGAGAGATCACTTCATCAGAAAGGTGTTAGAGGATGGCCTGATCACTTTGATCAAGGTCAATACTTCACAGAATCCTGCAGATGCTCTCACGAAGTGTCTACCCAAGGCACAACATCAGCTATGTATACAGACGGTGGGAGTTACTTAGCTTAAAGGAGCCTCCTTGGTCCTTTAAGTGGGAGGTTGTTGGGGATAAAGGCCCCAAGGACTCTCCTTTTGTATATTTTGACCCTTCCATGTGAAAGCTCTCTTCGAGAGCTTTCCAGACATATTTTTGTTGTATTTTTTGGACCCCAAATTGGGGAGTATAGGCATTTACATTATTTTTATGACTTTTGGTCATTGGCCATGTGTGAACATGCCCAAATGACCTAAAAGTCACTTATCAATAAGACTTGGTCCCAAATCTCTCATAACTTGATTGGGACTTCTTCAACTTCAACTTCTCCATCTTCTTCTCCAAATTTCTGCGCAGGTTTCTCTCTCTACTTTCTCTCTCCTCACGCAGCAGCCCACTCCCTTGGTGTTTGGAGCAACCGAGCACACCACGACGTAGCTCTCCGCGGCCTCTTTCAGGATATGGTATCTGATTCCTTTGTAAAAGACCAAGGTTAGCCGGTTAGAACTAGATAACTAAATTGAACATCCTAGATAGATGTTATGTACAAGAATCTTTTCAATCTTCAAAAGATAATAAGTCTAAGTGGACTTATTTATTTGAGTTTGCTTCAAGTTATAGCACAACTGATTTCGTAGAGTCCAATATACTCTAGAATAGACAAGTTAGGAATTGTTCATCCGATTGACAAATACCAAGAACTTTCAGATAATCTCTTTGAGAAAAGTGTCCTAAGTTGGACAATTTTCATCTTGAACTTGAGTTGGACAAGTTATAGTACGGTTGACTCAAAGAAAATGCTAAACTTTCTCCTACAGTTTATATAGGATTTTTAACCTCATTAGGACAAATTAGTCCTCTGGTCGGGTGAAAAAATCAAGTTACTGTTGGATCAGAGTAAACCATTGTACAAACATCTAAGTTAGATGTTTGGGACAACCAAACTTCAAGTTCCCCAAAAACAAATTCAAGTGAATCAAGAGTTCTCAAAGTCTTACAAGGGAAAAGAATCCCACCTTCATTACTAAGTCCATGCACCAATCATGCCCAAAAATGGACTAGTAAGTTGAATCCACCCAGTTCACATGTTTGTGTCTAGATCGCACATCGAGAAACTGTGAATTGGCGAGGGATGTTTTTAGATCCACCCTTATTATTCTTTCACTAGTTTGTACTTTGTTCAGTTCATCAAAATGCAAAATGAGAAAGTGTTTTGAATCATTTGGATAGGGACGCCACCACAGAGATGAGACATGTTCTTCCAGTTTTAGAACATGAGGCTCGGGGGTTGCCTATAGTAGATATAAAGCTCTATCTTCAAGGACGAAAATATTTTTCCAAGGGGGGAAGAATGTAATAAAGTAAGTCTGTGATCTAGGGATCCGATCGGTTCAGACGGATCTGAAATCGGACACCGTTTGGTCATCCGTGTGTATGACCAAAGATCTCAAGTTTAGACTTACTAGGAGGTCTTGTTCTCTTGCAGATGGCAACCCACTTGGCTATCGACTCACAAGCTTGAGGGTGGGTCATTGTGGACCCTATGGCACTAAGGTGAGTCTCATATCTATCTTTCTATGAATGTGAATATGGCTTGTGACATGACTTGTGTTGTAGGATTGATCCTACAGGGATCTAACATTGGCATCAGAGCCTCATTCTGCAAGGAAGAACGAGGCATGAGAATGTGCACAAATCTACAAGAGCTCATGGAGCCCCCATGGTTTAGCTTGCCATGCTTTTGTACCACCTTTTGGAGGTGGTATGGGATGCATCCAACAAGAGGAGGAAGCAAGGGGAACACACACACACAAGCCGATGGTTATGAGAGAGATCTTCAAGTAAGTGATTTCTCTCTGAGAACGAAAGGGGTGACGGAAGTGGGCAGCCCTTGGGAAAAGGCTATGTCCCTTGCCCTTCATTTGTTCATTCCAGTTATAGAAGCCTTTGATAGGCAATTGCTCTATACAGTAGGGTGGTGCAGCTTATGCATAGAGAAAGGGGAAAATTGCAATCGGTTGACATACTTCCAAGGGGACATTGTATTCTTCTTCTCAAGGGAGGTGCTGAATTTCTCTGGGCCAAGACTAGGCAATAAGAGATTGACATCACCAGCCACACGGACTTATCCTCCTGGATGAAATCTTCCACCAACATGCAAGCGCCTGGATATCTTGGTAAGCAGACACTTCTGTGGAATCATGTTTTATCCCAATCTACCTGCACCCAGCTAGAACAAGAAGAAACTTTATTGCCCAGCTGATTTGCTGATTTCGGAAGGCAGCAAAAGGTTTTGCTACCTCAGCATGCTAGGAGCATAGTTGCACGAAACTGCGTTTCGGCCGTTCTGAAACGCTACGGTAGAAACAGCCAAAACGGAAATGGTAGAAACGCGTTTCGGAAACTCCATTTTTTTAGGAAACTTTTTGCATTTCCATTCAATCATTTCACAACACATGCTTTCTAATGTCTGTCAGAGAGAGAGAGAGAGAGAGAGAGAGAGAGAGAGAGAGAGAGAGAGAGAGAGACCTTGAATGGGCCATGGAGGATGAGAGTTTAGCTAAAGGGCAACCTCCTTGAAGTTTCAAGGCTAACCCACAAAGCTACAAGTTTCAAACTTACATCCTTGAAGCAAGTGGAGCTTGACAATTGCAATTATGGCATGTGTCACGTGTGTTCCTTACTTCTAAGTTTTCACTATGACACACACACACACATGTCATGCATGCCATAGATATGTCATGAATATGTACATTTGTGGCATCATGCATGTGCATGCAACATATTACATACATTAAACATTTTTGTATCATTATTCATATTATGAAAAGTGTGCATGGCACATGCAACACCTTTGCATTGACAAATTACAATTGTGCATGACATTGGGCAATTCTCTGTGTGCATTGGGCAATTCTCTGTGTATATGTATTATGCATTATGCATGTAGAATTTCAATGATATCATTTGATGTGGATAGTTGTATGTGCATTTGCCATTGTGCAATGTGTATGTACATGTGCATCTGTGTGCATTGTGTTTGAATCATGACCTATGTACTATATCTATTACCTATTAGTATACTACACACGTGCATGGTCATTGATATGTAATTACTAATTATGTTATATCATACATGTATGTGCATTGACATTGTAATTTGTAAATTGCATGTAAAGAGAGAGAGAGAGAGAGAGTGTGTGTGTGTGTGTATGTATGTATATATATATATATATATATATATATATATATATATATATATATATATATATATATATATATATATATATATATATATTATATATATATATATATATATACTCTCTCTCTCTCTCTCTCTCTCTCTCTCTCTCTCTCTCTCTCTCTCTCTCTCTCTCTCTCTCTCTCTCTCTCTCTCTCTCTCTCTCTCTCTCTCTCTCTCTCTCTCTCTCTCTCTCTCTCTCTCTCTCTCTCTCTCTCTCTCTCTCTCTCTCTCTCTCTTTCTTGGCGCTGCCCTCATCCCCCCCTGCCCTCAGCGCTGCCTCCCTCAGCCTCCCCCCCCCCCGCTCTCAGCGCCGCCGCCCTCAGCCCACCCTGCCATCAGCGCCACCGGCAGCCCCTCCCTGCCCTCTGCGTCACCCGCAGCAGGCCATGCCCTCAGACCGGCCCCGCTCTCAGCTCTGCGCCCTGCCATGCCCTCAGCCCCGCCCCGCCCTCAGCCCCGCACCGTCCTCTCAGCCCCGCGCCCTGCTCTCAGCGAAACCCTAATCTGCCCCGCGCCCTGCTCAGCAAAACCCTAATCTGCCCACCCTCCTACCCGGCTCGCCACCTCCGCTGCCTACCTGCCCGCCACTTTCGCTGCATCCTTTGCTGCTCGAAAACTGTAGAAACACTAAAAGAAAACCCAAAAACCCTAAAAATCGACGCAAGCCAACATCATGGAACATAAAGGTTCCTTTCTTTTCCAAACCCTAAGATCCCCAACTTCATATTGTTGGAAATCCAAACCCTAACCCTAGCCCTTCCCTCTCCCTAACCTTAACTCTCTCTCTCTCTCTCTCTCTCTCTCTCTCTCTCTCTCTCTCTCTCTCTCTCTCTCTCTCTCTCTCTCTCTCTCTCTCTCTCTCTCTCTCTCTCTCTCTCTCTCTCTCTCTCTCTCTCTCTCTCTCTCTCTCTCTCTCTCTCTCTCTCTCAACCTAAAAAATCCGAAACCCTAAACCTAATCTCTGAAATGGCCCCCATGGACCGGAAATGATGGAAAAGTTCCAAGGACTCGAAGAACAAATAATGGATAAAGTCAAAGGACTCGAAGAACAAGTGCAGACTCTCACAGAAGAACGAGACAATTGGAGGGCAGCTTATGAGCACATGAAAGAAGAGGGTGAGATCTCCAACGTGGAGACACTCAAAGAAGAAATAAAGAAAGAAATCAAAACGGAGGTAGAATCTACTCGAGAGTCGTGGGTGGAAGTAGTACACAAAAGGGTTAAGAAGGAAGTTAGGGAAAACATGCAGAAAGAAGAGCTAGCACGAGTCCAGGATACACTTGAGGAGGAGAGGCTTCGACACACTCGAAGACTTCACATTCGGATTATAGGCCTACCCGAAGGGTCATCACCGGAGGAAGACGCCACTCACATTTGCCGTCGACTTGGATACGAGAGCATGCCCTTCACAGGTGCATGGAGGGTTGGGAGGGATACATCGCGTTTGCGAGCACTCATCCTTAAGATGAGCTCCGAGGAAGCACGGACCTCCTTTTTTAGACGTCGATCAGTACTACGTGGACTACCTGGCGGCGCCCTCTACATGGAGGACCTCACGCGGATGCAGGTGGCACACCGACGCGCTTGTATGCCACACATACTCTAGGCACGTCGAGAGGGGAGGAAGGCCTTTTACCGTGATGGTAAGGTCTTCATAGATGGACGCCCTATCAAATAGGGCCACGCGGCCTATGAGACATCACTACACCAGGAGACACCACTCAGAGGAGCCGTGTGGAACTGCAACGGGGCACTTTGGACGCGACCAGACAGACTCGAGGAGATCCTGGCATCACATGACTTTGCGTGCATCACAGAGACACATGAGAGCCCAAAGAGAGGTCTACCACGCATTGCAGGTTTTCATTGGGAATCTGCATTCTGGACCACGACGAGACAGAGTACAGTGCGAGGGTTGGGAGGTGTGGCCATCGTATTTAGACAGGAGATACAGAGTTGGATCCACATTATAGGAAGAGATGAGGAGGCACGATACATGTGGGTTCGCATGGAGATAGCACAGGCGAGCTAGATTTACATTGCTATATGCTACTTCCCTCCAGGCGGATCTCGATACGCAGGACAGGATCTTGGGGATCGATCCGAGATAGAGACTCACCATACACAGCACTTTCAGATGAGATACTATATTACAACACACTAGGTGAAGTCTTCCTTATGGGGGACTTCAATGGCCGCACTCAATCACATCAGTGCGAGGCATACGACATGGATCAACGACATCTCATGAGGACCAGAGACCTAGATGAGATGAGCACCAGTAGAGTATCGGCAGATATGGGTAAGGACACCACCGAGTATGGAAGACATCTACTTGAGCTAGGCAGCCGACAGCTCGTTATATATAACGGGATGAATTGTTGGCTAGGTTCGGGAGGACTTACTTGCTTCCCTCACGGGGGAGGTGAGAGCACAGTCGACTACATTTTAGGTACCACCTCTGGAGCTTCACTCATCCCCTCACTTAGTATTGGATGACTCCCACTTGGTGCTGACCATACATTTATCACATTCACACTCATCTCCTATTCCATTAGATCCTCCCTCACCCACTGAGACACACACCACGATACACTTCACACACAAGCTCTCACACGTTTATGCACACCATTTACACACCCGCCTACTCTCCCTCGATCCACTCTCACCCTTGGACACACTTACATCACAGTTCACCACCATCCCACATGACTAAGCTCTCTGCAGCTTCCCACACCGCACACATATACACCCTATGCGCACAGGTTCCATGCCCCAAAACCGCCGGTATGATGCAGATTGCCGTGAGCTACGGAAGCACCTACGAATTTTAGAGCATAGAGGGGACATTACACACACAGGCATAGCGTCGCATGCAGAGCCTTACTCGCCGCAAACGGCAAGATTGGGAGGAGAGACAATACTGGGATATTTATCATTTGCTCATGAGTCGAGACAGTGTAGTGGCATGGTGACATTTGAGAGAGAAGACACAACAGACACCTATTCGAGACCCGAGCACTTGGCATAGCTCTGCACGGAGCCTATACGAGATCCCATACGAGCCCCCCATTCCTAGACCACAGAGCTCACGTCCTACTACCTATGACTTCTTCACACCCACTATGGTGGGACGTGCTATTGCCCGGCTACAGCATGGAAGGGCCCATGACCATTTCGGTATACAGGCAGAGCACCTCATCTAGTGAGGCACGATCCTTGCACCGCTCATTGCCCACCTCTTCAACCGTGCATTGGTTGAAGGATTCCCTGACTCATGGACTAAGCACACCATAGTGCCCATTCATAAGTCAGGTGATACTATGGATCCAACTACATACCGGACGATCATGATTGGCCCTATATTGGCCAAGTTATATGGGGCGGTACTAGAGACAGAGTTGAGTACTCTCGCTGAGAGGAAGGGTATCAGGGCTCCAGGACAGGCAGGTTTCAGATGCGATTACTCTACCATTGACCACATCTTCACTTTGAGATGCCTAATCGACCAGGCAAGGGTGAGGAAGAGGAGATTATATTGTTGCTTTCTGGACTTCCGCAAAGCATTTGACATTGTTACCAGGGAACGACTCTTCAAACGACTAGTTGATATCGGAGCTCCGGAGGAGATGATATAGGGATATCTACATTGATGAGATAGAGGACTACATACGGCAGCAGGGGGTGATGGCATTGAGGTACGTGGGTCCACGGTCCATATTCTTTTATAAGCTGATGATATTGTACTCGTTTCAGAGTCTGCAGAAGGTCTACAGCATCATCTACATGGCCTAGATGACTTTTGCAAACACAGAGGGTTATCTGTTAACCTTGGTAAAACCAAGGTCATGATCTTTCATACATCAGCACAGGTACGCAGACATAGTTTGTTCAAAGCAGCAGGTGGACCGATTGAGGTGGTCGGATCATATGTTTACTTGGGGGTGACATTTACAGAAGCATCAGGGGTCTTCTCTATGTCTCAGGCAGCCTCTGACCACATCACACGTGGGTATGCAGCACTAGCTTTGATGGAGAGACAGTGCCACCAGGCATATTTTCAAGCGCCCCACACAAAGGGGTGGCTCTTCCACACTTTGGTTACGCAAGCACTCATGTATGGGGCAGCCATATGGGGACCAAGCTTAGCTACATCAATATGGACAGCATTAGAGAGGCCACAGATCCTCATGATTGCCAGACTTATCCATAGCAAGCCTTCCGTACCACATGATATCATTAGAGCGGAGCTCGCTGCACCACCAATGCTAGTTGAGGCACTATTCCAGACAGTATGCCTATTACACAGACTTCGGAGCATGGATACAGAGCGCATTGACTATCGTGCTTTCCAAGCATAACGTGATATGGCATTAGCAGGCGACACCTCCTCATGGTATGCACAGACACGAGACGAGCTGGCCCACCATGGCTTTGACATAGACAGGCTACCACCACTACAATACGACTCACATGCACCCACCTACTCGCTCTCTCATCAAGAGAGGAATAGGGTCATTCGTCAGGAGATATGGCATACATACATACAAAGGACATGGGTGAGCCCTAGGGATACATTGCCACCGAAAATGCTCTATTACCATGAGCATTTTCTACATATATCAGACGAGGGCTTCATCGAGATTCCGAGTTACATGCAGACATACCTACCCCACCATCTTCGAGTCGTCATTTGGAAGCTCCGGGTTTCATCACATCAGCTCGAGATTGACAGGGGTCGATCCAGGGGAGTCCCCGTGAGGAGAGGTGGTGCCCAGTATGCGAGACAGAGGTAGAGAGTGAGGAGCATTTTGTTATCAGATGCCCAGCATACTTAGACCTACGAGCACACTTCCAGATAGAGGAGTCACTCCAGTTGTGCATGACTATGGGAGACCAGCGATGCTTGGGACGCTTTCTCACAGCAGCATACGAGAGGCGAGAGAGGTCACTACAGCCAACACATCAGCCACTGGAGAGTACTCAGCAGACCATTACCCAGTTCTTTCAGCGAGCTAAGCTACATCAGAGAGGTCCATCTATAGGGCTCACGCTCCACCAGGCAGCGGCACAGAGAGCACGGCGCCGACCTCGCATGGGCGGATATCGTCGACCACGACTATAGCAGGAGGATATCTCACACATCAGGACGGCCTACGACCACATGATGGAGCATCGGCGTACCACCACCCCCTGGGTTGTCTTCCTTCAAGAGGCACTCAGACCACCACCGATGTATCACATACTACACTCACCTCCACCCATCACCAGTAGTTAGGGTGTTTTTACTCACATTATGGATCCCCCATGTATTAGGTGGCCACTATCTACAGAGTCAGAGCCACATCTCCCCAGCCTCTTCTAGCCCTATATAGCTTTGTGTAGCGATACACTTTTTATTTCATTTCATCTTCTACACAGGGTTACTACATTTGTATATGGTTTTTGTCTCATAGGCCAAGTTTGGCCTCCAAAAGACGTTAATCTCTCTCTCTCTCTCTCTCTCTCTCTCTCTCTCTCTCTCTCTCTCTCTCTCTCTCTCTCTCTCTCTCTCTCTCTCTCTCTCTCTCTCTCTCTCTCTCTCTCTCTCTCTCTCTCTCTCTCTCTCTCTCTCTCTCTCTCTCCTCTCCTCTCCCTTCCCCTCTCTCTCTCTCTCTCTCTCTCTCCCCTCTCTCTCTCTCTCTCTCTCTCTCTCTCTCTCTCTCTCTCTCTCTCTCTCTCTCTCTCTCTCTCTCTCTCTCTCTCTCTCTCTCTCTCTCTCTCTCTCTCTCTCTCTCTCTCTCTCTCTCTCTCTCTCTCTCTCTCTCTCTCTCTCTCCCTCTCTCTCTCTCCCCCTCTCTCTCTCCCCTCTCTCTCTCTCTCTCTCTCTCTCTCTCTCTCTCTCTCTCTCTCTCTCTCTCTCTCTCTCTCTCTCTCTCTCTCTCTCTCTCTCTCTCTCTCTCTCTCTCTCTCTCTCTCTCTCTCTCTCTCTCTCTCTCTCTCTCTCTCTCTCTCTCTCCTCTCTCTCTCCCCCTCTCTCTCCCCCTCTCTCTCCTCTCTCTCTCTCTCTCTCTCTCTCTCTCTCTCTCTCTCTCTCTCTCTCTCTCTCTCTCTCTCTCTCTCTCTCTCTCTCTCTCTCTCTCTCTCTCTCTCTCTCTCTCTCTCTCTCTCTCTCTCTCTCTCTCTCTCTCTCTCTCTCTCTCTCTCTCTCTCTCTCTCTCTCTCTCTCTCTCTATATATATATATATATATATATATATATATATATATATGTGTGTGTGTGTGTGTGTGTGTGTGTGTGTGTAAATATATATACATACATACACACACAGATATAATATATATATATATATATATATATATATATATATATATATATATATATGCATATACATATACATATGTGTGTATATGCCGTTTCGTGTTTCCCCGTTCCCCTCGGAGGTCAAAACTCCTTTTCAGACATTTCCGTAGCGTTTTCGTTTCTCCATTCCCGAAACTTTTGACAACTATGGCTGGGAGCCTCTTTTTTGGCAGCCCAAACCCAATATCTGTTGGTGCCATAAGGGGCTGATTCCCTTCAGTAAGGCAGAGAGATAAGAATTGCATGGAGAGGCTGATTCAAGGCTGGTCAACTCTGGTCAACTTTGTCCACAAGATCAAACCTGGAAAAAATTGCGCGGATGCTATCAAAGAAAGCCTTTGCTAAGAGGTGAAAGGTGCATAATCTTATTTTTAATCAATTTCTTGATAAATTTCAGATTCTAAGGCTTTTGGTCACTCTCTTGAGTTTGTTCTTGTTCCTAGATAGTACACATCAGTTTTGAAGTTACTACATACCTTATGTTGCTCCACGAGTTTGTGCTTGTACTTTGGTACTTAGAGTGATTCTAGAGGATCTATGTACAAATTCAAATACTTACCCTGATAAGCAATTGCTCTTGTCCATGGCTCTTTGGGTTTCTTATATGCATACATTGGTAGGAAAAACCTAATTTGAATTTGGAAGAGCATCATGTAATCTTTTAGCACATGTTGACTTGCTTTTGACCTAGTAAGTATTCTAGTTACTCAAGTGTAACTTTATATAGGTCAAAGTTACCTAGTACATAGGGCTCCCAATTATAGTACTTTGGGAAGTGCTTCGATCTCCTATCTAACTCATAAGGTTTCTTTTCAAGTACTTTGTGTACAAACTCTATCTTGTTTGAGCTTTAGAATTATAATCTTATCTGTCCAAATCCACTTGAGATGGGAGATAGACACCAACCCAATATTCTTGGAATATTGTCGCCCGATGACCAACTTGAGGGTAGCTCAAATTAACCATTTTGGAGTTTTATGCTCAAGAATCTCTTGATAGCAAGAGATCTATGGGACATTGTGTCAAGTGATTTAGAACAGCTTGAAGGACCTAGACCAACACCTAATAGAGGTAGAAGATATGAGACTATTAGAGATGCAAGTAGTGAGGAGACGACTTCATCTACTGAGCCACAAACCCACCTAGGACTACTCTACAATCGAACAAGCTTCTCAAGATCAAAAAAGATGAGGTATAAGAAATGTGTAAGCCTTGGCCATCATATCTCTTTCTATGAAGAGATCTATTATTCCTCGTCTTAGATCTTGTAGGACATCTAAAGAGGGTTGAGATAAGTTAGAAGACATGTTTTATTCTCCAAACATTGCAAGAAAGCAATACTTGAAGTGTCAACTACATAACTTGAGAATGGAAGAAGGAAGTTCTCTTCAAGCACATCTAACTAGAATTCAAGGTCTAATTGATGAGTTAGCTAATATTGATGTATTCGTAGAGGATGATGAGCTTATGACCATCACTCTAAATTCTTTACCTCCATCTTATGTCTTTTCGGATTACTTCCTCTATCATTGATATAGTGGTCACATTTAGTAAGTTGCAAAATCTTTTGCTTCAAGAAGAATGGCCTAGGCTCATAGTTGCATCGCAACGCGTTGCGAACGGTCCGCAACTTCGCCACCACAACTTCGCAACGTTGCCACGTTCGCAAGGCGTTGCTTTGCGTTCATTTTTTTTTTATCCATAAAATATATTTCTCTTAAGAGGGATAAAAAATATATTCCAAATCTTCAAAAAATATGGAGGATAAGGCACAAAAAGCTTTAGAAGAGCAGCAATTCCTTTATATATGATTTGGGCCTTATCATCTTGAAATAGATTGTTATTTTGGGAATGATAGGCAATGTTGCTTTCCACTATGGTATTTACTATTATGATGGCATTTGTGACTTCATATTTATCATTTGCCGTTTATGATTTATGCCATGACTCATATGATTTATCGTAGTGATTCTCTCTCTTTGTGTGTGTGTGTATGTATATGTGTGTGTGTGTGTATCTATATATATATATATATATATATATATATATATATATATATATATATATATATATATATATATATATATATATATATATATATATATATATGTATGTATGTATGTATGTATGTATGTATGTATGTATGTATGTATGTATGTATGTATGTATGTGTGTGTGTGTGTGTGTATATATGTATATGTATATATATATATATATATATATATATATATATATATATATATATATATATATATATATATATATATATATATATATATATAGTATTTTATGGTGTTTGTAGTCATATCCCACCTTATTATATATCGTAGGACCCAAAATACTTAAAAAATATATATATAAGTTTTGAAAAATAAATAACTTTATCGTAACGCCTAGCTCCAGACGTTGCCCTCGTTGCTAACCCGTTGCTAACGCGTTGCCGTTGCCGTTGCTAAAACGTTGTCTTCCACTATGCCTAGGCTTTATCTAAAACTATGAGACACCGTGAGTGACCTAACCCTACCTACGAGAGCAAAAGGCAAAGGTAAAGGTACAAATACGAGTAGCTCTAAATCCAAGAAGAGATCTAGTTTTGTTCAACTTCCATCTCCAAATCTAGCAAAGATCATCCTCCTGATTTTGATGATGATCTCTATGATTCTAAAAAGAAAAAAGACCTTTAAAAAAGCAAATTGTTTTTATTGTAAGAAACTTGGCCATTACATAAATGTTGGAAACAATGTCTACATTGGTCCACCCATCAATGTCTACATTTGTCCAAAACTGCTCAACAGAAAATAAGTATAATACATATTCTTTATATCCCTTAATAACAAAAGCGCGTTGGTGCGTTGGATAAAGCACTAGCCTCCCATCGTGATGACACAGGTTCAAGTCCCGTCGAGCGCAGGGACAAATAGCATAGTTTTTTTCGAAAAGCAAAACGATTTTATCGATGGATCATGATAGCCGAATTTGCGATGGTTTGTTTTTTGACCGATCGTAGCTTTTTACGCTTTGGGGGGGGAGGGGGGGGGGGGGGGGGGGGGGGGGGGGGTACACAAACTATATAAAGAGGCTCTTGGCTCATTGTTAACTCACTCAAAGATTTCAAGCTAGAGTTTGAAGGTCGTCTTGAAGAAAGAGTGTTCACACACTCTTGAGGAGGTGGAGTTTTGGTGAAGGAGAGACTACTCTCTTGGAGTAAGAAGTCTTCTACAAGGTGGTGGTAACTATCTTTTGTGAGTTAACCTTATATTTTGTTTTTAGGGTTTGTCTACCCTAATCTCAAAATTAGGGTTGGTTGATTTACAAGTTTGTTACACTATTTTGTGAGAATAAGGTTAGCTTTGTTACTCATTCACTTCACACACTTAAGATTATTTCAACATATACTAAATTTTGTATCATCATCTTCTTGGATATTCTTCCATTAGTGAGTGCACTACTTTATATGGTTGAGTAGTACTCCCATGTTGTAATTTGGGCATCTATTTTTTAGTGCGTAAGCATCCAGCTTACGTTCTCTATCATTGTCTTAAGATCTTTCTTTCTATCTCTCACTTATCATCTTAATTAATTAAGTGTATATGCTCAAAAGGTTTTAGTATTGGAACGATCCTCGGGCCCCAAATTCCAACACTTGGTATCAAAGCATAATTGACATACACAGTTAGTTAAGATGAGTGAGATTAGAATTGAGATTGAGGACAAGTTGGATGGATCTTCTAATTATCCCATGTGGGGTTTCATGATGATGAATATTTTAGTGACAAAGGATTTATGGAGTATCGTCAATGGATCCTTAACAAGACCCAGGCGAGAAGGCGAAGAAGGAGCCACAACAACTTCAAGAGGTACTCGAATTACTATTACAGAACCAACTGAAGAAGAGGTAACCACTTCGACATCCAGAGTCACTACTAGGTCTTTACCTAGAGTTCCTCCTACTGAAGATCAGGCAAGGTGGGATGCTAGAGATGCTTTAGCACTTTCATTCATAGCAATGAGTGTCAAAAAGCATATTCTACCACATATCAGATCTTGCAGAAGTTCTAGTCAAGCTTGGTTGAAGCTTGAGAATCTTTTTCAGAGCAGAAATCCTGCTAGGAAAGCTCACTTAAGGAGACAACTAGCAAATACAAGGATGAAGGCTGGTGAGTCAATTCAAACCCACATTACGAGACTCGTTGACTTAAGAGATCAACTTCTAAATGTAGGAATTGAGATATCTGATGAAGAAATGGTAAATACGCTGATTAATTCACTTCCTATTTCATATCGGTCTTTTATAACCACTCTTACCCTTACCACAAGAGATAGAGAGGTTACATTTGAAGAGTTAGAGTTCTTGTTACTTCAAGATGAAGATCAATTGAAGGGAATGGAAGAGAATGAAGAAGCACTTTCATCTTCATCAAAGGGTAAAATGAAGAAGAAGGATAAGAAGGAAAAGCAATCCAAGAAGGAAAGTAGGTCCCTTTCACCTTCTACTTCAGATTCTGTTTCTACTACATCTAAAGAGAAGTCTTCTAAGAAGAAGGAAGTAATATGTTTTACTGCAAGAAACCTGGACATTTAAAAACAGCATGTTATAAAAGGATTGCAGCAGAAAAGAAAAAGGCATCAGGTAATGTTGCAGAAGATGATAAAAAAGGGAAAGCTCAAGGTGATTCTTATGCTTGTATCACCATTGAGAAAGTAGCTTTTGATCAGGCAGCTTTACAAGTTCTTTCAGCAAGTCCTTGGATATTTGACTCAGGTGCTACAAAACATATGACAGGTTGAAGAGATATGTTTTCTTCTCTTTCCTATTCTTCAGGTAGAAGAGTTACTATTGCAGATGGCAATGATTTGGATGTTGTAAGAATAGGGTACAGTAACCCTAAAGTCAAGAGAAGGTGGTAATTTTCAGATTTCAGATGTTCTTTACGTACCTGAAATGAAGAAGAATTTGCTATCTATATCTTCATTTTTAGGTGATGGTGAGTAAGGAAACATTTGTAGTTCCTATAGTTCCAAACAATTAAAATCTGTGAGGAAAACCATTTTGATTTATTAGTAAAGTTGTATTTGAGAGAGATCTTTGTAAAATCCTATCACAAAAAGACAACAAGTGTATTTTACAAGGTGAGCATAGAGGAGGGATCTTTGTTTTGTCTAAAATCAGTTAGGCATATGCAATCAAATCTTCGTCACAGGTGGAAGATATGAAGCTATGGCATGAAAGATTGGGACATATTAGTTTTGGAGCTCTCAAAAGTATCAAAGACAGAGGTATGGTTGAGAGTTTACCCTCATTCAAGCTACCAGATGATTCAGATATATGTGAAGGTTGTCTTGAAGGTAAGATGCATAAACCACCTTTCAAGAAACATGGTCATATTACAACTACCAGGAAATTGCAGATTATTCATTCAGATGTGAATGGACCTATGAGAGCAAAATCTACTCAGGGTTTCAGGTATTTTGTTCTATTCGTTGATGATTTTACGAGATACTCATGGATCTATGGTCTTAAGTTGAAGTCAGAACTCTTTCCTATGTTCAAGAAGTTTGTAGCTATGGTTGAAAATGAAAGTCAAGAAACTATCCAGATTCTCAGAAGTGATAGAGGTGGAGAATACTTGTCAAAAGAGCTCCAAATATTTGTTGATGAGAAAGGTATTACTCCACACCTTACTATTGCTTATACTCCTAAGCAGAATGGTGTTGCAGAAAGAAAGAATAGAATACTTGTTGAAATGATGCGAAGCATAATGGCATCCAAGAGGCTTTCACCAAAATTCTGGTTTGATGCACTACATGCAGCTAACCACATTTTAAACAGGTCATCTACAAAAGCTTTAAAGGTAATCACACCGTATGAAGCTTATTATGGTAGAAAACCTAATGTGAGTTACTTCAGAGTGTTTGGATCACTTTCTTATGTACATATTGAGAAAAAGGACCAAGGCAAACTAGATGTAAAGGCAAAGAAAGCTGTTTTTATTGGATATCCTGTTGAGAGTAAAGGATACAGGTTTTATGTTCCAGAGACAGGTGAAGTTATTCTTTCACGTAATGCTTATATTGCTGAAAATAAGGTTTATGATAAAGAAGCAGAAATTCTAGAGTTCATTAGTGAAAATGACTATGGATTTTTTAGAAAGATTCTGGATGTACATGTTCAGCCATATCAAGAGGGAGTTAAAATTCCTAGAATTCAAGAAAGAGTTGAAGAAAGAGGAATTTCACAACCTTCTACAAAATCAGTTCCACATGAGACTTTGGTTCCAGAAATGGAAGAAGTTGAAGTTCCAGAAAGTCCTAGTACCTCGGAAGGACAAGTTCCAGAACCTGTGGAAGCTGAAAGTTCAGAAAGAGTTTCACCACTATTTAAGGATACACCTACTTGGTTATATCAGACTTGGAAAGATAGTGGTATAAAGACTTTTACAGGAAGAACAAGAAGTCTGACTAGACAACAACAACAAGATCACGTAAGAACAAGAAGTTAGACTAAACAGCAACAACAAAAAGATCATGTAAGTTTTGCTGAAGACTTTGAGATTCATGATATTTTGACACTAACGACTGTTGAAGATGAACCTGCATGTGTTAAAGATGCACTTAACATTCCTATTTGGAGAAAAGCTATGCAAAAAGAGATTGATTCTATTCATAAGAATCAAACCTGGCAGCTATGTGAGTTAGCATAGGGAAAGAAGGCTATAGATGTAAAATGGATCTTCAAAATCAAAAGGAAAGCACTATTGATAGATACAAGGCCAGGTTAGTTGTCAAAGGATATGCACAACAAAAAGGTATTGATTATGATGAGACATTCGCTCCTACGTCTAGGATGACTGTTATTAGGTCAATACTTGCTCTAGCAACACATTTTGGTTGGCATATATATCAACTTGACATTAAGACTGCTTTTCTAAATGGTGATTTACACGAGGATGTGTATATTCAACAGCCAGAAGGTTTTGAAGAGAGAGGTAAAGAACACTTAGTATGTAAGCTTATAAAAGCTTTGTATGGTTTAAAACAGGCACCTAGAGCATGGTATGAAAAGACACATACATATCTTTTGTCCATTGATTTCCATAACTCAGATGCGGCTCCTACTCTTTATGTCAAAGCTGAAACAGGTATGATGATTATAGCAATCATTTATGTGGATGATATTATAGTCATAGGTCCCAGAGATGAAGATTTGCAGATGTTCAAAGAACAATTGAAGCAAACATTTGATGTGAATGATTTAGGCATTTTGCATTATTATCTTGGGATTCAGTTTCTGTTTCAAGATGAGTGTATCTATATGACACAGCAGAAGTACATTGAGAAACTTTTAGAGAGGTTTCAGATGAGTGATTCTAAACCTATGCAAACACCTATGGATCAAAACATGTCTTTACAAATGGTAGCATATGCAAAGCCATTTGATGCTACTCTATATAGTCAAGCACTTGGTTGCTTGATATATCTTTGTAATACACGTCTTGATATACAGTTTGCAGTTTCTCAAGTATCAAGGTTCATGCAGAATCCGACAATGTTACATTGGAAAGCAGTAAAGCAATTTTTTTTATATTTGAAGGGAACTTCAAATTTTGCTATGGTATTTTCGAAATCTACACATTTGTTACTAAAAGGATTTTCAGATTCTGATTGGGCAAATGATAGAGACACTGAGCTGGTATATGTTCCTTCTAGTGAGAATGTTGCAGATATATTTACCAAAGTATTGACTAGAGATAGTCATGAGAAGATTTGCAGGTTACTGAAGCTTGTACCAATATGACATTGAAGGAGGGATTGTTGGAAACAATGTCTACATTGGTCCACCCATCACTGTCTACATTTGTCAAAAACTGCTCAACAAAAAATAAGTATAGTACATATTCTTTATATCCCTTAATAACAAAAGCGTGTTGGCGCATTGGATAAAGCATAGCCTCCCATCGTGATGACATGGGTTCAAGTCCCGTCGGGCGCAACGGAATAATACAAGAATATGCAATAGATACAAGAAGTCCCACAACCTCAGACTTATAGGTATGGATAATTGGATTAAACAAGATACAATAGATCCCACAACCTAGGTCGTAGCTATGAGATCGTAGCTATGAAATAATATATATGGGTTACAAGAACTCCCTTGAGGGAGATGGAATAAGCACAAGCAAGAATTGGATGGGATCTCATACGGTGAGATGACAAGAGGACAAGGCGGGTTGTCCACAATACTAGACTAATCATTCATAGAACAAGGCACAAGATTAGAACTCGAACGGGAACTTGGAAAGTACTTACTTGGAGATCAAAACTCCTTGAGCTCCCAAGACTAGCATTGGTAAGATTCAAGATGTATGTGGCCAAGCCCTCCTTATATAGGTGTTCAAGGGCAGTTACGAATTGATGATGTCATCAATGATGTCAACAATCCGAAACACTACCTCTGCATGTTAGACAGCAAGTATATATTGGATCTTAGGGTTTTGGCATGTTCAGATGCAATGGAAGCATTAGTTTCTCCGAATTCTGAACCAATCATGAGATAAAGAAAGCCACATGGAATCTAAAGTTCAAGATGGTTTCCTTTGTCCATGAAAGTATACCACATAAAGGAAAAGCTCATGCGAGAATTCATGTGAATTATAGAATAAAGAAGTTGCACCCAAAATGAAGCTTATTTTTACTCTAAAAAGCTGATCGCCCAACTTTAAGCAATCCCCCAAACATCTATATAAAGACAAGGTGGGGGCACTCATAAGACGTCTTCTATATGTACATCTAGTGTGTGGGCTGTATTGCTGATATGCTACTTGCACATTTTTTAAGGAGAGGTGGAGAAGAGCTTAACTCATATATACACACATGTTGATGGTGGTAATGGAGCTTGCTATTGGAGGTATTCTTTAACTCATGGAGGTGCTCCAGGAAGAGTGTGTGCTCATACACTTGGAGATCTCTCTACCTTTGAGAGAGGTTGAATTGGAGATCTTACCTAAGTCTCTCCATGCTATCCCTTATCCTCACGTGCTCTCTTTGGTATATCGACCGGTTGTGAGTATTTTATGCTATCATATATATATAGTTTGGAACATATCGTCATCTTGTACATATATTATCATTGATTAGAGCATATGATATTTTGTCTACATCTTGTGTATTCCTCAAGTCCTTGAGTGTATATTCTCTCCTTACTATTTCTTTGTCTTAGACTGTGTATTTACTTACTATTTTCGTATGTATTTTTGTTTGTGTTTTTTATGTTGTTTTTTCTTGTATATTTTTGTTTGTGTTCCTTATCTTTTACGAAGGTACATGTAATATACCAAGAAACAACATTTCGAATTTGAGCATACTTGACCGTACATATAATGCAGCCACCTTCAAGCTTGAAAAGATACAACTAGTAAAAAAACAAATAATGATGGAAAGGTCTTCACTCTTAAACAAGATTGGAACACATTCATTGAATGTTTGGAACGTTTGGTGCAGAAAGAGAGTTCCATTAGACATATGGAGCGTTTATTTTATCTAACTTTACCTATCCTTGGAAAATGTGAAGAGGACAGTATGCACCCAATTTGAGGCAGATTTCGGCGTTGGAACATGTGAGCAAGTTGCATGGGGGTGATGACTCATGGCTTGAAATTCCTTGAAGATTCATGTGTGCTGCTGCTTGCATCATTATCTCAGTTTATGTGTCATGCAGCATGTGTATTAATTATGTGGCATGTGCATTCATATTCTCATTGTGTGCATTGTTATGATTTATTTGACATCATTTGTTTCTAGGAGGCTAGAGCTTGCCATGAGTCATGAAATACTCATTGTACATGCACATTGCATACATGCATGCATATTACAGATCATACATGCATTCACATACATATAATATATAAAAGATATGCATATACATAAATGATACATATTACTTGCATTCAAGAATCAAATTTCAATTAACATATTACATGCATGCATACATGTTGCATATATACACCCATATATATTACATATTGCATGCATTCAAGGCTCAAGCATACATGCAATACATGCACATTGCTGCTTGCACATTTGTCAATGAATGCATACATACTTAAGGCATATTACATGTATAGTACATACTTATTACATGGCACATGCACATTGCATAAATGCATACATCTGTCATGCACACATCATATACATGTACATTACACACATGCAGGCATACATACATACGTGTTATGCATACATGCAATCATTGCAATGTGCATTGTTTTTAGACGCATGCATACAATGTACATGCACTATGCATGGCACATGTGTCATGCTGCATGCATACAAGGTTCAAGCATGCATGCACATTGCTGCTTGCACATTTGTCATTGAATGCACATTGCATACATACATAAGACATATTACATGCATAGTATATACATTTTACATGGCACATGCAAATTGATTACATGCATACATACATGCTTTTAAACTTTGATATGGAAATAAGCATATATATATATATATATATATATATATATATATATATATATATATATATATATATATATATATATATATATATATATATATATATATATATATATGTGTGTGTATGTGTGTGTGTGTGTGTACACTGTATATGCATGCATGCATGTATGTATATATGTATGTATGTATGTATGTATATATGTATGTATGTGTGTGTGTGTGTGTGTGTTTTTTTTTTTTTTTTTTGGGGGGAGGGGGGGGGGGGGGGTTGTGTGTGTGTGTAAACATTCCATAATGCAATTACTTTTCTCAATGAATGTTTGGATGCTTCATTCAAACAACTTATATGTAACTTAGTTCTTGTGCTCAAGATGAAAAGAGCTATAATTAATTTCATAAAATATTCAATATAACTCCCCTCATTTTCCTCTACATTTATGCAATGGAGTACCAAATGCAAATTCTCGGAGTAAATTTTATGAGAATGTAGTAAGATGTACACATGTTGATGTGGACATGGTTAGGTGAGTACGAAATCATCTCCTTTCATTCACCATGAGGAAAAAAGCTTTTGTAACAACGTTCAAAAGCCCCATCGACCACTAGTTGCAAAAATTTTCCTTTTCGCTTTTTTCGTTCAAAAAGCATGAAAATAATGTACCTGTCAAGGTACAGCTTGTAGTAGACAATAACCTGAAGATAATACTAAGTTGAGGGTAACAAATTCCATGAATATATTGATAAGGTGCCTCTTGTTTTCATAGAAAGGCTCACATTATATTTATCTTACAAGATTGTGTCATTGTCGGAAAGCTAAAATTTTCTCCTTGTGATATGATGACAACAACGATGATAACATTACACATGCATCAAGGCTAGGAAGAATATATACTCGTTTGTTCATGCTCTCTATCCGTGCAAGAGAACCAAAAGGATGATAACCAAGATATTCTAGTTAGATGACAAATGATTCATGAGCAATTCATAACTAAGTGAGTACACATGATTATTTTCTAGAAAGTCTAGGTTTCCACAAAGTCTGAAATAATGCAACCTACAGTCAGTCTACTTATTTCCAGAGTAAGTTATCAATTGTGCACCTTAACAGATCACCATTGACATATGACATATCATGATGCTCTTGTAAGTTGTTTCTAGATGGTAATTTAAGAGCAATGTTAATGTTAAGTCACAACTTCAATTGAGCGATATGTAGTCTACCTTTGAAACAATATTAATTTCAAGACAACTTCAACTCTGCAATGTATCTTCCACTTCTGAAGTTCTGCAACATACAACATGCAACTTGCTACTCCTAGCCATGGTAAGTGCATATTACATAATTTGTCCATGATGGATAATTAACTTGTTTTCTATGTATTCAGCATAGAATACAGTTTTGGAGGTGCAGCACCTTTTCTGGGTCAAATGAAGTTCCAACTCTTAACTGTTTAATCTAAAGCAAAAAACTGAGATAAATGTCTTGTTCTTTAAATGAAGCTCTAGTTCTTAATTGTTTAAACCTCACACAAAAAGCCTGAGATATATATGTTCCCGCTCTTTATTCTTAATGCTTCCACTTTGGATTGTTGGTGTGTGTGTGTGTGATGAAAAAGAAAACAAGCACCCCGGGCTCGCTCGGCGACTCGCACCGGCCCGTCGGTAGGGTGACTTGCTTGAGTGTTTGTTCGCTTGCTTGAAAGCAGAAAGTCACTTGTTCAATGAAAAACTTCCTTGCATTAGAAAGAGAACGATTACAGAAAGAACGACTTAAGCCGGCCCGCGTTGAGCGTCGCGGGTAAACGCGTTACAGTGAGCCGGCCCGCGTTAAGCGTCGCAGGCAAACGCGTACAACGGCCCCTCGATGGCACAACGGCGCTTTCGAGAGGTGCGTGCGGAGGGGACTAGCACGAAGGCTACCGCACGAGGAGCGCAAGGGTCACTTGGTTCGCTTGGGTCACTTGGTTCGCTTGGGTCACTTGGGTCGGAGGCTCACTATGTCCCCCTATAAGTACTTGCAATTTGGCGCCGGTCGGCAAACCACACAAGACCAACAGGGGCTAGATAGAAATACAGGGGGGGGAGGGGGGGGGGGGGCTCTTGCCCACGGGTTGTCACATATTCTCCCCCGCTTTGAAGAGCTTTGCGTCCTCGTAAAGCTAAGGTATTCGCGCCTGGGATGTTGAAGGATGAGTCGTTTCATACACCTCAATTAGGGCTTGGGCTGTCGGAGGCATGCTGGTCTTACTTACCCATGTTGCTTCTTTGAGGGGTCTTCCACGCCACTTGACCAGAAACTGACTGCTATTGTCCTTAAGTATCAACTCTGCTTGTCTTTGTTCAATTGGATCTTCCACCAAGGTGACTTGACGTCCGAAGCGCGTATCAGGGCGGAAGCGTTTTAGCAAACTAACATGGAACGAGTTGTGGATATGAATTTTGGGTGGAAGATCAAGCTGATATCTAACTTGATTGAACCGGTGTCGAATCCTGTACGGCCCATAATACCTGTGATTAAACTTTGGAGTGAAATTTCTTGGCAAAATGATATTTTTGGCGTTCATAAGGACTAAGTCTCCCACTTGATAGTCTGGAGCTTCTGTTCTATTTTGATTAGCAATCCTAACCATCCTTTCTTTGCTTTTTATGAGAGCTTCTTTCGCTTGACGAAGCTTGGACTGCCCATCTCTTAAAAAGTTCCCGCATTCACGGTCTTCTGCCACTAGCACCTCATCTGACATGAGTGCCATGGGTGTGATTACACTTTTGCCGGTAGCCACTTCAAACGGCGACATGGATGTACTTGAATGGATGGAGCTGTTGTAATGGAATTCTAAAATGTCTAAGTGTTTGGCCCAATCCTTCTGGTCTGCTTGGACATAACTCCTCAAGTAATTTTCTACTGTTTAATTGATTCTTTCTGTCTGTCCATCTGTCTCGGGATGATATGCTGATGAAAATCTAAGTTGCGTACCCAAAATGGAGAATAACTCGCGCCATAAATCGCTCATAAATCTTGTATCCCGATCTGAGACAATCGCCAACGGAAGGCCATGATATTTGAAGACCTTCTGAAAAAACGTTTGAGCTACCACCTTTGCCGGCATGGGTGGCTTCATAGGTATGAAGTGCGCTTGCTTTGAAAAGTAATCTACCACTGCAAGAATTGCATTGTGTCCATCTGACGTTGGCAGATCTGTTATGAAGTCCATACTTACCATGTCCCACGGTCTGTTCGGGACTTGCATGGGTTGAAGTAGGCCCGCCGGTTTGACCTTCTGTTGTCTTACTAGTTGGCAGGTTGGGCACGTTTGGACATACTCAATCACGTCTTCTTTCATCTTCGGCCAAAATATATGCTCCTTTAAATGTTCGTAACTTCTTCTTTGTCCTCCATGTCCGGCTAATTGACAATCGTGTGCTTCCCATAAAAGCATTTTCTGTAGTTCTGCATTATCCGGTATGTAAATTCTTCCCTTTCTATATAACATGTTGTTCATAATTGTGTATTTCCCTTTATGATCTAAGCCCGAGTGTACATCTTTGATGATCCTCTGTATTTCCGGATCCGTTTGTTGCAATTTACGAATTTGATCTTTCGTCTTACTCTCGACCATGGAAATCGCGGCCAGCGTCGGTCTTCTACTCAGGGCATCTGGCATGACGTTTTGCTTGCCTGGTTTGTGAATTATGTCTATGTTAAATTCAGCCAAGAAATCTTGCCACCTTGCTTGCTTGGGAGATAACTTAGGCTGAGTACAAAAATACTTGAGTGAAATATTGTCGGTGTAAATTTTTGTGTGTTTATCTTGTACATAGTGACGCCACTTTCGCAAACAGTGGATCACTGCGAGCATCTCCTTCTCGTGAGTGCTCCATCTTAACTCTGTACCTGAAAACTTGTGTGACTCATAAGCCACAGGCGACCTTCCTGCATAAGGACCCCTCCAATTGCTAATCCTGACGCATCTGTGTGGATCTCGAATTCTTTGTCAAATTCTGGCAACTTCAACACAGGGGCTTCGCACATCACCTGTTTGAGTTGCTCAAACGCATCTTGTTCCTTAGGCCCCCACACAAAGCAACCCTTTCCTTTAGTTAACTCTGTGAGCGGCGCAACCACTTTACTGAAATCTTTTATGAATTTCCTTGGAAACTGGTAGAATCCTATGAATTCTCTTACTTCTCTCACTGTTCGCGGCAGAGCCCATTGACGCACGGCGGTGATTTTGTGAGGTTCTATCATCACCCCTTTATCTGAGACTATGAAACCGAGAAACTCAATTGATGTCATCGCAAATTCACATTTCTCTGGTTTTGCATATAGTTGTCTTTCCCTTAGACGTTGAAGTACGGCTCTCACATGATCTAAATGTTCCTCAAGAGTACGGCTGTATATCAATAAATCGTCTATATAAATGATCAGGAACTCATCTAGCATGTCCCTGAATCCATCGTTCATCTCTCGACAGAACATGTCTGGCGCGCCTGTGAGCCCGAAAGCCATAACTAACCATTCATAACTGCCATAGCGTGTTCTGAATGCTGTCTTTTCAATGTCCTGCTCTGCTATGCGAATCTGATGATAACCGGACCTTAGATCTATTCGTGTAAAAAACTTTACCTGGCCTAACCGGTCCATCAACTCATCCATCACTGGCACTGGATACTTTGTTTTCACTGTAATTTTGTTTAAGGCCCGATAATCCACACATAACCGCATGCTGCCATCTTTCTTCTTGTTTTCAACTCTTTCAGATCCGTTTCATTCATTCTATAGGGTGCTTTGGCCGGTGGAGCTTGGCCTTGCATTACTTCAATCTTGTGTTGGACTTGCCTTAGTGGCGGCAGCCCGCTTGGTAACTGACTTGGTAGGACATTTTCAAATTCCTTTAACACTTCATGCACTCTTTGATCGCCGACCTTCATCCTGTCGTTTTCCCTTTCTTCTAAGTCAATGGTGTTACATTTTATCAGGCACAAATGGGCCTCAGTCCCTTGCTTCATTGCTTTTTCTACCTGTTTGGCCGTCAGTGGCCCTTGTGTTTGCTGTCTTTTCTCTGCTCTTGTTACAGAGGCTACTGATTTCATTTTTCCTGCTGGTAAATTCACTGCCTTGTTCCCTTTATTTTGACTACTGGATGGCACACCCTCTTGATACATAGGTGCCTTTCCTTTTCTCTGTCTGTCCAACTCCTCTTTGGATGTGGGAGGAGCGACGGCCTTCTGTTTCACTTCTTGCGACTTCGATCCTGGGTTCTCTATCACTTCTGACTTGCCTTGTGGCTCTTTACTTCCATCCGGGGTCCTTTTCGGAACTCTGTGACAATCTACGACCACTATGTTGCCTTGCATGTCAAGCAGGAGTTTATCAACCCCCTTGCCTAACATGCTCACCATATAACGGTCCATGAAAGATAGTCCCACTATTACATCGAACGATTCCAATGGCACTACTAGAAAGTCTAACTTTGCTGACCACTCTCCCACTGTCATGCAGACGTTGAGGGCAATCTTTACATTATCGTCCCAACCTTGAGCGAAAGTGACGGACATTTCGGGAAGTTTACTCAAGGCCAACTACAAATTTGCTGCACATTGTGGCAACATGAAGTTATGCGTCGCACCTGAATCAACTAGCACTGCTTTTCTCTTGTTCCCAAAAGTTCCCCAGAAATACATGTTCTGAATCATTCGTAACGTCATCGGGAAGCACCTTGGCATTGCTGCCACAGTACCTACATGCGGCGCATTGTTACTCGCTTGTACTTCTTCTTCGTTGTCATCTATTTCTGTCAGGACCACATTCTTGTTACGTCTTTGGGGCTCTTCTTCTACTTGAGCTACTTGCACTCGCGTTTGATTGTTAGTGCGCGTGCATCGATGCGTCCAATGATTCCCACGGCATACTCTACAAAACGGCCGGGGATCGTTTCGTTGCCATTGGGGCGCTGGCAACGCCCTCTGCTGATTATTTCCAAAGTTGTTTGTATTTCTTTGTACTTGAGCATTGCCCGTATTCTGAGTTGTGGCCGGGCGGGTGTTTGTGTTAGTGTTTCCCGCACCCTGTTGATTCCTTCGTGGTGATACGTTGTCCGTTTTGCGCATGCTTTGAGCCCTTCGGTTGCTCTCAGCATCTTGGTACCTTTCCGCCATGACAATCGCGTCCTCCCATGTGTTGGGCGATTGCTTTTCTATCTCGCGTCTTATCCAAACGCTACACACGTATAGGAACCCATGTAGCCGATCGAGATCATGCATCTCCGTTATCTGCAACATGAGCCTTCTATACTTGCGTATGTATTCAGACAACGTGCCTTCTTGTTTGAGGCCCCTCCACTCGTCCCTGAGTTTGAAGGATTCATTTTGAGGGATGAAGTACTCCTCAAATGCCGCCTTGAAGTCCTTCCATGATGTGAATTCCTCCCTTGCTGACTCTGCCAAGAACCATGCATCCGCGTCGTCGGCCAGGAAGGATGCGGCGATATTTACCCAGTGCCGTTTGCCCACCCTTTGTAGGTCGAGGTATTGCTCCATGTCTCGTAGCCATTTGGAGACTGCGAGAGAGTTGCGTCTACCCCGAAACTTTTCTGGTGGACATGGCTTGAACTTTCCGTAGGAATCAGAGTCTCTCCCATCGTCAGAGGAGGAAACGGGCCGACGTCGCCGTGTGTGTGGCCGACGGCCCTGCCAGGATGTTCGTCCCGAGGTCTCACCCTCTTGTGCCTCTGGTTGCTTCCCCGTATCCTTATTCTTATCTCCTTTCGGCTCCACCTGACTTTTGAGGAGCTGAGCTAGGTCAGCAATGGTGGACTCAAGACGGCCCATGCGGTGCTCTTGAGCCAACATCCAGTCTACCGGCCCGTCCTCTTTATCTTTTTCCATCGTCCCAAAATCATAATTCCGTGTGACGGGAGGCGCGGTCTGAGGTCGTTTCCCCTTGTTCCTCCATCTTTCTTTTCCCGTTTCTTTGTGGCCGCCACCGCGCGGCTCCACGTCGCTGAGAAAAACGTCGTTACCTTCACCCTCCATCACGGTATACTAAGTAGGACGTTAAGACGCGGTCCCAGCACTGGTGTGACAACCGGTCCCTCCTCTTTTCCAAGGCCGCTTGGATCGAGCGAGGCTCTGATACCAACTGTGATGAAAAAGAAAACAAGCACCCCGGGCTCGCTCGGCGACTCGCACCGGCCCGTCGGTAGGGTGACTTGCTTGAGTGTTTGTTCGCTTGCTTGAAAGCAGAAAGTCACTTGTTCAATGAAAAACTTGCTTGCATTAGAAAGAGAACGATTACAGAAAGAACGGCTTAAGCCGGCCCGCGTTGAGCGTCGCGGATAAACGCGTTACAGTGAGCCGGCCCGCGTTAAGCGTCGCGGGCAAACGCGTACAACGGCCCCTCGATGGCACAACGGCGCTTTCGAGAGGTGCGTGCGGAGGGGACTAGCACAAAGGCTACCGCACGAGGAGCGCAAGGGTCACTTGGTTCGCTTGGGTCACTTGGGTCGGAGGCTCACTATGTCCCCTATAAGTACTTGCAATTTGGCACCGGTCGGCGAACCACACAAGCACCAACAGGGGCTAGATAGAAATACAGGAGGAGGGGGGGGGGGGGAGGGGGGGGGGGGGGGGGGGGGGGGAGAGGGGGGGGGGGGGGGGGGGGGGGGCTCTTGCCCACGGGTTGTCACAGTGTGTGTGTAGAGAGAGATAGAGGGGACAAAAAAAGTGAAGTGTAGAAAACAACATGACAAGAAATGAAGAGAATAATAATACTGGTTGAAAACCCCATACCGAATATCTAACTCCTCTGATTTTTTCACACATGCTGTTGCAGCTTTGATTGATTGATTCCCCATGCCAAGATGTGAGCAAAACCGCCTCTACAAAATCATGAATTGAAATTATGAATAATGGTATATCAATCAGGCATTCCCTTAAATATTACCTCAATAACTCACCAAGAAGTCCCCAGCATGTATAGTACCCATTTCCATTGACTTTCCCATCTCTTCTTCCAGCTGCTTAACAATAAATTCTTTTGCCCGTCCAATCTCTTTCTTAGATGCACCATTTGCCACTGAACAGATCTCTGTTGTAAAAAGCCTAAATCAATTTTGTAGCCAGATCAATTAGGTCAAAAAGCCCAAAAATTAAAAACAGACCTTTGACAGTTCTGGGTTTATCCTCTTGACGACATGCAATATAAAGGCAAGCAGCCAAGATAGCATCCTGATTTCTTCCCCTGATGGATTTTAAGTCCTCCACCTTTTTGTAGATTTCATTTGCTCTATCCTTTATACCCAACCAAAAGCATCAAAATCAGTGCAGAATCTTCTATTCAGATAACGATGTACCTTCTTGACATTATTACAAGTCTTCGCATTACATGCACTGCTTTAGAATCAAGCTAACAGAATCTTAAGTTTGTATAGGTCCACAATGCTGATTTTCCAAGTTGAATAATTACCTTGATTGTTGGAACAAGACCCAACCTGCCAAATGAAAACCAAAAAAAAAATTAAAATTCCTGTAGTCTCCAAAAATATATATCAGCAGTATAGATACATGCTAAACTGTAGCCACAAATAAAGTAGAAATGGCTATACATTCATGAAAGACAACAATAGCCACCACCTTTAACAAGGATGAGCAAATTTAAATGTAACCACTTTGCTAATCTTATAAAGAGAGGGTACTTGTGGTTCACCATGAGAGAAAATCTATTCTGACAAGAACTTTTGCACATTAAAAAGTTCTGGTAGGCTATGCTTAATCTATTGAGAGTTGGTGTGAGAATCAAGGAGACATTTTAGAGCTACACAGCACTAATGCTATCATGAAGTTGTAAGAAAGGGCTTTAGGGGGCACTCGCAATGAAACTTTGATAAAGACATGCAACCCTTCTCCCATGACGACAAGCATCTTATAAATTATACCTGTGGCTCATCACCAAGCATCATAAAACCCATTGGTAATTATCACACATACCTCATGCTCATCACCAAGCATTTCATATTTCGTAAGTACTTCTGCTTCTTCCTTTATGCCCCTTCCCACATTTTAAGTTTCAACAACTTTCTTATTTGCTTAGATCATCTACCAACATTGAATATTGAAGACAAAATTTGAAATTTTCCCCATTGTTTATGGTTCCCATTTCAGCCATTAGAAAAAGCAGTTTATTCTAGGTTATTCTCATTAATTTCTTAAAAGCTTATAGTGGAAATTTTGGGGCTGAGATTTGCTCTTAAGATTTGCTCTTCATGAAAGTTTCAAACATTAAAACTTTGATCTTTCAATGTCAAATGACCAACAAAAGTTATGGATATTTGTTTTTCTAAAAACAATGTATAGGCCTCCTGCAACGTCAGCTGTGCTACTGTACGATTCTCCTCAATCAAATCAAATTTTGCATTTACTCCAGTCTTTATGCACCTATCTCCTCAATCAGAGATGTGCCAAGCTACAGCACTATTTTTTAACATAAATAAAGACATAATGTGTTCTCCCAAAATTTATAGCACTGTTTTGTCCATTTCGATGTTGAAATTTTAGATTACAGCATATGATACATATTGAAACTGGTTTACGTGATAAAAGGAAATCTGAGGTCAAAAATGTTAACTATGACAGGATTTTGGCTATACATGCAGAACATACATTTAGATGGCTCTAATAGATGGCACAAGTTATGTGGGGAGAGAAGAAAATGAAGGATAATTGTGAAATTCCACACAAATGAATGAGGTGTGCCTCATTATAAATTGTCTGACATAGTCAGAGAAGTCAAGAGCATATGAGCACTTAACACATCTACCTTACTCTCCAGATTATAAATTGATATGGGACAGTAATTCACCTTATGTATGGTACCAAAAATTCTAATCTTAATGAAAATTCTGCAAGGTTAACAAATAATGAGTGAAATAAAACAAGATTATATACAAGGAAGAGGCAACAGATATGATTGCTTTTTCAAGCTGTATTCCAGATCAAGAGTCATCATATATGGGTATTGCAACTTGCAAGGAACAAGAAAGAAGAAACGAAGGCAAAACAAAAGTGAATCTGATTGTGCACTCAAACACATACTACAAGGACCATTGTAAAGAATCTTTTGAGATGATCACATAGAAATCTGATATAGATGAGATTACACTTGTGAACTGTCTAAGCAAATGTATGGATGCATGTTACAATGAATGATACAGTGCCAGAAATGTGCAACTAACAAAGAAGAAGAAAGATCCATGAGGAGCAGAAACATGTCAATTCTTGCCATCAAAAACTCTCTTTTTTTTTTTAATCAAACCCTGTAATATACTTTGATGTATCATTTTTACAGAAATAAAAATTTTCTGATGCTCTGTCGAGATTATTTCTGTAAATTAAACCAGGTTTTTAGAATCATTTACCTGCAGTTTAGTAGTTAAAATAATTCAATTAGTCCTTGAGGACTATTCTTAACTACACCGACCAAATGAGTGCGAAGTGTGCCATATTTTTTTGTATATAGCTGATTAAAGAGCTCATTTGACGAGACCTTTGCTAATTTTGAAGAGGAGCTCTTGAAATTTTTGACCACGTGTTCTTCCCCATTTTTCTCTCTTTTTGCTTCATTCTACTTTTTTCTCAATGTTGAGTGTACCAAGGTGTTGCTATGCTTGGAAAACCCCGTCTCAACCATGTGATGTGTTGTATGCACCCTACAATCAATTTTGTAACGCCCAATTTTGTAAGTGATCAAAGTTCCTAAAGGTACACGATCATTAATTTCTCTGCATCGATTTTGGGGGGTTGTGTGTGTGTGTGTGTGTGTGTGTGTGTGCATGTGTGTGTGTGTGTGTGTGTGTGTGTTTTCTTTTTCTTTTTTTTTTTTTTTTTTTGGGGGGGGGGGGGGGGGGAGGGGTGTGTGTGTGGTGATGTGTGTGTGTGTGTGTGGGTGTGTGTGTGTGTGTGTGTTTTGAGGAGGGTTATGCGTAGATTAAGAAAAAGATTTGGATAAAGTTGTTGCAAGCACTAATTCCAAGAACTTCAAGTTTTGAGTAACCAAGTATAGGCTTTGTGCATGTTTTGTGGTTTCCATGCCTTGACCGGGTAGATACTCAGATTGACAATTAGCAATTTCATGAGGTGATGGATGCATCACTTCTTATAGTTAAATGGCCCATACCTTGGTAACTGCAATGACTTCTTATAATCAAATGGCCCATACTTGGGGTAACTGACTCAAAACTCGACATTTTTTGCAAGTAGTTTTGCTTCTAATACCAAAATCACAATTGAAAAGTTTATTTTTTCCATAATAATGGATACGACAAAGAAGCTATACATTGTATGCTTCAAGAGTGTTGGTAATTGCCTATTGTATTTATATACTACAAAGCTTGATAGATATGAATTTTTTTCTTGAGTCGAGGAAGGGGGCCCTAAGAGGCTTACCCGCTCAGAAGGCAGAATCTATCCTCCGTTCACCTCCGGAAGAAGACTTCTATGTGACCTTCTAGTAGCAATAGATATGATTACTAGACCAAATTAGAAGATGACACCTAAAGACTATCAAAAGGTTCCATGCCCATAATAAAAGACAACAAGAAGTGAATTATACACTTCTTTAAAAATAACTTCTTACCATACTTTATTAAAGAAAGGAGCTTCGGCACAAATGATTTCAAAACACAAAAAGAAATACCTTCCTTTACTTTCTTCAATTGGAAAAGTAGATGTCAATTTTTCATCCCAAAGTCTTTTCATATA
Source organism: Ceratopteris richardii (assembly GCA_020310875.1). NCBI lineage: Eukaryota > Viridiplantae > Streptophyta > Polypodiopsida > Polypodiales > Pteridaceae > Ceratopteris > Ceratopteris richardii. The sequence goes on along the minus strand of CM035423.1, from coordinate 154,583,833 downwards.
GTATAAATTTGTGAGCACATTAAGAATGTATATGGTCCTATAGTAAACATAATAAATGGGGGGATTAAAAAATTCCAATCATGTGCATCCAAGACTTAGTTATATGCCTAATAGAAAAACAAGTATATAATATAACCTATCAAATTTATTTATGACTAGAAGATATTGCTTTTGACATACCCTTAAAAAAAATCAAATAACATGACATAATATATGCAAAATCCATGAGGTAGAATTATATATACCTAGATGATCCGAGTAAGATAGATTCAAATTTCATACGAAAGTGAGGAGTTTATCTTTCAACTTATAAAAATCGCTTATCTTGAGATTGATGAAGAGAATGTTGTACAAGTTATAACAGACAATGCTTCCAATTGCAAGAGAATGGGGGAATTAGTTGAGGGGGAATTCCCTAGTATTGTGTGGACTCAACGTGCCGCACATTGCATAGATCTTCTCTTTGAAGAACTTGCAGAATTACCATGGCTTGCATCTTTAGAAGCAAATGCAAAACATTTAGTCACATTCACTAGGAAGAACCATCAAGCACTAGCTATTTTCGGTCCTATAGTGCACATGACATGGTTCGACGTGTGAACACACGTACAAGTTATAACAGACAATGCTTCCAATTGCAAGAGAATGGGGGAATTAGTTGAGGGGGAATTCCCTAGTATTGTGTGGACTCAACGTGCCGCACATTGCATAGATCTTCTCTTTGAAGAACTTGCAGAATTACCATGGCTTGCATCTTTAGAAGCAAATGCAAAACATTTAGTCACATTCACTAGGAAGAACCATCAAGCACTAGCTATTTTCGGTCCTATAGTGCACATGACATGGTTCGACGTGTGAACACACGCTTTGCATACATCTACTTACTGTTCACAGACTCCACATGGTTATGGATTCTTTGCGTATGACTTTTATTGATCGTCGTCGGTTGACCATGTCCAAAACAAACACTTATTTTGCATGATATCTACAACGCAAAGTTCTAGATGAAGACTTTTGGACTCAGATCGACACTGTATTGCCTATTTTGAAATACATTTATATAGTGACTAGTATTAGACATACTAGAACAAAAGGGATCCACTCTTGGTCTAGTGTATCATATGTACACACGTATGCACGAGATGATTTCTATATCCAGCGCATTGATTCCTTTCAAGTTTGTTCATTAATTCTTTATAATGGACATTGGTCAATAATCAATTATTTAATGTATAATTTGTTTTACATTTTTTAGGAGGGAGAATGTACTTTGGTTGATTGATTCGTGATGGGTCCACTTATCTCGACCCATCGGATTTTCAGCCTTACTATATCCTTTCTTCAAAGGACCTGCATTATGGTCAAAGGCTTCCCTTCGACTTATGAAGGATCATTATATGGAGCATATTTTCACGAAAGAGGAGCCGATAGCATTTGACAACAAGTTCATGGGGTACATGAGCAACATCGGGATTGCTAATGGCCGTACTACCTCGCTCCACGCAGAGATGACCATGCGACCCTTACAGTGGTGGCAACATTATGGGTATGGTCAACTAACTATTGCACCAGATGCCCTTCGAGTCCTTTCATAGGTATAGTGGTTTATTCAATTAAATTATTTATTGGAAATATAACAAAATTTTGATTTGATTTTTTATCATCGATTTCGTTTAGGACAATTCTGCTTATGCATGTGAGCAGAATTGGAGTTCATTCTCACTTGTGCACACAAAGTTGAGAAATCAATTCAGTGTGTCATAATTGGAACATGTGGTCTTTTGCAAGGCCAATTTCTGCCTTGTACAAGACCTAAAGAAGTTGGAAGATCCCGAACAAGTATGAACATTCAACATTACCATTTCATTACTCAGATACGTTTTTTTTTTTACTGGTCACATGATGTAATGCTATAATTTGTTTCCATTATAGGTTTCGCCTACATTATTTGATGACCCAGTAGAGGAAGCTACAGATGTCGAAGCTCGCACTCGTGATGAAAAGGAGGTCATCTACCGCATGTTACATCTTGAGCTTGAGAGCGTGGATAAGAAAGCAACATGAGCTCATTCACATGCCATAGTGAAGCAAGATATATCTCATGTTCCATCTACTAGTTCAACAATGGCAACGACGCTTAAGCTACCAACAACGCACAAAGTCGAGTGATCGATGATGATGATACTGGAGAGTCAAAGGCTCACATACTTCCGACAACGACTATTAGAGAGCCAAAGTTTGATGATGAAAGAAATGTTGTTTCTTTTAGAGACATTTCTTCATCTTCATCATCGGAGGGCCTAGACGATTTGATTCCCTATTATTTTCATCATTGTATCTTCTTGCCACTTGATATCATATTTTGCAGTCACGACTCACGAGTGACCATTGGACCATGATCCACCCATTTTGTATACTTGCGATGTATTGTGGTTAGTAGGTCACACATGGATGATGAATCATGACTTGTTAATTCATAACATATATGGAAGTGTTGACTGTCCAATGACTCTCTAGAGGCTACTTGGTACTTTCCAATTTTCAAGTTCATTATTTATGTTTGTGCAATGTGACATGTTTCATGAATAATGAAGTTAATACTAATTTGCATTTTTTCCTTTTAGTTTTTTTCTCATTGCCATTGATCATGAGTCATTGATGATTAACTATTGATACACGGCAGCCAAATGTACATACATATACATATATAGTATGTATATACATACATACATACATACATACATATGCGCACACACACACACACACACACATATATATATATATATATATATATATATATATATATATATATATATATATATTTCTCTTAATATTTACATGATTAAAAATCCCTAACGTACCTTACGAACCTTACCTTGGAGGTAAGGTTCGGTTCAAGTACCTTATATGTACCAAACCTTACGAACCTAACCACCTTGATGTGCATTAATATGACATCATATATACCAGAACAAATCTAGGTAAACCCAAAATTCACCTTTAAACACTATCAGCTCATGGTACAAGAGTATATAGCATATCAACTCCATTATGCACAGTATCGACTCAATACTATGACATCCCCACTAACGTGATCGATGCCCAACAGTAGGCACCCCACTAAACATAGTGTCCTTGACTAGAGAAATGGTTTTCTAGCTATCGATGCCCAACAGTAGGCACCCCACTAAACATAATGTCCTTGACTAGAGAAATGGTCTTCTAGCTATGACATCCCCACTAGCTATCGATGCCCAACAGTAGGCACCCCACTAAACAACACTACTAACAGATCTAAACTGTTGGGGATAGAGGGCCCAAGGAACCCCCTTTTGTACATTTTGACTTCCAAACAACATTTCTCTTCAAGATCTTTTTTGAGATATTTTTATTCTATTTTTTGGCTCTATGAATTTCTAATGACTCATGGTAATTTTGGTGTGTTCACATTCATCCAAGTGACCAAAGTCCCGACGGTTCTCTTCAAGTTCTTTCTGGAAATATTTTTATTCTATTTTTGGGCCCCCAAATTGGGGAGATATAGCATTTATATGATTTTCTATTGACTTATGGTCATCTCAATCTGTTCACATTTGGCCAAGTCATCTCTTTCATAAAACTAAGGTCTCAACCAATATTGCAAAGGGACTTTTTATCAACGTTGTATCATGGATGTACTTCTTCATTTCCTTCCTTGATTTTTCGCATAAACCAAAGCTTCCATAGCCAACCCTCTTCTTTTCTCCGTAGCTTCCCTTTCCTTTAACAAAATTAAAAATCTTTGATATCAATGTGAAGTTTTGTATTGAAGGTTTAGGTCACTTTTTCACAAATAAGTTCCGTGAAAAGGCTTTACTTTTTGCAGTAAACTTGTTGCATTTGGAAGAGCACTTCAGCCTATAACAAGGTTGAAGCAAGTCTTCATGTTTTGGGGAGAATCATCACTCGAGACTCTCTTTCACCTCAAAGTCCATTCCAATAGGCCATATCTAGCACTCCTAATGCTAATTTTTCATTTTTAAGTAGCTATATTCCAAAAAAGAGCTCTTTTCCAAGTCAAAACTTGGATAAGGGACCAAAGCAACAGAGATGGCATAGAAAAACACGAATCAATACGAGCTTTCTTTGGAAGATATTCCCAAGGAATGGCCACGTATCAAAGAAGAAGAGCACAAGATGGATTACAAACTTGCTCATAACACAAAGCAACTGGCGAAGAGCTTAGAAGAACAAGAACAGCCGAAACTAATAGAGACTATGATTGTTTTTTTTTTTTTTTAATTGCATACCCTAAAGGTGTTGAGAGTTCCATGTCCCACCCTTATGTCCAAAGCTAGTTTCATTCTCATGCACATGCATTTATCCCACATGCAAGGGAATTCTCCCAAACTGTAAGTCATTTCCTATTTCATTTAATTCATCATGTTTTGATATCTTTCACTTCTTCCTCCATAGCTTGGTAGGCATTGTGTTTTGTTAAGTAGTGTAGGAGTAGCCTCTCTTCCTTTCAACATGGTATCAGAGCATAGGTTATTTTGTTTGAGTTCTTTCTTTCATTATCTTCACACTAGCATGTATCTTATTCTTGATCCCTCCCTCCCTCCCATTTCTCATCTTTCCGAATAAGAGTGCTTCTAAGCACTATTTTCCTTCATATAAGTTGTGCTTTATTCTCTCTCTTCCCACCCTTCCCATAGATTTTCTTTGAGTATCGTAATAATTCATGTATGGGGTTCTTATTAGCACCAATACTCAAACAAATAATGGTAGTTTTGAGCACTTATAAGAAGATTAAAGTAAAGCTTTTGACAAGTAGACGGGAGGCTCAATTGAGGCAGTTACACATCGATATGGCGAAGCATTTGCAACTTGGCAAGAAGGAGAAAGCCCAAATCTGGAATTAAACGCATTCATAAGAAACTTCATCTCCTTTCAATTGAGGTCAAGATCTCGAAGTACTATGAATATGTGAAAAGAAATCTGAATTATCTTGCCAAGCATGATACTTTCCTAAAATATTTGGAACAACCGGTAGAGGGATTATGCTTTCAAGCATAGATCTTCAAGCACTACAGGGATTTCGTGAGGTTTTCGTATTGAAGTTTGGCAACAAAGAAGTCATGAGAAGATCTTCGCATGCTTTATACTCTTCCTCCAATCAAATTGGAAATGCCCATGTGTGTCGTCACATGTCAATCTCAAAATGCAGCCGTCACAACATGATCCATCCGTAGAAGCAAGATAATTACTTGTCGACGGTCGCCTCTATGACTTAGAGGGCTCTACTTCTAGAGTAGATGCAACTAAGCCAAGGTGGTTAGGTTCGTAAGGTTTAGGTTCGTAAGGTTCGGTACATGTAAGGTACGTGAATCGAATCTTAGCTCCGAGGTAAGGTTCGTAAGGTACGTTACAACTTACATATATAGGATGATCCTTTTTCCACATTTGAAGTTTCAATAAGCACACTAAAAAGATGTAGGATATAATACATGTAATAGATGTTTTATATTGTCATGCATGGATCATCAAAAATAAGGCTACTAGACCATGAAATTGGTGAGATTGACCATCATGCCAACCTTGGAAACCTCATAAAAAGGTTCTTTCAAGAGCTTGAAAACCTCATAAAAAGGCTCTTTAAGATACCCTGAATGACTAAAACGAACCAGATGTAAGGTTCCATGACGAACCGAACCAAACCGGATAAGGTACCTTATCATTCCGGTACACAAATCGAGGGTACCTTGAACTAAGCCACCCAAGATAGGAAGCGAGAGTCCATCATTTCAATTTTGTTGTAAGGGAGCCAACATCATAGAAAAATAGATACTTAGAAGAATGAATAGTTATTGTATTGCGTATAGATTGCACACAAAAGTTGCTCATTAAGATTATTGAAGCTGCATCACCAAAGGTGCATGTGTCTTACGGAAAAGAATACAAGATAGTCTTGCTTTAATGTCTCGTGCTCAACCAGAGGACTCTATGGAGAGTAGGTTGAGAAACCATTGAATGAAGAAGCAAACATGGACTCCGCACTATCTTGTTGTTTCACTGCCAGAGAGGATTGATATGCATATGTGTAATCGGGTGGATTTGGTGCACACTTGTAAACAACATACACATTGAGGTCCGCATCTTGATTCTTTATCCTTTTGTTTAGGACAAACAAGGTTGCACCCTATTAAAGGAGGCATCATCCTCCCTTCCTAACCATTATTGGCAATAAGCGGAGAGGGGGTCTCCCCATAGGCATCAAACCATCCACGTAACTCTCCACCCTCTTCTTCCACTCTCTATGCGCATGATGCTGTCCACTCTCCTTCGCCTCACACAAAGTGACTTTGGCACCCTCCTTTTAGCTTTATCTCGCAAAAAGGGACCCGCTTTCACCCTCATCCCCCCTTCCATTGTCTCTCCTTGCTCTCTCCATTGGTCTCCTCTCCTTTGCACCCTTGGTTCTTCATAGTGCCTTCTTCGTCTTCTCCTTCAAGCATTCATTTCCTCTTACTATCCTCCCGCAATAGCAAATAGCTTTTTATCCTCTCATCAAGTAGTTTTTTTCTTTTCATCTCCAACATCTATTTTCCCACTCATGTCCATACTCTACCCCCTCCTCATACACTCCTTCATGCCTAATAGGAAAATAAAAAGCTTTTATCGTACCATGATCATGCAAGAATCTCCCGCAATAGCAATTAGCTTTTTATGCAAGAATCTCCCGCAAGAATCTTACTATCCTCCCGCAATAGCAAATAGCTTTTTATCCTCTCATCAAGTAGTTTTTTTCTTTTCATCTCCAACATCTATTTTCCCACTCATGTCCATACTGTACCCCCTCCTCATCCACTCCTTCATGCCTAATAGGAACATAAAAAGCTTTTATCGTACCATGATCATGCAAGAATCTTGTGAATCCCTCGAACTTCATTCTATGGATGGGACAATGACTACAAAATCTTATGAAGACCTTTAGTGGGTATGTGAGGGGTGGGGAGAAGGGAAGTGTTTATCTATACAGCCCAACACCCACCACACCCGAGTACCATTCAGAGGAAATTTAAAACGAGGAGTCTCTCTCTCTGATCTTCCATCGTGGTCTTGGGAAGGAGACCAAGAGGACCAAGGTCACCCTTTTTGTAGGGAATACCTTAACTTTCCAAGCCCTAATAAGAATGGTACCCTCCAATTTCACTTGGATACCCCTCATGATGCCTTCTCGATTCTCTTTGATAAAGAGAATCAAGAAACTT
>CM035423.1:154379080-154564080 GCA_020310875.1 Ceratopteris richardii | reverse complement strand
AGAGGGATAGTAAATATTCTTGTGTCATGCCCTATTGCTACTTTCTTCCTAAGTGTTGTTGAGGTTGGAAAGAAGGGAAAGAAGACAATCAGAGTATTCATCTATCGACATATCAAGACGGCCATCGAAGAGGTAAGTTGGAAGTTTTAATTTTATTTTTATATGTTTTATAAATTTTGAGATTTACCATTTATGTAAAATTCTAAATATTAATTTTTGAATTTTAAGCATAGCTGGATCCATCAAATGTAGTGCAAGTTGTCACTGACAATGCAAGCAATTATAGGCATATGGGGCAGCTTTTGGAGGGTGAGTATCCACATATGGTGTGGACTCCATGTGAAACTCATTGTCTTGATTTGCCCATGGAGAATATTGGAAAGCTATCATGGGTAAAAACTTGCACACTACAAGCCTCGATCATAGTTACATTTTTCACACAAAAAGTGAAAGTGTTAGCTATGTTTAGAGAGCATAGCAAGCTTGAAGTAAAGAAGCCCGCCACCACACGTTTCGCATACATGTGGATTGTTCTTTCAAGGTTTCCCTCATTTTGATGACAAGGGAAATCTTGTCAGTGATCCTCCCACCCCACCATCATCTACTTATGAGATGATAACACCTGATTCTCTTGATAATGATTATGATGACGGTGATATTGATGAGATGGAGGATGTGGATGATGAGTGATTAGTGTTCATCATAATCCATAATTCAATGAGGGCTTGCTTCCAATTTTTTGTTCTTGGAGCCCCAGAGTACGACCAAGGACCCTCCATAGCCGAAGGGATTTAGGGCAAGCAAAGAACAAGTGACCAATATCCTCTTTGCTAGAGCAACATCGCTTGCACCAGGGCGGAACACCATAGATCTTGTTAGCTTTTGCATTGGTCCATATTTTACGGTGTAAAATTTGCCATAGGACCGACTTTTTGTTTTCAATGAGAGGGTGCCAGATAAACATAAATTTCATATCCCATCGAAGTCGCATCCAGTTGAGACACCATTTCTTGTTGAGACTGATATGAATGTCATTGCGAGCTTCGACGTATGGAAACTTGGAAAGACGATTACCATTATACCATTTGAGGCCAAGTAGGTACAGAGTGTCCTGTCCCATAAGTAGTCGGATTTTAGAGCGGTCCCAAGCATGGCGTATGCTCAATAAAATATTCCATTCCTCGTATGTGATCGAAGCACTAGGGTCAAGGTCCTCAAAGTCCACCCATCTGTTCGTGTCCTGTTTCCAGAGGTGCTTCCATTGTTTGAATCCCTTATTCCAGAGTCTCTTGGCATTTAAGACATTCCAAGGCTCCACGTTTCTCATGCCTTGGATGAAGAACCAAATAGAGTCAAATCTTCACTGATTCTGATGTGAGGTTTGAATCTGTTCCAACTCATCCACAAGGATCTTACCAGGATCGATCCTTTGGGTGAGACCGGAATCGGAGAGAATAAGAGGGTGAGGATGTCGAGGTTTTTCCATCCAGGGTAGCCCACCAGAGTAATCGCGTTCGTGTTTCTGAAAATTAATGTGGCCCACGAGGAATCTCTGTTGCACCAAGCCTTAATCATCCACTTTGTCGCAAGTTTATTGGCCATGCTGCCAATGTCCATAATACCCAAACCTCCACTCTCCTTTCGGCTAGTGCATATGGACCATTGGATTTTAGGCACTCCCCTCCTCTTATGGTCCCGAGGCCAGAGAAAGTTCCTACAAATACTTTCCAATTTGGCTAATTCTTGATCCTTCTATCTCAAGCAAGAAAGAAAGTATATGATTGAGGATATGAGGAACGTGTTGATCACCATGGCTTGGCCAGCAAGATTAATTTGCAAACCCCTCCAATAGTTAAGTTTATTATTAAGTCTCGCGAGGATCCAAGCCCACCTTTGTTCCAGAGTAACACCGAATCCCATGGGGATACCAAGAATGCGAACGACCGGACCCGGTTGAATGTTTCGGCATCCATGCACAATAAGGAGATTGGGTTGATTCCCTTTGATAGTCCTGAATGAAGTCTTAGAATGGTTAATTCTGGATCCAGAGGCCTCGCAAAAAGTGTCAAGGCACCACCAAAAGGTTTCCAAGCTGGTATCGTCATTGTGAACAAAGGCATTTGTGTCGTCCGCAAATAGCCTCATGGTCATTTGCCCAGAGTTATGTGGCAAAGTGATGCCTCTTATGCGATCAAGCTCCATCTGTTGCTCCACAAGTCGGCTAAGTCCTTCTATTGCGATGGCGAAGAGCAGCGGGGCCAACGGGCAACCTTGATCCATGTGACATTTTGATTAGAGTTTTGGACTTGTCACTTTATTCACATTATGATGATTGATGACAGATGTATACATACTACATGATTGATGATGTTTTTCACAAGCTTTTAGTATTTACCATTGTGGACTTGTGACTTGTCATTTTAATATTTATGATTTATCATTTATGTATGTATCCTTGGTCATGATTCATGAATCATGATGATCATGTTTGATGTGACTTGAAGTTGGATTTTGGTATCATATATGTACTATGACGATTGATCATTGATGAGTCATGTATGAAATTTGAATCATGATGTATGATATAACATTTTAATTTGTGATTCTTGACTCTTGATTAGCCTTTAAAGCTTATTTAAATTTGGCATGTAATGAATGAAATTTGATAGCATGGTTTTTGTTTTTAATGATGTTACAAAGTACAACTTACATCATACATGAATGATGATACATCCAATTCCTCGATATGATGACGATATGTAATGAATGAAATTTGATAGCATGGTTTTTGTTTTTAATGATGTTACAAAGTACAACTTACATCATACATGAATGATGATACATCCAATTCCTCGATATGACGACGATATCAAACATGATTAAATATAGATAAATAAAGTTTTTAACCTTTATTTTGATGCATTTTACTCATAAACATGATTTTCATCATGTTAAAGATGAAATATATAATTTTGAGCCAAACAAAAAATAAAACTCGTGAGTTGTACCTCATGAATGTACGAGTACCGTACAAGAAGCCCCAAATCTTAGGGTGCGTACGTAGTACCGCACTAATACATACCGTACTAATCGTACGAATCGTACCTTACTAACTATGATATATACATACATATATACATAGACACACACACAAATGTGCACACACGTACATAATCACAAACACACACCAATCCATGTATGTATACACACACACACATGCAAACACACGCATGCATACATACACACATACCCAAGATGAAGCCATGCAAACCCCAAAAAGCCCATGGTCATCAATCATAAGACCGAATTGCCATCAACTACACTATGCACAACAAACAAATTCTATGACATCTCAAATAATGTCTTTAATGCCTAAAATAGAACTAAGGAACAAATACATGTTCACACCCACAATGAACTTGGAAAGAGCTCTACACAAACCCATTTTCTATCACATCTAAAAGTGATGCGCAAAGTCCACACAAAGCAATTTAAAATTGGATAAAACTAACAAAAATGGATCAACGACATGGCATATATAACTGTCAAAATGAACCCACTCAAATGAATATTCAGCATGTGAAACCTACACATTCACCAAGAACATAAATATATATGCCAAAAAGAATCCAAGCAAACCCCAAATTCAGCCAAAAAGAAAAAAGAGAGAGAGGGGGGGAGGAGGGAAGTGCAACCAAGAACCCAAATCTAAGCTCATGGTAATTAACCACAACAGTACAGCCACCAATTCCATTGTGCACATTATTGAACAAATTTTATGACATGCCCAATGCATGCTCACATACACTACAAACATAAACTCATAAGAAACTCTAGGTACTAACTTTCTATCACTTTCGAAAGTGATGGGAAACTCATCCATAAGGAAATTTAGCGCAAGACGAAGTCCAAAGAAAAAAAACATTAATGCAAATACAAAGGGGAAAAAAACAATAAAGCAATACATACTTGACAAGTATATACACTTATTAATCATTCACCACACGAATGCTGAGTACACATTCAATCAGTATATCTGCTACTGAAACAGCAATTAAAAGAAAACATCAAAGCAAATACTAAGTTGACAAGGTATACACACCCGCTTGTAATTCATGATTCACAACATGAATGAAAATTACACATTGAGTTTGCATATCTACTTCTACACCAAATATGTATACCAAGATTACACAAACCCCAAATTCACCCCTTTTCTTAACAGCTATAAGCTCATGGTAGTTGACCACAAAACTAAATAGCGATCGACATGATCACGGATAATATCACGCGAATAAAATGGCTTCCCCACTACCATCATCAATGCCCCACAATGTGTATAAATTAAGAACGAATACATGCTCACCCACACCATAAGCATGATCATAACGATGAATTCTATGAACTGAGTTCTTATCCCTTCCAAAAGTCAAGGAAGTCTTGAATAGTAAACTACAAGACTCCATAGCCATCCACTCCATTATGCATAGTATTGATCCATTCCATTATGCATAGTATTGAGCATCTAATGGCACTACCACTAACATCATCAACTTCCAATCACAATACAGACTTAAGAATGAACACATGCTCGCACACACCAACCATGCACTCATAGAAATTCACTAGCCAGCCATAGGACCAGTATACAAGATTACAACATAAGACCCATGCACAAGAGACTTCCATAGCAGTTAAGAAAAATGCAAAGCAGCTGCATTGTTTTGTCCCTAAGCTGGATGTACAAAATAGGGACAGAGGTTCACACAAGAAACTTTTTTAAGTAGTTGAGAAAATCCGGGGGGGTGCATTTTTTGGCCTAAACAGCTAAAAAAAACATGGATGCTTGCATTTTTACCCAATACAACTAAAATCAAGCTTGGAAGATGGGGTGCAATATTTTTAACCCCTAAAACTAGAAACAACCTGAAACCCAATTCCAAATAGGAAGTCCTAAAACATGTCACATGTCAAATCCATACGTAGAAAGAGAAGAAAAAAACAGGTGTTTTATTAGAAGATGTTTTGAGAGAACATATTTTTTAACAAACTCTTGCATTTCAGTGAGGCCACAAATTTTGCTGGAAGTTCCTGCACTTTAGTAAAGGCTTCTAAAGTTTAAAGAAGATTCCTGTTTCCAGAATTTTAGTGGAAATTCCTAGGATTTCATGGAGATTCCTACATTTTTAGTAGAGCTAAATATTATTGAAGGGTCCTGAATTTCAGCAGATGTTCCTGAAATTTCAGTGGAGTTTAAGTGCATGCTGTCATTAACAAGTTATTTTCTTGCAAAAGCATTTTGGAGGGATTGTGTGTGCGTCTGCTTCACGACTAGCAAGACTTCTTGTTCTCTGCATCTCTTTGTTTGTTTAAAACCTCCTTTGCTCCACACGTAGCTCACTTGCCCCCTTCTTTTCCTTTACACATTCTAGTAGCGTGGCAACAAATACTCCCTGTTTGCATAAAATTTAGACATCCAACCAATATTCCTCATTGGAGGCACATGACTTCCCTTTAACCCATGCATTGGATCCATCTCCAAGGTGCCACTTTACAATCTCATATCTCAAAGACGTTCCTCATCATGAGGTTGCCACAAAAACTCGTAGGGATGCTGACATGGTTGCAGAGCCTTGTTCCATATAGATGCTAAGCTCATCGAGTGTCATGGATGTCATATTTCTTCAGCACTATCCTAAGTCCCATAGGGCATGAAAGGGTGAAGCATGGAAGGATCGTATTTACTCATGGTTGATTAAATGAACATCTTCTTGCAGATGGGAAAGTGGACCTTCGGTACTTGCTCAAAGAGTTTCAAGGCTTTTCACGTTAGATATTGAAAGAATGGAAAGAAGGAATCAGTAAAAATCTTGAAAGTTGCAAGATGCACACAACAATAGTTCCAAAACAAGTTGTGATACTTTGTAGACCTACGAGTGCAAAGATACTGTAAAACGCTGAGAGCATTCTAGCATCCTAACGAAAGTTCACCTACGCAGAGCACATTCGTGTTTGCAATAGAGATTCTCAAAAATCATCCCATACTAGAAAATCGTCCACCGACGAGTCTTACTGCAACCGACAATAAGCGAATGAGGTTTAATTACAAACAGATGGACGCTGCTTCAACTTGCTTTCAAGCACTTCAAATTGCAGTAGTACATGCAAGTAAACGTCACAGACAAAGCGAAAGACAAACCGGTCTGCCATGGTTGCGATGCCACGAAAAGCCTGCATAAGAGAACGATCAGGATTGGATCCCCGGTTCTGCCAGCGGCCCAAGGAGGAGGGAAAGTCTCCCTGGGCGCCGCTGGGCTTGGATATGACAGTCGCAAGGCCACCGTCGGTGAGAAGTGGATTCGAGGGTCCGCCAACGCGAACGGGATCGTTGTCCGCGGACTCGTTGGCAAAGGTACGCCACTCGGAGCTCTCGTCGATGCTGCGAGCTTCTAGGACAAGGCCGCACTCCCTGCAGACCATGTCCCCAGCTGCATGGTCCAGCACCACCTCCGTAGGCTTCTTGCACTCGGGACAGAGGGACTCCGCCATTCTTTACAAGTGCATTTGGATGGAGCTCTCGTCCTCCCCGCTAAAATACAACGCCCAAATGAACAAAATTATGACCTGTAGCTATATATATCCTTGCTTGTCATAATTCCGTCATTCATAACTATTATTACTATTGTGAACCTCTCAATGATCATTCCTATTTTTCGCAAGAAAAACAACCTTTTTTCCATACACTTGTAATTTTAAACGAAGAGTGCATGCGCCTTCCTTCATTCAGGGTTCACTTTCTTGTTCGAGCCCCATAGCGTAGTGGCTGACGCTTTGAAGCTGTAGGAAGATGTCCTGAGTTCAAGTCCTGGCTCGACACGTCCATGAGTCTTTCATGAGGGGTGCCTCTACCTTAAGAGGTTGTATTTCCAATTCATTGTTCTCTCAAAAAAAAAAAGTTCACTTTCAGCCCATTTCTAACTATTGAACTGACATCATACACTGGGCAACCTTACCAACTCGGACGACCTCTACCATCTTGAGCAACCACTGGTCGCCCATATTGAATATGTGTTGTTGCCCAAGTGGAATTGTGGTTCCACTAGGACCAATTAACACCTTCAAAAATTTGTCATACATAAATGTAATCTAGCTTGTGTGTATTAACATACAATTCGTGTCAAAAACGAACTATTAGTACAAATATAGATTTGTCTTGTGCCATGTTATTCATATTTTATTTCTTAAAATTTGCTCATTATGTACTCTGAATTTATTATGGATTATTCATTTTCATAAATGTTAAAAAGTCCCAAGGGCTAAGATTTGTTCCACAATCTAACACATTTTGGAGCTTAAAAAAAGGGAGGGGTGGGGGAGTGCCCAATTCAATAATAGAAAGCATGCACATATCCCTTTGGATAAGCTACATGTTTTTCTACTTATGTGACCAATCCCATCTTTACAACTATGCACTCATGGCTATTGTTATCTAGATGTTGCAATCTACACAAAAACCCTATGAACAATTACATCATAGCTCATAATTGTATTTCATGTGATACATTTCACCATTAGACATGCATTGCCACCTCTCCTTTCCATCCTATAAATAAATCTATAAAAGTCTCTAAATTGTTAACCATACATATGCATTTCCATCGCCAAACTTTTCACATGGTTCATGACCCATATATTTGGATGTCAATTCATATGCCCATTTCATTTTTTTAATAAAAGAAAAAATTGAGAGAGAAAAAACAGTATACGCTAAAGAGTGTGTATAAATGATAATATGCTATGGGAGCCTTTAGCTCATATAAGCACGAAGAGGAAATGTGGCATTCGTATATGTATGCATATGAAATAAGGGATGACTGAAAGGAATATGCTCTAATCTCCCTCAATGGGTTTCCATCTTTCGTTGTGACTCATACAACCTACACAATGGAATGCACAAGTCTACAAAAGAAAACGCATATTAAAGTAGAGTTTGGAACACATAGGTAGACATGTACATAAGCATATACCTGTCCCCATGAGCAATATAACTTCTAATGTGTGGTTAACTATTCCTCTTTATGACTCATTATAGAATACATATAGAAATGTGTCTCATGACCATATTGTGGTCTTTTACATGGACGCCAAAGGCCAATATGGCCACTACGAACACTAAGAACAAATATAAAGAATATGTGAGTATATGATATATACCTCCCTCTAATGGGCATGTTACACAATGTATAAAGGACTATGCAAAATTAGGAATTGTGGCTCACATTTGGTGAAAATATTGTCCAAATTTATCATATGATAGAGAGGTGGTCAATGAATATGTTTCATTTTTTTTAATGTGACTTTTCTCAAGTAAATTGTGCTCAATGGATAAGACATGAAAAGCAAAGTGATACCACACCTCAACGTGCATGGTACTTTCATGATAGAATAGACTCTTAGACAATGGACGAATGCCTTTGTTGCCACTAGTTCCACCACGTACATGCTAAAATAAAGTGATACCACACCTCAACATGCATGGCCTTTGCATGATAGATTGGACTCTTGGCAAATAGAGTAACACTTTGGTTCCCATCAGGACTACCATGTACATGATAAGGTACACCCATGCCATAAGCTAATATAAAAAGCTGCAATGCTTCCCTAAGTGCCTCACCGGATGTAACATATGTTGCCAATGTAATTACCATAGATTCGAAGATGAAGTTTCCAAGAAATGGAGACTTTGTCCAAGTCTGCATAGCCTAATGGTTGATGCTTTGAATTTCTAGGAGGAAGTCCTAAGTTCAATTCCTGATTGGACATATTCATGAGTTCCCCAAGATGAGTTTCCACAAGTTCCCCAAGAAGGGTGCCTCTACCTTATGAGGTCGGGTGTGTGTCTTTCCAATTCATTGTACTCTAAAAAAAACAATGGAGACTTTTATGAATAAAAAATATGTAATGAAATATATTCTATTGTTTACGAAACCAACATACTTAAGAGTCTATGTAGCCAAGAGTCGGATATGTATCCAACGATGGTGCATCATCTCCAACTAAGCATAAACACTTGTACATGACAACACGCAAGTAACTCAATATAATTATGATAACTTCCTAACTATTATTACTTGTAATATACATAAATCTCCTCAAAACTCCCACTACAAATGCAAACATCTAGTTTGGTAGTGACCACAACATGCATGGGACGTAAAACACAAATTGATAATAAAATTCAATCATGGAATTTTTTCTCCTTTTAGGATTTGGTACAATTATTTTGTTAGAGCCTAGCCTCCACAATGCCAAAGAATGAACTTCAAGTCTCCAGTCAATTGACCATTATCTAGACTTCTGATTGAGGATGACGTTGGAGTTAATTGAATCCAACATATGCATGAGCAACTTCCACCACTACTTTAGCACCTACAACTAGATCTTGACCATTATCTAGACTTGTGATTGAGGATGACGTTGGAGTTAACTGAATCCAACATATGCATGAGCAACTTCCACCATTACTTTAGCACCTACAACTAGATCTTAAGTAGAGTCTACTGATTTTAGGTGCACTAAGCACTTGAGTTAAGCCTTAGTGCACATGAGATAACTCATGTCGGATGCTTCTATAAGTCTCAAAAAAGCGTGTGGGAAAAGTACTCTCTCTAGTCCTCCCATGGGGATTGAACCCAAGACCTCCTCCCTTCCATCCACGAGACATAACTACTAGGCCAAGCTTCTACCTTGTCTATACTTGAAGCTTGGTCAATGTAATTTATGAAACATCTTTGCTTTGAAGAAAGAAAGTGTGGAGAGCAAGAATTGTTCAAGCTAGCATTGTAGAAAATCAAACAACTAAAATAGTCATGAATATCTACTATTCATATGCGATCTTTCCATCATGAACATTGAACCTTTAAAGTAATTTGGATACATAATCACTATGATACAATTATATTCATATATTACTACGAGTTCATTATTACCTCCTAGTCCTCCCTTTTAGGGTATGGTTCGACCATCTTGTGCATGTCACTTTATGACACTATTTCCCCATTGTTTGATCATTGTACCCAATGGTCAGCTCAAGAAGTTCATAGGTACCCTTGAATTGATTTCCTCCCCTCATACAGTCTCTTGAACCTCTTGTTTGAAACCTTGGTGTCTTGAACCCATGTTCTCAACCTTGGTGTCTTGAACTTCCTTGTTCCCAGCCTTGGGTTCTTGAACCATTGTTCTCAACCTTAGTATATAACCTCATTCATGCCCATGCTATGTATCTTGAACCTTCAATCAAGTGCTACCCAAGGAGAGCTCATTTTGCAAGCTTTCCAAGGGTACCTTACATGTCTCAATCCGACCTACGAGTGTAGAGATACACTCCAATGTTCATTGGGAAAATATATCAAAGTAGTGTGCACCTTCTCCTTATGGGGCCTCTCTGGATGTGAGCCTCGAGAGATGATCTACTCTCAAGTGATTCTTGCCTTTCCTCACCACTATCTCAAAGTCATATTCCATTAGTAAGAGGAACTACCTTACGAATCTACATGGCTTGTTTACCAAGTATAGTAGAGCTTGATGATCAGTAAAAAATTTAAACTTATTTGCAAGCAAATAGTATCTAAACTTTTTTAACGCATATACCATGCTTAATTTTTCTCTTTTGGTTGTGGTACAGTTTCGTTTAGTTGCATTCAACTGTCTACTAGCATAGGCTATTGGGAGATCCATATTACCTTCACCAGTAGGTTGTGCGAGTACACATCCAATGGAAAAATTGGATGCATCCACATGAACATGAAACGGCTTGTTCCAATCTGGTGTAGTCAAGATTGGTGCAGAACACAATCATCTCTTAAGCTCATTGAAGGAGTTCTCACATTCGTTTGTCCACTCAAAGTTCGTCAAGAGGGAGTACAGAGGCTTTGCAATGATTGCATACATGTGAATGAAGTGTCAATAATATCCACAATGCCCCATGAAGGCTTATACTTCCTTGAAATCCTTTGGCCTAGGTAACTCTGCAATAGCGAGTCTAACTTTCTCCTTGTCCGTGGATATGCCATTCTTTGACACTATGTGCCCTAGAATCTTGCCTTGCTTGACAATGAAACACACTTTTTTGGTTTCAAGCAGACTTGATATTCTCTACATTTGTCAAAGATAGCTCTCAACTTAGGGATATGAGTTTTTTTTATGTTGTAATGAGCACAAAGATCATCAACATAGACTTCCAAATTTTTTCTCAAGAACTCTTTAAACACATGGCACATTAGCCTTTGAAAGGTAGCTAGTGCATTGGTGAGACCAAATGGCATTACCCGAAAAGCAAATATGCCCCACTCTGTGGCAAAAGCTGTCTCATGCTGATCTTGTGGAGCTATGGCCGCTTGATTGTAGCCAAAGAATTTGTCAAGGAAGCTGTATACTTCCTTGCCTACCACTCTTTCTGAGAGATGCTCAGTGATAGGAAGCGGATAACTATCTCTAGTTGTGGCTTCATTAACTTTCTTCAAGTTAATGCATACACGTATAGGCTTGGTTTTTGCTAACATCACATATAACAAACTCTACCCCACAAGTGGTGAGAGTTATTCCCTCTAGTAATCCAATGGTCTCTCTATATGACCATCAGCCATCTATAACTTCATTCTTGTTGGCCTGAGTGCTTGCTTGCCCCAACGCTTCCATAGGGAAGTGGTAGCAATTGCAACTCCTTCACCTGAGTCCAAAATTGCCTTGGTTGTGTAACCTTGATGAGTGACGGGGAGATAGGTGTTCCCTTCTTCTCCGTGTCTCCTATCTTGTCCAAAGGTATTTTTGGCACTGTTCTATGAGATCCTAGATGGGAGCGAGGTTTCGTTACTTCTGGCATTTGGTTGGCTACATGTTTCCACAATTCTGGTTTAACTTTGAGTAGCTCTTCTAAAGTGAGGTTGCACTGCACTTTAGTGTTCTTCACTACCTCCGTGTTCCTAGGTATGACTGATTCTTTGTTTCTTATCATGACCGTGGGTGCTCTCATACAAGTGGACCTTGCTTCCCATGGGCCTGTGAAATGGGGTAGTTCTTGCAAGGAATCAGACTCAAAGTCTAATCTCTCACGAGATTGGATATCCTCCCGCTCTCCATAAATGGAGGGAATGTCTTGTGGGAATTGATCATGCAAGTCATCCACAAGTTCAGTGGGAGGAGGAGCTTCACTTTCTTTAGCCCACTTCTCTTCTTGGATCTCTCTTAGAAATTCCGGGGAATATCGACCCAAAGAAGAAGGTGTTTCTGGCTCTGTGGAATTAGGCACATAAGCTTCCTGGGGAGGAAGGCCTATCCTTTCACTTTCCATGTCCTTTCCTTAGGAGGTGGCTTCCTTTCCAGATGTTGCAATTAAGCTCTCCAATCTTTCTAACAATCCATCAAAGTGCAACTAAGTTTTGGCTAAACTAGAGTAGTTGAAATGTCGATTGGCTTCAAACATGGTTTGAGCCAATTTGACCATCTTAGCACAAAGCTTGGTTCTTTCTATCTCTAGGTCAGCTCTAGGATAACATTTTGCATGATCTGTCACATTTGACCCTTCTTGGATTCTGGCCTGATATGCTTTAAGCATCATGTCTAGGTCCTTGGGAGTGGAACTGCTAATACTGATCCTACTCTAGGTGGTAGTGGAATTGTATGAGGCGGGTTAGAAGGTGGTGCATTGGAGGGAGATGGGAATGGTGGTGGTGGAGTAGTGTGAGAGTGAGTTTGACATGTGAGTTCAATTATCTTGGCTTTTGTTTCTCTCAAGCTTTCCTCAAGTTTGCTCATCTTCTTTGCCCATTGCCTTTTCATTCTGTCTCGACTATCCCTCCAAGTTTTTGACCTTTTCTTAGTTAGGCTCTCAGTCTCACTAACCTCGAAACTCTTTTCCTGGCCTAAGCCTTGGGTTTGTTGTAATGCCCGAGCTCTAGTGACCACTTGCATTGGGGTGGTGGAAGTCACACTTCCCATGGAGTCTACCACTAGCCCAATGACGTTGATAGGAGTGTTTTTTGGCATATTGGTGGGGTTTTTAGGACAATCTTGTAGCAAGTGCTCCTTCCCACAATCGAGACAAAAACCTTGAATTGTCACAGATTGGGTTTGTATAGGTGTAGGTATAGGGCAATCATGAATGAGGTGATCTCCATGACATCGATAGCATGGTCCTCTAGGAAATTGGGGTCTTATCTGCCTAGGTTGGGGTCTAAAGTTGGGGTTTGCGTACATCACATTTGCATACTCTAGCTCCCAACTAGGTTCGCTCAGGTCTTCATAATAGTATGACTCACTATCCTCAGGTGACTGCATATAGTAAGTCTGTGGGCTATCAATATGAGTAGAGTCAAAACTATGATCACTTGGGTCGCTTTCTGAAAGTAATGGTGTTACTGGCACTAAGGCTCTATTCAGATTTTCTTTTGCAGTTGCATACTTTACTCGAACCAGATTGGCTAGAGGAGGGGGTTGTGCTAGAACTGGTTGAGGTCTTTGCTACCCTTGATAGGGTGGTTGATAGGGTTGTTGGGGCCTACCATATTGTTATGGGTACTAGTTCTGATATCTTCCCTATTGTGTATATGGCTGAGGATAATTTTGTTTGACAGTTTATTTGTTATAGGAGCAGTCTTGTGCAATGTGGTTGGTATATCTCCTCTCTATGGTGCAACATTGGCTATTAGGGTTCACTTGGGGTCGAGCCATGATAGGGCAACATTAGACATATGGTCTCCTCCACAAGTATAACATCGTTTTCCGGGGGCAAATCTAGGAATCTGCTTGCTAGAGACTCCTAATTTCTGAGCTACCTCCTCTATAAGTTCCTCAATAGATGTGGATGGATTTGAATTGAGGCTAGTAGAGCTATCTAAATCTTTGTAGATTTTTGAAAGCTCTAATTCCTCCCCTAGGTTATCCTCAATGTCAATGCACATGCATACACACTGTTCTATGGTTCTAGGGTCCTTCAAGTACACATAAGATCTCAATTTGGTACTTAGTAATCCATCTAAGAATAAAGACACTTGTTCGGCTGGTGTGGGTAACCCAGGCACAGGGCATCTCTCTAGGTATTTTTGAAATCTTTTTCCTGCAAGTCTCACGATCTTTTGAGGTGTTTGTTTAAAACTATGAATCAATGAGGAAGTGTTGTGTCTTATGCCACTCTTTGAAAATTCCGTGATGAAGGCTTCTAGCAGTTGGTCTATGTTTCTAAATTGCCTCTATTGTAGTGGTTGAAATCACGTAAGGGTCGCGTTCTTAAGGGTTAGAACAAAAGCGTTAAACTTTGTGAACAGGTCATCAACTTGCTCAACTCTCAAAACTTGCCTAAATTCTACCACATGATCATACGGGTCTCCTGTGCCATCGAAGCAATTCTTCATGGACTTAACCAATTGTGTAGGTCTCAAGGTCCTAGTGTGTTCTCTAGGCCTTGGTAGAGGGAATTCATCTAGATTTCATTGATTTCTTGGGTCTCTATGTTTCTCATTTTCCATTCTATCCATCTATGTTCTCTTCCTTTCTCTTCCTAGTGGGTTAGCAAAGCTTACTTCCGGCCTATCTCTACTCCTGTCCCTTTGAGCTCCATGAGCTTGGGATGTTCCAGCTCCTTGGTGACCATAAGAAACATTAGATCTTGGTTGGGGAAAAACAAATTCACCCTTCAAAGTGTAGGCATGCCTACCATGTTCTGAGACCACAAAGATCCTCTCTAGAGTATTGTCTAAATAGGTCACTTTGCATGGGCTATCCGGATCTTTAAGCTCATAGATTGTGAGCATTCCTACTTCATTAGGCTGTTCAAGCTTATACCTTCAAAAAGGCTCGTCAATCTCTCGGTTTAAGAGTAGATCTATGCTCTTATTCTCATAGGGAACCCACTATGGAGTGATGATTCTAGTGAGGACTTATTTGCCTCGAGGAGTTATGGGCTCTTTTCCTAAGTTCCCTTGCTCTATGTCACCTAAGTCTGTCTTTGGAATCACATTACCAAATTCATCTGTTCTATCTGGTTGGTTGGTGATTACATACATTATCTCTTCTTTATCTATGTATGCACCATTCTCGAATTTGACAATTGTATGTCCTAGCCCAATGGGTTGATCTGAGTTTTTGCTAGTGTTGCAGAGCTTAGAAGAGTAAAAGGTAGAGAAAAAGAGGGGCCCCAAAAATTTTCCGATTTGGACACTTTATTTTTGTATCATAGCCATTTTGTAACATATTTTGCGATGTAAATGCACTAGAGGAGTCCTCTAGATGCATACCCATGAAAATTAGTGGCTTACCCATGTAAATTAGTAGGAAATTAACCTTTTAGGGGATAAAGTGCCGGTCTATTGTGTGAAAGGACCATTTTTAGGGCACATGTATATAAGTCAATTTGTGACTCTTTGTAGAGACTTTTTTGCCATTGTGAGAATCAAGAACACATAATTTCGGATTTGTGTCTTCTCCTCTCTGTATTTTCTTTTTATGAGCTTGTGTGCACGTGTGATGCTTGAAAAGAGTGTTTGGAAGTGTTGTCTATCCATGAAAGTGCTTGTTGGCTGTAGTTAGGGTGTGTGTCAAGTGTAGGAAGGTCATTCCCACGACTCAGTATTTTGCTCATAACTTGAAGCAGAAGTGTCAAAATTGAGTGAAAAGACATCACTGGATGCGTCTTCTTGAGAGATTCGAAATGAACCCACTATTTGCTATATTCGGAGTTCGGAGCTGAGAGAAAAGCTCGATTTACTATTGGTTGCTGCTCCAAGTATCATGACATCTCCACAGATTCTTGACACTTGTTTGGAATAGGCTTGGACTTGTTTGCACTCTTTGGGAAGCTCATTTGCATTGACCATCATTTGAATGCATGTCTTCATACACTTGGCTAGGTTTTGATACTCCTCGGATTGATAAATAAAGCGTGAATCCCCACTATATGCACTTGAGGGGGATCAAGGTATAGTCTCTTTTTCCACAAGTCCCTAGGTTGGTACTTAGGTACACACGTTTTTGGCGCCGTTGTCGGGGATCGTTGAATCAAACCGAGGCATTCATGTGATGGTAAATAGCTCTTAGCATTGAAGTGAGTAGAGGAGTTGTGAATTTCTCTTCTTTGGTAAGTCACACTCATCCGCACTTACTACTTCTCGCTCTTGGAGTGTGTGTAGTGAGTTGATAGTTTAGGGAAGTGAGTGGAGTGAGTAGAGTAGGAAGGAGGGAGTAGGCAAGTAGGTTAGGAAGTTAGAGTAGCTTTCAACCTTTGTTCTTGTTAGTCTTTTTTACATAGGAAGAACCTTCAAAAGTATAAAAGCCAAAAATTGTCTTTCTCAAGTCACTTGTTTGCAAAGAAAGTATCGTGAGAGCTAGCAGTCTGATATCGTGACCTGAGATCAGGGTTATTGAGTCACGCAGGGCGAATAGGAGTGATTTAAGAGCTGAAGGATAGTTTCCAAGGTGAGCACCTTAATCTTTCACTCATCATTGCCACTTAAATCAAGCATTTCAGTAGAACGATCTGCGGTGAGTATCGTGAGGATCATCCCGGGGTAGAGAAAGTTTGTTTTTGTGATACAGACTAAGGGAGAGAGGGTAGATGCACTCTAGGAACATTTTCCTGCACCTAAGATCCAAAAACACTAGCTAAAAAAATTGAAAAAGTGTCAAGTATCGTGTTCTCCCGCGGTTGAGATATCGCGATACCTGGGATATCGTGAACTCTTGTGGTCGAGTATCGTGATACTTGCTTTTGGTCACATATCGAGTATCATTGAGAAATCCTCACGATACAAGTCAGCTATCGTGTATCGTGTATCGTGAAAATCTGATAGTGATACCTATCGTGTATCTTCTATCGTGAAATTCCGATCGTGATACCTGCGACATATCGTGTATCGTGGAGGCAGGTTTTTGCGATACTTGGTGGATATTGGGTATCGTCAAAAATTTCTCGCGATACATGTGAAGTATCGAGTATCGTGGGACACAGAAAACGATATCAATGTAGTATCGTCTATCGTGGAGATTCTGTTTGTGGACTATCGAGTATCGAGTATCGTGATTGGCTCGCGATATTGGGTAAGTATCGTATATCATGTATTGTGATCTGTCTAGTTGGTCGAATATCGTGTATCATGTGGCGAAATATCGTGTATCGTGTGGCCAAGGTATCGTGTATCGTGATCTTCTCAGGTGCCTAATATCGTGTATCGTCTTGCTCAAATATCGAGTATTGTGGTAAGGTCGAGCCTGTCGAATATCGAGTATCATGGTTTTTGTTGGCTACAAGGACAAAAGGGATATTCAGTATGTAGTCACGGAACATCCTGAAAACATCAATGAACAAGGGGAAGAAGGCAATACCCACAATCTTAATGAAGATAGACATGAAGAACAGGTGTCTATGTTGTATATTATTGAACAATACATTGCTAAAATGTTATATTATTAATATGTTTTTGATGTTTTTGATATAGCAGCTGAAGGTTCGTGAGGAGCGTGCAAGGCATGAAAGGGCGGACATCAATAATCCGAATAATTATTATTTAGCTTGTAAATAAACCTGCGTAGAAGGTTCTATTGTTAAAAAAAAGTAATGATTAGCATAAGGATCATTGTAGACCGTAGTTTCTGTTATTGAAAGCAATGGCTCCTTGGGCAGAGATCCTTTAGGAGTTTGATTACGAGCTTAGGTATAGGAAGGGAAAATTACATGTGGTGGTTGACTTGCTTAGCCACATGCCTATGCTCAATGGACTGAGTTTTACTCAGATCACCAATGAGCTACTTGAGTCCATTAGAGGGAAACGTAGGATTGATCCTACATATATCAAGATTTGGGGAGCCATAGAGAAAAGGGATCTTGGTACACGAGTCTCAAAAATGAGGATGGATTATCAAGGTGTACCCAAGAAGGATTTAAGTGGAATAATTACAACATCCATGATGGATTTATGGTGAGAAAAACCATTTGTTGGCTTTCCCATTGGTCTCATCTTGTTCCCCGTGAATCGTTTCCATCTCAATATTTTCTCTACTCATACATCTTGTGACAATACGAAATTATTTTATTTTCACTACTGTTGGCAACACTCAGGGCTTCACAAGACAAGGGAGCTGACATAAGGAATCAAAGCAAAGAGAAGGGGCGAGCAGGCAAAGCAGTCAAAGAAGATCCGACAAATAGGCCATGCAATTTTTGAGATAACTCCATTTTAATAGTGATTTTCATCACTACATGAACATTGTAAATACCGTTTTTGGTCGATTAGACTCCATTTTGTTCAAGCCAAGGAGTCCTTGAACTTGAGGAGTATTATAAGTATTTATGTACCATTTTTCATAATTTCTAGAGCTCGTTTGAGCCTCCAAAATAGCCTAGGAACCTAACTATTAACTATGCCAGACACTAGGTTTGGACAAGGCCACTAGCTAGTCAAAATCTACAAAAGGAGCTAGAGAGCTCATTTTTGGGGAGAACAAATTATAGTTTGAACTAGGAAGAGCTCTTGTACTTGTCTTTTGATCTTAATCAAAGCTTCCATTGTGCCACTCTTTGTTCTTACGTGTGTTTGCGTATGTGTGTGCATGCTTGTGTGCTTCTTCGTCACCACTTGTGCACATCACTTGCTCGAGGTCTTCATACCATTCTCATGTCTTCCCGAATTGACATTAAAGGAGGTGCTACTCACGACTCAGCTACACCAAATTTTGGCGCCGTTGCCAGGGATCGAGCTTTGAGGACGAGCGTGTGATGGTAAGACATAGAGTAGAGATGTTGGAAGAGTAGGTAAGCATTTTCTTTTACTTGTTTTTACCTTTCTCTTCACGCCTACACACCATATCCATTCACATCTTCACCACCACGACCATATACCTCCATCTCCATTCATTTCTTCATTTTCACTTGAGAGAGCTTGTATGTGCACTTGTTTTCTGTGTTTTTATGAGCATTCTTGCAGGTACAAGCTTCCATTGCAGTTGTAGCAGCTCCAACATGTCCATTGAGAGCATCAAAGTGTGGCCAGAGCACTAGCATACTGCAAGCTTGAGAATGGGGTTCTTGAGCACCCAAGAGCAAGGGATAAGCAATTGAGGCTGGATCATTCTCAACTTCCTCTATCAATTCCTAGCTTAGGCTAAGTGCGAGTCATGCTAGAAGTAAGTCAGGGTGATGATAGGCATCTATCAATTTGAAGACTACTTAAACACTCAAGTTCAAGCAGAAGTATAATCTCTTTGTGATCAATAACTTTAAAGGAAAGAATTTAACGAGGTACGATCAACTTAAAGTGTGGAAATTCACTCAAGTATTCCTGATGACGTGTTATCGGACAAGAACATAAACACAATAACCAACTAAAAAAAGAACCAAGTGACTGATATAAATTGATGTGCAACGAGGTTGTACGTGGGGTAAAATTGGGGTTGTTCAATCAAGCATATGAACCTTAGATCAGAACGACATCTAGGGAGAGATAGACAAAGCCTTAGGTCTTCAGGGGCTAGTGTTAATCACACTGCTAGATCTTGGGCCCAGCAATTGAGCAATTACCTGCACTACCCTAGCTCTGAGACTAGTGAATCAGAGATGTCTTATGGTATGGATAGACCCACAGGAAGTTCAGGTGTGGCTTACTTAGAGAAACGCGAAGGCCCTTACAAAACTCAACTCAAATATATCAAGACCAACCGATTAGGTGCTCGCATCTATGAGGACGGTCTAAGAAGATCTGTTGTCCAATTGTGTACCTAAGTACCAACCTAGGGACTTGTGGAGAAAGAGGCTATACCTCGATCCCCCTCAAGTGCATATAGTGGGGATTCACGCTTTATTTATCAATCCGAGGAGTATCAAAACCTAGCCGAGTGTATGAAGACATGCATTCAAATGATGATCAATGCAAATGAGCTTCCCAAAAAGTGCAAACAAGTCCAAGCCTATTCCAAACAAGTGTCAAGAATATGTGGAGATGTCACGATACTTGGAGTAGAAGCCAATAGTAAATCAAGCTTTTCTCTCAGCTCCGAACTCCGAATATAGCAAATATTGGGTTCCTTTCAAAGCTCTTGAGAAGATGCATCCAATGCTACTCTTCACTCAATTCTGACACTTTTTTTTCAAGTTATGAGCAAAATACTGAGTCGCGGGAATGACCTTCCTACACTTCAGCACTTCCTACAGTTCACACACACCCTAACTACAGTCAACAAGCACTTTCATGGATAGACAACACTTCCAAACACTCTTTTCAAGCATCACACGTGTACACAAGCTCACAAAGAAGAAGATACAGAGAGGAGAAGACACAAATTCAAAATTCTGTGCTCTTGATTCTCACAATGGCAAAAAAGTCTCTACAAAGAGTCACAAAGACTTATATACATGTGCCCTAAAAATGGTCCTTTCACACAATAGACCAGCACTTTATTCCCTAAAAGGTTTATTTCCTACTAATTTACATGGGTAAGCTACTAATCTTCATGGGTATGCATCTAGAGGACTCCTCTAGTGCATTTACATTGGAAAATATGTTACAAAATGGCTATGATACAAAAATAAAGTGTCCAAATCGGAAAATTTTTGGGGCCCCTCTTTTTCTCTGCCTTTTTCTCTTCTTAGCTCTGCAACACTCTACCCCTCTTTGCCTCTGTCATCCCTTGATAGGCTTTACTTCTTGTCTCTGGTGTTGTATCCATAGTCGATCACTGCCCGCCTCTGTGGAAGTTGTAATGATGTCGTTTTACCAGTGGGAAAGGAACTGATCATAACTCGGGGCCTATTGTATTGGTCGTGGCCTCTTTTTCGCTTTTCTCCGCACGCAACCCGTGGAGTTGGACTACCTGAAATTGTTAGTCTAGTTCACCAATAAGCTCTTTAAATCTGGGTTGCTGTGTTAAGTCGGGCTGCCACGCATGCCACCAATCGAAGGTATGAAGGTGTGGTCCTTCAGCCTTCGATCTGGACCTTCTGAAGACCCACATGTTGAAGGACCTCCTTGAGGATCACGACCTGCTGGATATCTTCTTGCACTTCTTCATGGATACTTCCTGGCCCTGGTCCGTCCTTCCCTCTTACATGCTTTTCCTTGATGTGTGCCCCTGCGGGGCTCTGTGCAGAGATGGGTGTTGCACCCCTGCAGGGCTTCTTGCAGAGACATATCTTCATATATAACCTTTTTAGTGAAACTTATTTCTTTGTCTTCTCTTTTCTTCTTTTTGCTGGACTCTCCCTCAACACTGCCCCCCTCCTGAACTCTGTCGTCCCGGACAACCTTTGGAAGTCGGTGGGAGTATGTTCTGTAAACTTTTTGCTCTGTCTCATTTAGTAGATTAGCTTCACGTATCATAAGTTGCTTCCATTGTTTTTCTTTCACACCGTCATGTGGTGGTTGTCTATGATCAGCGAAGAAGCTTAATTCATATGCCACTAATTTGGCATTCAAATTGGATGACAACTTTAAGAAAAATTCTGAATCAAATTCAAAAAATCCTATGAAGAAAGCTTCCTCGAAGGTTTGCATATATGTACTTGGTAAAAACATGAGCCTAGAATAATATGCCATTATTGTGGGTCGGCTGGGCATAACTGACAGATAAAAAATGAGGATATCTATGCCTTGATTTGTACCAATGAAGTTTAAAAACGTATAAGCTACGTGCTTGAACACCTTACTGTAAGCATCATGCTTAGGATTTTGTTTGTCATCTTTATTGTTAAATCAGGGACTGTGGCATAACATTGTAGCCAAAATTCAATGGTTTTTATCATGTAATCCTCCATTGGTAGGTAATTATGAGGTGGACTTGGAAGTAGCGGATAGTTCAGCCGCTGTTTATTGATCACACCATTCTTTTGCATGTCTAAAAATTCTCTTGTTTCTTTGCGACGGGGTGTTGGGCAAAATGAAGGGTTTACCTGTAATAGATATGGTACTGCTTGCCAGTGCACCCGCAAAGTAGGATTTTTCTCCAAAAATTTTCTTCTCCAAACAGGTTGTGCAGCTTCAAATTCCTCTTAAGTATAATTGAATGTATTATCTTTGAAGTGTAGCTGCTCATCAGGATCTTTCTGTGTGATCTTCTTTATGTATTGCCTTGTTTTCTCTTTCAATAGTCCATACAGAATGTTGAAAGGCTTCGTTATTTTGTCTAGATCTTTTCCTTTTATCTTGGCCTCTTTCATAACTTTGACCACTTCATTTTCACAATTTTCTATCAATCGAGACACCAATAGTGCCCGTTCCTTCTGACCTATTTCTACACTAAATGGCATGGGATGATCATCACAAGGTTCCATCATCTGTATTGGAGAATTATAAATCGGGGGAGATAGAGGACGTACCTCTACCTCGTCAGTCAAATTGTCTTGTCTTGGCTCTACTGGTGTCTCTGTGGGTACTTTTGGTTCTGCTTTAGTTTCTAATTGGGCAAGGTGTTCAGTCTTTTCCTTAACTTCTTGAAGAGCTGCCCATAGTGCCTCTTTTGTAGCAAGTAACTCATTGCCAATCTCTGCTACCTGATCCATATTTTCGCTATAACTCACTACAAGTTTTCCATTGGCAGTGTTCAGCTGTTTCTTGAGCTCATTGGTTTCGTTAATGTACCTGCGTTCCCATTCTTCTGTTCGGGTTTGCTCTTGTTTCAGCAGATCTGTGTATTTTTCAATCAGATCTCTTAGTTCCTTCTGGTCAGTAGTGGAAGTCTCTTGTTTTTCTATAGATTGGTCATACAGTAATGCCTTCATTAGTTCTTTATTTCTACTGTGTAAGTTATCATTTTCTTCCATATATACTTTTAGTTGTGTTTCGAGCAGATTGCTTTGAGCTTTCATCCTCTCTTTGTCTGCTTCACTAGCTTCATGTTGTCTTTGTAAATCCGTCAGTTGTGTATGGAGCTGATGATGCTGCTTCATCAATGTATTACATTGTTCTTTGACTGCGATTATCTCCGTTTCCTTGGCTGAAATCTCTTGTTGGGCCTAGATGAGCTGGCGGGCAATTGCTCACTCATTACTTGAAATTGATTCTTTTCCCACATGGCCTTGTCGTAATCTGCATCCGTTTCCATCATTTGTTGTTGCGTATACATGGTTGTTTGTATCATTTGCTTGACTATAGGTTTTAATTGAGTAACATCAATATTCAGCCATGTGGTGGGGATATTAGGTTCTTCACCCGTGGTAACATCTTTCCCCTGTGCCACATGTAGCGTAGTATCATCGGGTTGCCGAATATGGAGTTGTATCCGTGGCTCAGCCTCCCTGTGGTCACTCTTGCTTTGTGGCGTATCGTTAGGTACTTCAATCACAATTTGTTCCTTATTTTGAGGGAAATTTTCTTCTTTGTCCATGCGTGTTTGTATTTCTTCTTTTACAGGTGGAACTGCATTGGTTCCTTGCTTGTGACTTTTGATGGTCAGTAGTAACTTCGACCTGATTTATTTCTGTCCATCCCTCATTGTGTCATTTCTATTCTTATGTCAGTGTCTAATGTGTCTTTCTCATGGCTAGATTCCTCATTAGAGCTCGAATCTTCCAAGCCCAGTTCTTTATATCTGGCAGTTTGCTCTGGGGTATGTTCTTTATTCTTTTGTTGCTTCCTTTGGCTTGCCTGTCTGTATTGATGGCCTTGAGCATTTAAGTTCACTTGCCCCTGCATATACATGTGCGTCTCTTCTAGAGCTGCAGACTCTTCTAGAGCTGCAGAGAGGTCTCTTTTTGTAATTGGTTGCTATGTCAAAGGAATCTTTGGCAAAGTATGGGTCCTCTTTGATTGTGGTGTCTCTTGAGCTTCTTCATCTCTAAAGTGTTTAGTCCCTCTCATGGGTTTCTTTGAACTAGTTCCCACTTCTTCAATGGAGATGATTGTTTTCTTTTTCTTTGGAACCATTGCTGACTTTGCATATTTTGCGATCTCTGTTGAAGTGGGCATCAATCGTAAGCACTCCTTCATTCCAAGTGCCTCATTAATCAACAGGGTCAATGCCGAACTTCGATTCAAAAACTTTTTCTGACCCCACTTTTTCTTAGCTTCAAACAGGCGATCTTGAATATATGGAGTCATATTTACTTGGTTTCCCACTTGCCTCATTGCATGTGAAAGCAATTGCACTACGATTTTCTGGGGTGTTGTATATCTATGCATACTAGGAAAGCAAAAATGTTGGTGCACTAAGCGAACCGAGTCTTCAATATCTGTTCTGTTGATTTCCAAAGACGTTCTCTTTTTGAGATCATGACATTCATCCTTGACATTGGTGAGGCCATCTTGATTCCATCCAAAAGCTCTGTTGATTTTCTCATGAGTGAACCTAATTGTTTTCCACGTACCAACTTTGTCCAGCACTCTTGCTTCCGGGACTGATGGCTTATCTCATGCAGATTGTAGTGTATTCATTACTTGTGTACATCTCTGAAAATCAGGCAGGTATATTGGAAGTCGTAGGAATGCATCCATTCTTGCTCTTGTCCATACATCCCTCATGCACGGTAATCCTTGTATGATAGTCTGGAAATCTTGTGACATGATAGGAAAGTAGTGATCCCTATCCATTATCTTAATGGTGGCCATAAAAGGAAGCTCGGACACTGGTTGATCATCAAGAAACCAATGACCTCTTACCTTCGTGATTGAATCAATGGGAAGAAGAAGGATCTCTTCCTCTTGCGTAGCCTCGGAATTAAAGGATGCCATCTGCACTCAATATATATACCAGTAATTAGTGGCAAGCTGGCCTCAAGAATCATCCTTCATTTTTTCTTCATAAATTTGACAACTCTCTGAGTGGATTGTGTCATCCCTTCCCCGTGGGTGTGAGAAAGGTAGTACCTGGGATTTTCCATACTTATTTATATTTTTTAAGTTTGTCTCTGAAAGAAAACAGAAATGTTAGTTCTTAGCCGAAGCGATTATTGAACCATTAGTTAATTTTTTGTATTATTTTACAAGTGCTCTCCTATTTCCCAAGAGGAAGATGTGCTTCACTATCCTGAAGTAGAAGAATATTGTGCCGAATGCTTGGCCTTCTAATGTGGCCCTATTATGCATACTTTGGATTCTTGTGACTCCAAATGTGTGCAAATTGAATTATTTGGTCGATGTGTACATATTGTTTTGCCTCTCGGCATCCAAATCTGCTTTACTCCACTGTGACTGACTGTATCTCCAGCATTCCTGGTAAATGTAGTGCTTCTCATGTTGTGCATTCGGTTCGTCTGCTTTTTGACTCTTTGAATGATTTTGGTTGCGTCTCTAGGCTCCTGTTTTATCCGGTAGTTGTTTGTTTTTTGTTGTTTCGCCTTTAGATCATACTGATTCTCCTTGTGCCTTGACTTGTTCTTTTTTATGATGGTCACTTGTACACATGACTTAGGAATCCATATTTGCGTTTGGGTCGGCTGTGCGGCTATCACCTTCTTCGGTATCCATACTTTCGTAATCCTTGGTGGACCTGGGTGTCCAATGCGACTTGCATTTTTATTTTGTTGTTGTTTCCGATGTCGATAGTGGTTCTGTTGTTGAAGATATGCCGTCACTTGATCTTTTCTGATCCAAGCCTGTCTAGTGTAAGGAATGGGGTATATTCTAATGAGTGCGGGTTTTTTATAGTCTTTCTCACTAATCCCTTTTGTGCTTGGTTCCTCACTGAGACTCTTATTGGCTAAGACGCTAATCACGTGATTTACTGGGTTAGGAGGTTGTGTAAAAGCGAGATTTGGTGCATTCTCACATGAGGTACTCGATGGTGGGTTTTTCTGAGTGTGAGTGAACATACATTCATCATTGTGCTCGTTTGAATGATCTCTCAGGTCTATACATTTGGCTTTGATCGGTCGTTCGTCTAACATGCTGAATACCTCACGATGTCCTATCTTGGCCGAGATGTATCCTAGGGCCAATTGAATGGTCACTTCATATTCATATATCCAATCTTGACCTAACACGAGCTCTTCTAATAAGTCCTGATCATGACATACTAAGAGTTTTTGTTCCATCGTGTTGTTTCTGAGATGCAAAGGCAAGGTAATCTCGCCTATACATTGAGTAACTTTGCCTCCTATTCCTATCACCTGTGCCTTGGAGGGTCGTAGTTCTTCCTTGAGTTTTTGTGTCAATGAAAATTTGATACAACTTATGGCTGCTCGTGTGTCAATGAGAGCATCCACTAAGTGGTACTCTTCTGTTCCAGCACCCAGGTTCAAATAAGGTTGTTTTATTTGTTGTCCTAAGTTTTCAGTGGCTCTAAAGTTAGCAATTGGGATGAGTTCCTCTCCTTGTCGATATCTCTCCTCTCTCTCTCATCCACTTCTTTCGTTTCGTGATTCGTTCTAGCGCTTCTTGTCTAGCTTCTTCTCGTATTCTTTCTTCCTCTTTGCACCTATTTTACCCATTATTAATCATGACATTATATCTTTGATCAATGGCTCTAAATATTTTTTTACTCGGAAACCACTAATATAGTTAGGCAATACTTCTCCATCTAGGGTTGCTAAGCTGATGGCTCCAGTGGTAGATATACGATTGATGATCAATGGGCCATATCCTCTTTTTTGCAGTTTCTTTGCATGTTTCTTCAGAGTATAGACCAAAA
The DNA here is from genome assembly GCA_020310875.1 of Ceratopteris richardii. NCBI lineage: Eukaryota > Viridiplantae > Streptophyta > Polypodiopsida > Polypodiales > Pteridaceae > Ceratopteris > Ceratopteris richardii. Next base: position 154,537,479 of record CM035423.1, on the reverse strand, counting down.
CTAAATCTCGTTCCTTTAGGTTTTTGTCTTTAATGTGAGCATCAAAATATGCCTTCTATCGCCTTTTAGCAGCATAAATCCCTGCTACAGCTTGTAACCTAGTTTCGTGTAACTTTTCGATTTGATCCAATTGAGATGATAATTCGTGTCCAGTCCACTCGTAAGTTGTTGCTACTTTGAGAGTGGGTAGTAAGAAATCGATTGGCAAGATGGCATTCTGTCCATACACTAAGTTAAAAGGAGTAGTTCCTATGGATCTTTTGTAGGCTACTCGGAATGCCCATAAAGCATGATGTAATTGCTTATCCCAATCAGATCTACCATTGTTAACAATTTTAGTGAGGACTGTACACAAGATTTTGTTTGAACTTTCAGCCTGTGTGTGATATGGGGCTGATTTCTTATGAATTACTAAGAATTCATTCAGTAGGGCTTCTATCACTTCATTCACAAAGTCTGTGCCTCTATCACTCACAATCTCTATCGGCAATCCAAATCTAGTGAATACGTTCTCAAAGAGAAACTTGGCCGTAGTCCTTGCGTCATTTTTCTTGGTTGCTTTGGCTTCAACCCATTTGGTCAAATAGTCTATGGCCACGATTATGTACTCGGCATGGGATCCTTTAGCTGGTGGGCTAATAGGTCCTATGAAGTCTATTCCCCATTTAGTAAAGGCTCTGGCACTCATCATGGGTTTCAGTGGCATTTCATCTCTTCTAATGGGATATTTTGTTCGTTGGCATGTATCACATCGTTGAACATATGTGGCTGCATCTTGATGTAGAGTTGACCACCACATTCCAGCAAAGAGAATCATTTTTGCAGTTTTATATGCGGAAAAATGTCCTTCCACAGCTCCTGTATGTGCCATCTCTAAAACATCAAGATACTCATCTTCATGAATGCACATTCGTAAATGATTGTCTCTTCCTCGCTTGAAGAGCTGTTTTCCTATAAGAGCATAGTCCTTGCTTTGTTCTGTGAGTGCACGTTTCCTTGCTAGAGTGGCTCCTTCTAGGTACTCTTGGGTCTTCAAGAATTTCACCAGAGGCATGCTCCATCTTGGTGCTACTGTGGAGTAGCATAGAGTAGAGTTCTGTTCTGGATTTTTTTCTTGACAAATTGGGCACGCTGATACATAGTTATGTGTATCCCTTTGCATGGTTGGCCAATATATGCCTAATCTCTTCAGTGTTTGCCATGTTCCATTAGCATTTAAATGAGTTTTCCATTGATTTACATGTGCTTTTTGAAGCCACATTTCTTGTTCCTCTTCTTCCACACATCTCATGAGTAACCCACTTGAGTCTTGATGGTACAGACTTCCAGCAATGATATGAAGGTTTTTAGTCTTCCATAGATCTTGGTTTCGGTTTGGTGTGATCCCATGTTTAGGTCCATATGTGAGTATGGGGATCAACTTTTCTGCCCATTGAGGACATACTTCGAGATTAAACAAATAGGTATCTGGCAGATCATCCAGTACTCCTATGGGGGGTTCTCCATGTGTCATTCTCGATAGGTGATCCGCTCTAATGTGCGTATTCCCTTTCTTGACTACCACTTCAAAATCAAATTCCATCAACAATAGATACCATAGTACTAATCGTTCCGTATTACAAGGCTTATTGACTAAGTACAGTAAAGCTTGATGGTCGATGAAGAATTTGATTTTTTTTGCCAAAAGGTAGTGTCGAAACTTCTTCACTTCGTACACCATCCCTAAACCCTCTCTCTCAGTTGTGGTATAATTGCGCTCCACTTGATTCAATTGTCTACTGGCATAGGCTATAGGGTGGTCTAACTTCCTTGTATCTGTAGGTTGAGCTAAGATGCAACCAATGGCAAACTTGGAAGCATCTACGTGAATGTGAAATGGTTTGTTCCAATTAGGTACTCGAAGGATTGGTTCTGAACTTAATCGACTCTTTAATTCATTAAAGACCTTTTCACATTCTTTTGTCCAATTAAACTGAGACAATAATGCATAAAGGGGTATAGCAATTATGGCATACATGTGTATAAATCTATGGTAGTATCCGCAGTGTCCCATAAATGCTTGCACTTCTTTAGCCGTCTTTGGTCTCGACAAATCCAGAATTACCTTGATTTTGTCTTCATCTGTGGAAATTCCATTTTTAGAGATAATGTGTCATAATATCTTTCCTTGTCGAACCATGAAGACACACTTTTCTGGATTAAGGAATACTCTATATTGTCGACATTTGACAAAAATCTTTCCTAGTTCAGGGATATGTTCTGATCGTATAGTTGAATAAGTGCATAAATCATCCACACACACTTCCATGCTTTTTCTCAAGAACTCCTTGAATACATGACACATCAATCTTTGGAAAGTGGCTTGGGCATTGGTTAGACCAAAAGGCATTACCCTAAAAGCGTACACTCCCCATTCAGTGGCAAAGGCCGTTTTGTGTTGGTCCTCAGGAGCAATCGCTACCTGAACCTGAAAAACCGTCTAAAAAACTATACACTTCCTTCCCTGCCACTCTTTCCAAAAGATGATCGGTGATGGGTAATGAGTAACTATCTCTTATGGTTGCAGCATTTACCTTTTTCAAGTTAATGCATACCCTTAACTTGCCATTCTTTTTCGGCACGACCACCAAAGGTGACACCCATTCCGTGTGTTCGATCTCATAAATGAACCCACCATCTAACAACTTATCTATCTCTTCCTTGATTTTTGCTGAGTAAACATCATTATAAGTGTATGGCCTTTGTTTGGAAGGTTTGGCTTCAGATGTCATAGGGATTCTATGGGCACAAATAGAAGGATCTACTCCTTTCAAATCCTTATATGTCCAAGCAAAGACGTCCCTATATTCTCGTATGAGTTGTATTAACTCTTGTTCTTCCTCCATTGAGAAATCTTGTCCTATAAAAGTACATCGTTCTTCTCCATCCTCTAAGGTTACTACTATTTTCTTGGTCTGTTCTTTGGTGTCATATGCTATTCCTAGTTGTGCTTCTCGTTTTGGCATTTGAATAGCAATTTTTCTCTCTTCTACTTCATATTTTTTGAAGTGAGCGGGCACTTCGAATTGATCTTGAGGCTTGTTTTCTCCGTCGTCTTTTTCTTTATCTAATCCAAGCTCTTCTTCCTGTGTCATTTCTTGATTTAATTCATTAGTTCTGACACTTACTCTTTGATTCCCACTTTCTGCCTCCATTTGTTCATGCTCCATTTCAATGCTCTCATAATCCTCCTTCCATTCTTTTTCAATTACTTCTCCTTCTTCCGCCTCTTGAAGAACTACCACGTATAGGCTTACGTCATATCCTTCCTCGTCAATGCATTCATTCATGGTTATTACTTCTTCGTTTACACATACATCGAGAGTGGCTAAAATCTCCATCCAACCATGAGGTTCAATTTCTTCATCTACGAATATTTGAGGCATGTAAGCTGGATCTTGTACAGACCTAGCGACTCCTCGCCTTTGCTGCCATCCTTTCTTTCTTTCCTCTTCTTTTTTTGCGGTCTGGCATATCCATAGATGAGTGTCTTCGTTCATCCAAGATTGGTAACTTGAACCTATGCTATGAATCGACTGATCGTCTTCCTCCTTATGAATCAGATTCCATTGCAAGGGGGGAACATCTTGATACGTGTATGTGTGGAGATTTATTCTCGTCGTGGTTCCTTCATGCTGTAAGTATATCGGGCCCAATCTTGCACTACCTTCAGCTGTCTCATGAAGGGTCTTCCAAGTATCATCTCATAATTGCTAACCCTTTCAAATTGACAGATCGCTAAGGTGTGCTCGAATTCAACTCCGCAGGTGGTAAAAGTTACCCTTTCCAATATTCCCAAGGGTCATTCAGTGTGTCCATCTGCCATTTGTATCTTCATGTGTGTTGGTCTTAAAGCTGGTTTTCCCCATTTCTTCCATATTTCTTTAGTTGCGATTCCTACTCCAGCTCCAAAATCTAAGATAGCTTTAGTGGTGTAACCCCTATAAGTAATTGGAAGGCATGTGTTTCCTTCATATCCCTCGCTGAAATCTCCAACCTTATCGATTGGGATTTTGACTGTGGTCACTTCATCAACCTTCTCCTTCTCTTCTGACTTGGTCTCCCATTGACTGGTTAGCTTCTCCTTCAAATGTGGTTTTATCTTCAAAAGTTCTTCTAATGTCAGAGTACAAGGGATTCTTACCTTTCTAAGATGTTGTATGATGTCCGATGTTTGGATTGATGGGTTCTGCTCTTTTTTCCTTATTGAGGGAATGCAGTATAGTTCCAAATTATGTTCCTATTACCCTGTGTAATATGGCAAAACCTTCACATTGTCATCCTCGTTGTTGCTCTTGTAAAATTGTAATAATCCTTCTGAATTTAGCTCAGGTATTGAGTCTTCCAATTCACCTTTTGCTTCTAGCTCCTCAAAGGGTGGTTCAATTCCTTCCACTTTCTTCCATCTATCTTCTTGGACTCTTGCCCACAAGTCTTTAGGCCATTCCCCATCTACTTCGGGGACAACGGATCCTTCTCTTTTATCCTTGTAGTAATTTCCATTACATGTCTCACCTTCCTTTCCTTTCTTGGGATCATTAGGGATGTCACACTCTTGGAATTCTTTTTTGGGAATTCGTGAATTGGGTAATCGAAGAACAGGTTTTTCTAGGGTCTGTTGAGCTACTTCAATTAATTTTTTGCATATCTCCAACCTTTCTTTCTCTAAGTCACCTTTAGGGTATTCTTTTTCATGTTGTTCAATGGTTGGTCGTGCTCTTATTCGTGCCTGGTATGCTTGAATCCACATGGCTAACTCTTCTGGCATGGGGTCTGCTAAAACTGATCCTACCTCTTCTTTTTTATACTTTCCTTTCTGATTTTCTCCTTTAAGTTTCTGTTTTTCTTCTTGACCTTGTTCATTCTTTTCGTTCTCTTTCTTTTGTTGTAGTTTCTTTTCCTTTATCATGTCTCTACGATTTTCCGATCTTTGTGTTCGTCTGCTTGTAATTCCCAGGCTCTTCTAAGTCTTCAACTACTTGGGGTGTAGGTATATCCACTTCTCTGTCGCCTTGATCACTCTTTCCAGTTTTTTTTTGGTGTCTCTCTAGCTTTAGTCCTTGTTATTGCTTTCAATGGAACAATGTACTCCTTATCACTCCCTAACGACTCTATCACTTCTATCATGTTGATCTGCACGTTCGAGTTAACTTTGTTGGGGTTCTTGGGGCAATCTCTAAAAAGGTTTTCTTTACCACAATCACTACAGTATCCTTCCCAAATTTGTTGTGGTGGTGGTGGGTTTGGTAATGTACATTCTCTGGTAAAATGATCACCTCGGCATCTATAACATGGTCCTCTAGGTGCAGGCGGTCTATTCATAGGTCGGGAGGGTATGGATGCTCTAGGAGCAGTATACATTAGTGACACATAATCCTGCTCATATCCGTAAGAGCTATCTGGTCCTTCCATGCCATATGCATATGGCTCATACAATTGTCCATATTCAATCATAGAGCTCTCATAAGTGGAGTAATTAATTTCCTTGAACATGGTCATGGGATGGGTCATATGGTTCGTTACCAGCCAATGGTGTGGATGGGACTATTGCTCTTTCTAGGTTTTCTTCAGGTTGAGCTATTTTCACTGGGACAACATTCTGAGGGTGGGCGGTTGTTGTCCTAACACCGATTGTGGTTGAGCGTAACCTTGATAAGCATAAGGTCGTGGTGTTGGTGCCTACTACTGATATGTGGGATATCTAAGGGCTTCACCTCCTTAATCTCTCGGATAGTATCCATAGGGTCTCATAAGAGGTTGTACTGGTCGTGACTGTCGATTGTAAGGACAGTTTTACATACTGTGATTTCTGTACTTTTGTTCTATGCTACAATATTGTAGAGGGCCCAGACAGGTGGTCTATTGTAAGCATAAGCAGGTGGTGGGACTAATCCCCTAGTGCACAAATGAGAAGGATGATCACCTCCACAATGCACACACCTTCTAAGCATGGATACTCTCATTGGGTTGTTGGGGTAGTTCCTTGGCCCTTGAACATTCAATTTCTTTGCTACTAAGTCAGTTATTTCCTCTACATTGTTCTTAGAGTTTGACGTGTTACTGGCGGAATCTTCACTTTTCATGCTACCTTGAGGTATTTTCACATCTTCTGCTAGATTGTCCTCTAGATCAATACATTCTTTAATACATTCTTGCAAAGTTTGAACTCTTTTCACATATACCAAAGATCTTAATGATCCATTCACTAATCCTTCCAAAAATAATGACACCATTTTGTTTTGAGTGGGTCTCTCTTCAACAGGGCATCTATCCACATACTACTTGAATCTTCTCACTGCCAATCTCACTGATTCCGTAGGAGCTTGCTTAAAGCTATGGATCAATGAAGAAGAGTTGTTTTTAATCCCAGATTTGGTGAACTCTTCAATCAATTCTTGATAGACTTGTTCCATGTTTTGGAAATTATTAGGGTCTAATGGCTGGAACCAAGCTAATGCCGTGTTTGTAAGGGTTAGCCCAAAAGATTCATATTGAATAAAAAAATCTTCCACTTGTTCGGCTTTGATTACTTGCTTGAATTCAGCTATATGATTGTATGGTTCGCTAGAGCCATCATAATGGTTTCTCATGCATTTAGCAACTTGAATAGGTCTTAATTTTCTTCCTGTTTTAGGTGGTCTAGGCATCACAGGGAAAAGTGGTCTTCCTATCTGTATACTTGGTCCTCTTACTACAGGTGGTCTATCTGGGACAGGGATTCTATTCCTTGGTTCAACAGGTGGCTGAGGCTGATAGTTAGGATTATTGGCCGGCATAGTAAACTGCACGTGGGATCTGACCGGAATATACGTTTGTTGTGTTTGTCCAGAATGCTGATATGAATTATCTTGAAAAGTTCCTTGGGGGTTTTGTGAAGTAGTGGCTTGATCCCTAGGCGGGAATACTGGAATGTTCTGATATTTCAGCCTTGCTCTTTCTAACTCCGTTAAGGGCCAATACCTCCTCTGGTTTTTGTCCACATAAGTGATAATAGTGGGGAACTCAGGATCTTGCAATTCATAAATATTGACTGGGTTAGGGGCTTCTTCCCATAAAAGAGTGTGCTCTCAAAGGATGCTCCATCCCGTTGATCAGATAAACATCCATTAGGGAATCATCTTGGGGGACTAAGTCTCCCCTCCAAACTCTAATTACAATGGATTTCCCTCTAGGTGTAGACTGTTGTCAGGATCTTGCTCACGCGCATACAGAGATTACGGATGCAAAAAAACACACAGAAAATAGAGACAACAAGAGACGAGATCGAACGCAAGATTGGGTGCAATCTCCCCCCATGCACTCTGTTTCGACAGTCCACAGAGTGCATGTATTTATAGGAATTTTGATTACGTTGAAAAGAGTGGTTACAAGAGGGCGGCTTTGAAAAGCAAGCGTGAAACTAAAAGTTGATAACTTTTACAGAAAGCCATTGCTTTCAATAACAGAAACTACGGTCTACAATGATCCTTATGCTAATCATTACTTTTTTTAAGAATAGAACCTTCTACGCAGGTTTATTTACAAGCTAAATAATAATTATTCGGATTATTGATGGCCGCCCTTTCACGCCTTGCACGCTCCTCACGAACCTTCAGCTGCTATATCAGAAATATCAAAAACATATTAATAATATAACACTTTAGCAATGTATTGTTCAATAATATACAACATGCCTCCTAGTTGACAAGCAACTGACCTCAGTTCATAAAATAATTCAACACTCTAACAATTATAATGCAGTGTTCAACATATTCCATGTTACAATCCAACAATGCATTGGCTATTTTATTTTTCAATCCAACAATGCATTGGCTATTCTATATTTCAATCCAACAATGCATTGGCTATTTTATATTTCAATCCAACAATGCATTGTTCAACATATTCCATAAGGTATAACATGCCCCGCAGTTGAACAAGCAACTGACCTCAGTTGATATAATAATAAACATGGATGGCCAGTCACATGTTTCATCACTGAATAAAAAAAAATAGGCATGTGCCATGTAAAAATACATGCATGGAAATGTTCATGGAGCTGTTACATTAATGTGTTTGTGTATGATATGCAGAAATTAAGTGGTCATAATGAGGTGTTAATTGTGTTTTATGTATCCATTGACATTCTTCAATAGAGTGATTTTTGTACTTAACCAAATATCGATGATATTGAGTACCTGTGCGTGTAGTAGTGACATCATGATCAATGATTTTCTCAGGATCTAAGATTTCAGATTGTTCTTCAATCAAAGGAGGGTCATCAAGAAGTGGAGCAAGTGGTAAAGTTCCTTTAAAGGGTTTAAGTAAACTAATATGAAAAGAATTATGTATAGTCCAATGGGATGGAATATCTAATCGAAATGAATTATCAGTAATTTTTTCTATAATGCGAAACGGTCCATAATAGCGTGGTGCAAGTTTAATTTTAGGATGTTGCAAAATATTTTTGAGACGTCTTTTAATTATTCGCAACCATACAAAATCATTTTCCTTGAATTCTTTGGCTAATCGTTTAGTATTGATAATACGTGTATATCGCTCTTGACTTTTCCTAATGTGCTCGTGAACATCATGAAGTATAGAAACGTGATCTTGAGCAATAGAATCAGCCATCGGAATGTCGGTTTGGGTGAGGGACATGGGAGTGGGAAGCTTTTTACCAAAAACTATTTCAAAAGGTGCACGACCAGTAGTGGTGTGTGAAGTGTTATTGTAAGCAATTTGAAGCAATGGCAACTTTTCATCCCAGTTATTAGGATTATCTAATGAATAACAACGCAATAAATCAAGAATAGTACTATTTGTAGCCTCACTCTGTCCATTACTTTCAGGATGAAATGCAGAGCTAAAATCTATTTTAGAACCAAAATGTTGAAATAAGGCAACACAAAAATGATTACAAAACCTAACATCACGATCAGATAACATTACTTTAGGAAATCCATGATGTGGAAAAATGCATTTAATGAATAATTTTGCAGCTTGAGGTGCAGTCAAAGTTTTTCTACATGGAATGAAATATGCATATTTACTAAACCTATCAAATATTGTCCAAATCATATCATTATGTGATGAAGTGATAGGAAGACCTGTGATAAAATCCATAGAGATTTGTTCCCATGGTTCATTTGGAATAGGAAGTGGCATTAATAATCCAAATGGTTTACCATGATGACCTTTGACACGCTGACATACAATGCATTGAGAAACATAATGTGCAGTGTCTTTTTCCATGTGTGGCCAAAAGAAGAAATCTTTGCAAGAAAAAATGGTGCTTTGTATGCCTCTATGACCCATGTAAGATGGTTCATGCATTTCTTTAATGACAAAATCTTTAAGAGCTTGGGTTATGCACAATCTATGTTGAAAATAGAGAAAACCATTATGAAATGTATAATGTTCATCAGATAAAGATGCAGCATTGTTGAAGTCATGCCATGCACGTGAAAAATACAAATCAGATGCATAAGTGGAAACCATTTCTTGAAAAGAATGAATTTGGATGGCAGAAATATTATTCAAAACAACAGAATGCAAAGGAAAACGGCTAAGAGCATCCGCTACAACATTAGCTTTACCAGGCTGATATTGTATCATGGGTTGGAAATTTTGAATGAATGATGCCCATTTAAGATGCCTATCAGAGATTAAGGGCTGATTTAATAAATGTTTAATAGCCTGTTGATCGGTTTTGATTAAGACCTCAGAGCCCATAAGATAGTGTTTCCAAATTCGCAAAGCATGCAGAACTGCTAACAATTCTTTATCATACGTACTATAATTATGCTCTGAGGGTTTAAGCTTTCTACTCTCAAATGCAATGGGATGGTCATTTTGCATCAGAACAGCACCTATTCCTGAACCGCTAGCATCAGTAACAACATGAAAGAGTTGTGAAAAATCAGGTAATTGTAAAACAGGTGCATGTGAAAGTGCATGTTTAAGTTTGTCAGAGGACTGTTGTTGGGTAAATCCCCATGCAAATTTTATTTTCTTTTTCAACAACAAAGTAAGAGGCAATGCTAAATAAGAAAAATTTCGAACAAACTTCCTATAGAAACTAGCCAACCCAAGAAAAGAACGAACATCATTGACTGATTGTGGTGTAGGCCATTCTATGATAACTCTAATCTTTTTCGGATCCACATGCACACCTTCACTTGAAATAATATGTCCTAAATATTCTAGCTTACGCTGAAAGAAATAACTCTTTTCAGGATTAGCATAAAGTGTGTTCTCTCGTAACAAATGAAAAACTGTTTCAAGATGCTTTTCATGTTCACTATCATTCTTACTGTAAACAAGTATGTCATCAAAGAATACAAGAACAAAAGCTTGGTAATCAAGAAAAATATTGTTTATCATTTGCGCAAATGTAGCAGGGGCATTAGTAAGTCCAAAGGGCATTACCATAAATTCATAATGGCCATTTTGAGTTCTAAATGCAGTCTTAAAAATATCACTTTGTGTCATACGAATCTGATGGTAACCCGATTTAAGATCAATTTTACTAAAGACACGAGCTCCTCGTAACTTATCTAAGAGATCATCTATTCGAGGAATAGGGTATCTATTCTTGATCGTGATCTTGTTAAGGGCTCTATAATCAATGCACATTCGATAAGTTTTATTCTTCTTCTCTACTAAGAGAACTGGTGCTCCAAATGGGGAAGAACTAGGCCTTATAAGTCCTTTTTATAGTAGGTCTTTTACTTGATTTTCTATTTCCTTTTGATGTAGTGGGCCATGTCTATAAGGTGCTTTATGAGGAGGAGAACTACCAGGGACTAAGTCTATGCTATGGTCAAAGGATCCTCGAACTGGTGGTAGTTCAGAGGTATATTCAGACATAAAACAATCCTTATAAGTACTCATGAAAGGTTTATATGCATCTGGAAGTGTATGAGTATAATCATTGATGACATTGACAAAAACAATGCATGAGTTGAATCCTTTCCTAAATGCACGCTTTACTTGAGTGTGACTAATCAATGGAAATGGCTGGAAATCATGCCATGCAGACAAAGTAATGATTTGACCTTTGAAAACAAACTTAAAGGTATGAGTATGGTAGTCAATAAGTGGGTTATAATGGTGACGAAAAGGCATACCTAGTATAACATCATAAGACTGCAAAGGTGCAATTAAAAATGTTCGTGAATCAACATAAGGGCCTATGCTAATCGTAACATCTTGCACTTCTCGTGTTACATTATAACGACTACCTTGAAATGCAGCTTTCACTTTATACAAAGAAGGAAACGTTTGTAATTTAAGTTGTTGTACTAATAAATGTGAAATGAAGTCATGTGAACTACCATCGTCATGTAGAATTTTAACTAGTTTGTTATTTATTGTACCCTGCATGCAAAGAAGAGAGTGTAGAGAGATATCGTTACCCAAGGTACTTAAATCCTTCTCCAGTGATTCCTCTGTCCAAACAGGAGGAATTTCTTCATTATAGACCTCCATGTTATGCAATCAAGCTCTAGCCTGTTTCATATGAAGAGGTTGCAATCTGCACCTTATTTTTGTATGTCCAGGTTTATCACAATTCCAGCAAGTGATTCGTGGTCGCTTCTGTTGGGCATTCACTGCTGAAGTTTGAAGGGTAGGTGGTTTAGTTGGTTGGAGAGATGAAGCAACGGGTGGAGTTGAATAATTGGATTTTGGAGGACGAGAAAAACTAGGGTAAGATGGGGCATTAAAACTACGCTTCATAGGAAATGAAGGTTTAATAGGAAATGGTCGTGGACGTGGTTGTTGTAGACGGAGTGACTTGGTTATGGACTGGAATTCTTTTTCTGCATCATAAGCAAAAGATATAGCCTCATTGAGGTTGTAGGTCGTAGGGTGTGAAGCTTAGCTTGGATTCCCACCTCCAAACTATCTTCGTATTTCTGCTGCAAGATATCTTCTGATACATCTTCAAGCATTCGTACAAGTAGTAAATTTTGCCAGAACCGCTCTGTGTAGGTAGTAACCGTATCACCCTCCTTCCATGTAAGGGTCGTCCATGCACGTCGAACATGCAAATGGTATTGAGGAGGAAGAAATGAATCCTTCACGTTTTCTTGAAAAGCCTTCCAAGTTGTTGGACGCTCCGTACTGTGCCGCAGGACATTCCACCAGAGTTGTGCTTTACCTACTAAATAGTTAGTGGCAAATTTAACTTTTTCACTTTCAGCATACATTTCATCGGTATAAAAATCATCAAACTGCGACAACCAAGAAAGTACTAAAGGCCCATCCTTTCGGCCATCAAATCGTAGAAACTGGTAGTTTCTATTACCAATCTTTGAATGAGTAACATCAGATTGGGCAGACACAATAGCTTTTACTACTCTCGTAAGGTTGTCTTCCTCAGCTTGCATCTTTTGGAGGATTTCATCACATTGTCGGATCTCGTTCTGAGCTCCTTGAAGCTCATGCCGTAAGAGCTCTAGTTGTTGTTCAAGTGTTGCCGCAGGTAGAGGTGAATTACTGTAATCCTCCATGGTGCTCTTGGACCCTTGCTCTCAACCTTGGTGTATTGAACCTTCTTGTTTGCAACCTTGGTGTCTCGATCCCGTGTTCTCAACCTTGCTTGATATCTTGAACACTCAATCAAGTGCCACCCAAGTATTTTGAAGGAATTCGCACTTCCAAGCTAGCTCATTGGAAAGTTCGTTCCGAGAGCTTTCCAACGGTATATTACACGCCTCAATCCGACCTACGGATTGAGAGATACACTTGATTCTTTGTTGGATCCATCCTTGAAATCGTCACGAGCGCCTTCCACAAGTAATAAACAGAGAGAACTTGAGTACAACTCCAAGAGATGGTGGAGTGGTCAAAGTACTTCCCTTGAAAGTAGGAGGTTGTGGGTTCAAATCATCCTACCTTGGGGACTCTAAACCTCTCTATTACCACTCAAAAATTAAAATTGCCTCGCGCGTAGCCAACGGTCGCCAAGGGAGCCTTGGGTGCCAATGCTGCCAATGTATTGCCTAAGTTATTGCCTAAGTTATTTGCCTTAGTCGACGCCTTAGTCGACGCCTTAGTCGATGCCTTGGAGTAAGCCGAAGGAGTGAACGTAGGTGAAAACGTAGGTGAAAACGTAGGTTCTGGTTCTGGAACAGAAGCCGAAGACGAAGACGAAGACGAAGACAAAACAGGAACAGAAACAGAAACAGAAACCGAAGACAAAGACGGAGATGGACATGGAGATGGAATCGGAATTCAGAATCGCGAACAGAGAACAGAACCCTCTGTATTGACGCGTGCAGAGCTCTGATACCACTGTTGTCAGGATCTTGCTCACGCGCATACAAAGATTACGGACGATGATGCCACTTCTTCAAAGCACGAACAATTGCATACAGTTCTTCTCATAGACGAAATAATTCTTTTGAGCTAGTTCTTGAATTTTGCTCTCAAAAGCCAATGGTCAACCGTCCTAAAGTAAAACTACTCCTATACAAATCACTTGCTTCAATCTCAATCACAAAGGGTTTATTGGGATCCACTATATGAAAAAGTGGAGCTACAAAAATTGCGGCCTTCAACTTTTCCATACTTTGCTTTTGTTAAATCTCCCCAATGAAAGGTTTTCCCTTCCCTTTTAAGTTGTCTTATCATCGCAACATCAATTTTGGCATAATTGCAAATGAATCTACAATAGAAACTTAATAAACCTAGAAAGATGTGAAGCTCTTCAAGGTTTCTAGGATGTGCTTATTCCATAATAGCCCATACTTTATGAAGATCCATCTAGATTCCATCTTGGGAAACTATATGCCCAAGGTATCCAACCTTTCTTTTGAGAAAATCACACTTTGATTCTAGCAAAGAGTGAATTATCCCATAACACTTGGAATACTTTCCTCAAGTGTTCCAAGTGTTGCTGTTTTGATCTACTATAGATCAGAATTTCACCCAACAAATCTTCTACAAACTACCCTAGATATATCTATAGAACATTATTCATGAGCTTCATGAAAGTGGCAAGAGCATTATTGAGACCAAAATGCATCACCAAAAACACATAGTGCCCACATCTAGTCCTAAAAGTAGTTTTAGGCACATCCTCTACCCCAATTCTAATACGATGATATCATGACCTAAGATTAATCTTGGTGAAGTACCTAGATTGATGTAACTGATCAAATAGGTCTTCCAACTAGGCATTGGAAATAGATTTTTTATCCTTACCTTATTTATTGCTCTATAATCTATAAAAAGTTTCATAGAGCCATCTTTCTTTTTTATTTGGAGCATTCATGATACCCAAGATAAGTTACTAGGTCTAATGAAGCCTTTATCTAAATAATCCTGAATTTGCTTATTTGCATCTTGATGTTGAGATAAGCCTATGAGGTGGCTTGGAAATTGGGTTAGTGCTAATAAAAACCTCAATTATGGTCAATATCCCCTCTCTTTAGTGTGGTAGCCCTCTAGGAAGGTCAGTGGGAAAAACGTCCTTAATTTCAAACATTAAATCCTTATAGCATTTAACTACACACTTGGACAAATGAATAATGGAAATTCCTATTCTTATTTACATTAGCGTTTGTACATCCGATGGGATGTCTCAGGTTTTGGCTTGATTCCGGAGTCCTTTGGTCCAGTGTTTGGTGTCTTCGGTGCTTCTAGCTATCTAGAGGTAGATTGGAGTGCATGGAAACATCTACTACGATGACTTGGGATGAAGAGTAGTACGTTAAGAAGCCCCTTATGATTATGAATGAGTATTTGGAAAGAAACAAATGTGTCATCACTATCGATAGATAAATTTTATGAAGCTCACTAAAAATATCCCTAATGTAAATTAGCATAACCTCTATACATGTCAAAGAAAGGAAAAGTGTTATGTGCCACAACAATATGGACTTGCACCTTCAACCTTGAGAATACTTGAGCACATCAAAGACACTTGTAAAAAGGATGGACACTTCAACATTATAACTATCATGTGTTGAGAGATACATCATCAATTGTTGTGGAAGGTCAACTCCATGACTATGAAAATTCAGTAGCATAGAGAAGCCCAAGAAATGCCAACGTCAATGGAACCATCATCAAGAGGTTTCATGCAGTGCTATTGGTGTAGCCTTATTGCAAGCCTTATTGAATGTCCCCATTTTCCTTGATGAGATGCCTTCATAATAGCTTTCTTGATGCCAATGCAAGCTTCACAAGTCTAATGTACATAGGCATCAAAATGATTGGATGCATAAAATTTGACTATCGGAGATCCGTCCAAGCATGGAACTGAAGCCTTCATTGATGCTAGGAACTGTCAAAAAAATGTGATTAAAAGTTATAGCCTCCAATCCGTGCACTTCATCCTTGAGCTCATCCTTGAACAATTTCTTTTCTCAATAGTTAGCACAATGGCAAGAACATATGTTCTTGGTCATATCAAGTCTAAAGTTGTAGTATCATCTCTGATAGGAGATACATTTGGTTATTCCATTTAGGAAGATCTTCTAATACTATGCAATGAGCACATGTTGACCAGATCTTGCAAACACATGTACATAGAAATAGTACAGAAACAAAATCTCACAAAAGCATAAACAGAATAGATAGAGACAAGAGACTGAACATAAGATTAGGTACAATCTCCTCCCACATACTCTGATGGAAAAGTCTATCAGAGTATGTGTATTTATAGGCATTTCTCATTACATCCTGAATAGAAGATACATGAGGGTGGTGCTTCAAAAAGCATAAATAGAATATATAGAGACAAGAGACTGGACACAATATTAGGTACAATCTCCTCCCACATACTCTGATGGACGAGTCTATCAGAGTATGTGTATTTATAAGCATTTCTCATTACGTCCTGAATAGAAGCTACATGAGGGTGGCGCTTCAAAAATCTACTATATTTACAAAGTTATCGCTTTCTAAATGATCTATTATTTTTACAAAAACATTGCTTTCTAAGCAATCAACTATTTTTATAAAAATCTATATAAAATACTATCTTTTAATTACCTTCAAAAATATATGAATAAATCCACCCTCGTTCATGCCCTCATGATTCTTCACCTGCTGAATCAAAACACAAATCACGTTAAAAACCTCAAGACATTAAAATCCGTATAACATTCCATTATTCCATAAAGTATAACATGCCTCCTAGTTGACAAGCAACTGGCCTCAGTTGATAAGAAGAAAATAGACGTGGATCGCCAGTCACATGTCCCATCACTGAATAATCATAAGCATGTTCCATGTAAAAACACATGCATGGAAATAGAAAATTAGAATTTAATGTGACTATGAATGATATACAAAAATCCAATGATCATAATGTGGAGTTAGTGATGTCTAATGAATCCATTCCAATGAGATGGTATGTCTAGTCTAAAAGCATTCTCATTAATTTTTGAATAATACAAAAAGTACCATAATAACGTGGTGCAATTTTACCTTAGGATGTTGTGAAATATTTTTCAAAGATCTTTTAATTATTGGTAATCATACAAAGTCATTTTCATTGAATTGTTTAGTTACTCGTTTCTTATTAACATTACACATCTAATGTTTTTGGCTCTTTTTAATGTGCTCATGAATCTCATGAAGTGTAGAAATATGATCTTTTGCAAAAGAATCAGCCATAGGATTATCAATTTGAGTGAGTCATGGGAGTGGGAAGCTTTTTACCATAGAAAATTTCATATTGTGCACGTCCAGTAGTGGTATGTGTTGTCTTATTATATGCAAACTATAATAAGGAAGTTTCTCATCCCAATTACTTGGATTATCTAAATAATAACAATGTAATAAATTTGAAATAGTACTATCTGTAGCTTCACTTTTCCCATTACTTTCAAAATGAAATGTAGAGCTAAAGTCTATTTTGGAACCTAAATCTTGAAATAATGCACAACCCAAAAGTGATTACAAAAACAAACATCTCAATCAGAAAGAATAAGTTTTGGAAAACCATGATGTGGAAAAATATATTTTAGAAATAATTTAGAAGCTTGAGGTGCAAAAAGAGTCTTTTTACAAGGAACGAAATACGCTTGTTTACCAAACCTATCAACAATTGTATAAATCATATCATTATGAGAAGTTGTAGGAAGACCAACAATAAAATACATTAAAATTTGTTCTCATGGTCCATTAGGTATGGGAAGTGGCATTAATAATCCAAACGGTTTACCATGATGTCGTTTCACATGTTGACACACAATGCAATGGGAAACATGTTGTGCAATATCCTTTTCCATATTTGGCCAAAAGAAAAATTCTTTACACGTAGAAATAGTACTTTGTATGCCCCCTATGACCCATATATGGTAGTTCATGCATCTCTTTCATATTGAAAAATTCTTTAAAAACTTGTGTGATGCATAATTTGTGCCAGAAATATAGATATCCATCATGAAAAGTATAGTGATCCTCACTAAATTTTGTGGAACTATTGAAAGCATTCCATGTTTGTAAAAAATACAAATTAGATGCATAATTATGAAACATGTCATGAAATGAATGAATATGAATAGTAAAAATATTATTGATTGAGACAATATTTGTTTCTGGGGATGGGAAGCGACTAAGGGCATCACTTAGGACATTAGCTTTGCCAATTGATATTGATTTTCAAGGCTAAAAATTTTGTATGAATGAAGCCCATTTAATGTTTCTATCTTAAGTTGATGGTTGATTTAATAAATGCTATGTTGGTCAATTTTGATTAGAACTTCAGAACCCATAAGGTAATGTTTCCAAATTTTTAAAGCATGCACCACAACTAAGAGTTCCTTATCATATGTACTATAATTCTTTTTAGAAGGTTTAAGTTTCCTACTTTCAAATGCAGTGGGATGTTTATTTTGCATTAAAACTACAATTCAAAATGACTAGTTTGAGTTCTAAAGGCAGTCTTATAAATGTCATTTTGCGTCATTTGTATATGATGATACCTAGATTTAAGATCAATTTTGCTAAAGACACGTGATCCACAAAGTTTATCTAGCAAATCATCTATCCTAAGAATAGGATATCTATTTTTAATTGTGATCTTATTGAGTTCTCTATAGTCAATGCTCTATAGTTATTGAGTTCTCTATAGTCAATGCTCTATAGTCAATGCTCTATAGTTATTGAGTGCTCTATGGTGGGGCGATCAATGGTATGCCACAAAACATTCCACCCTAATTGGGCCTTACCCACCAAATAATTAGTAACAATTTTTACTTTTTCAGTTTGAGAATATGATTCGTCAAAATAGAAGTCATCAAATTGGGATACCCATGAAAGAACAAATTGGCCATCCTTTTGTCCATCGAATTGAGAAAATTGGAAATTTTTGGCACCAATCATGGAATGCATGCCTCCTTTTTGAGCGGTGATAATGGCCTTCACCACCCTAACTAGGTTGTTGTCATCACTGTGCATTTGTTGGAAATAACATCATGTTCTTTTATCTTGTTTTGAGCATGTTGGAGTTCATGTCACAAAAGCTCTAATTGTTGCTCGATCGGTCCCCCAGTAAGGATGATGTACCAAAATCCTCGCAATTATGGGTAGGATCCATGGCCTTATATAGAACCAAAACCTAGGATTGAGCATGTGAAAAGAGTTTTAGTAATATTGGAAAATATAAAAAGAAAAATAGAATAAATAAATAAATAAGAGTGTTAAATAAATAAATAAATGAATAAATAAATAAATAAATAAGGGAGAAGAGAGTGTTAGAACTTATGTTAAATCTCAATTAAAAGGAGTGGGGTATCAATAAGTGAAAATAGGCTAGTGGATAAAGCATATCTCTTGTAAGTGTGAGGTTGTGGGTTCAAATCCTGCATGCTAAATAAGGAACTAAGTAAGCTAACTAGAGAAATAAGTAGGCTAACTAGGGAAATAAGGAAGCTCTTATGGCCATTCATAAGTTAGAATTAGTTCACGCATAGCCAATGGCTGCCAACAGAACCAAAGGGAACCAAAGCCAAGAGAACCATGAGTGCTAGAGAAGCCAAATTGATAGAATACCCCGATGATTCTCTTGTTTTGACATCAAACTCAGCTCTGCACACACTCAAAGACAATCCAACGATGGTCTTCATCTTCAGGCACATACACTAACATGGAGCTTTCTAATCAATTGACTGCCCAGCCACATTCCATTCTATTATTTTTCCGATTCCCTCACAACGATTCTCCCAAATGGCTACACACATGGGTGCCACATGGCACTCATGTGTGAGCCTATCTATATGAAGCTAAGAGGTAGTTCATACCTCTTACTTAGGGGCTCTCCACATAACAATTCCTTCCCCTTAGTTCCATTTTTGTCCTTGAAAATGGTGTTGGAAGGTCTAATAGGAAGAGAAAATAATAGAAATAGTACTCCCACTATATCCCCATGTATAGTAATGCATGGTCATATCTCCATGTTGTTTCCCCATATCCCTCCCCTTAAGAAGACTCTTGGGACGGTAGTCTAAAATTGGGAAACCGTCTCTGAAGGGTGCTAACCCGCTCCCATGTAGCACTATCTTCTGAACTATCTTTCCACTTTACTAGACACTCTTTATATAAGTGACTTCTCGTTAGTTTCTCTCGAGTGCGTAGTATGCTCTTAGGCTCATGTGGAATAGATTGAATAGAAATAGGCTCTACTACCTCACTATCTGGAATGAGGTTGTCAGATTCACCCAGCCTTTTCTTAAGTCGGCTAACATGAAAAACTAGATGGATTTGACTATTCTCTGGAAGTTGGAGCTGGTAAGCCATCTTTCCTATTCTCTTAAGTATTTGGAAAGGTCCACAATACCTAGGCGATAGTTTTGGACAGGGTCCTGTCTTCATGGTTTCATACCTAGATGGAACTCTAAGATAGACCTGCTCTCCTACCTCAAAGTTGATATCTCTCCTTTGAGGGTCAGCATAGGCCCGAGCTCTATCTTGAGCTCTCCTAATGCTGTCCTTAGCAAGCCTAAGCATATTGTTCATCTCTTCCAAGAAGTCCTTTGCAGCTGAACCTTCTCGTTCTGCAAGCCTACTACATAAGGAGCTATTGGCTGAAACCCATACATAAGCATAAATGGACTATGCCCAGTGGAAGAGTGCTTGGCACTGTTATATGCAAACTCTACTATAGGTAAGTACTCTTCCCAATTAGTTTGCCTTTCATTCACATATGCTCGAAGCATATCCTCTAGGATTTGGTTAACCCTTTCTGTTTGCCCATCCGACTGTGGATGCTCGGCCGTACTCATGCTAAGTTTCGTGTCCAACCTTTTGAAGACCGCTCTCCAAAAGTGGCTAGTAAATTTCCTATCCCGATCAGAAACTATGTCTAAAGGAAGACCATTTAACCGGTATAAGTTCTCTACAAAGAGTCTAGCCAACTCTGGTGTCTTCATTGTAGTACGTGTTGGAATAAACCTAGCCATTTTGGTTAACTTATCCTCAATTACCCTGACCGAGTCTTGCCCTCTCTGTGTCTTAGGTAATCTGACTATAAAGTCCATGGAGATACTCTCCCACTTTCCATTAGGAATATCCAATGGGTGGAGTACTCCTCCAATCCTCAACCTCTCAACTTTGTTGACCTGGCATTTAGTGCACTTAAGCACATACTCTAAGACGTCCTTATGAAGTCGAGGCCAATAAAACTGCCTCTTAACAAGATCATAAGTCCTTGTTAACTCCGGGGTGTCCCGCACTAGGTGTGTCATGACACTCATACAAAATATGCCATCTCATCTCAAGATCTCTAGGGACACACACCTTACCTTTATATAATAGATATCCATCATGGACATTGTAATTCTTCCACTTGAATCCTTCTTGAGTACCCGTCGATACTCCATCCTCACTGGAAACCCGTATATCATGATCCCCATTCTCTATGGCTTCCCAAATCTCGGAATATGTAGGAACAAGCCTACATTTCCCTCTAATGGACTCAAGTAGCTCACTAATGATCTGAGTAAAACTAAGTCCATTGAGCATAGGCATGCGGCTAAGTGAATCAGCCACTACATTAAACATTCCCTTCCTATACCTAAGCTCATAATCAAACTCCTGAAGGGTCTCTGCTCATCAGGCCCTGCGACCTTTAAGGTCTATTTGATTAGAGAGCCACTTGATGCTCTCTTGATCAAACACTATCGTGACTTTGGTACCAAATAAATAATGACACCACTTCTTCAAAGCATGGACAATTGCATACAACTCCTTCTTATAAACGGAGTAATTCTTCTGAGCCGGTTCTAGTTTCTTACTCTCAAAAGCTACTAATCGACCATCCTGAACTAAAATCGCTCCTATAGCAAAATCGCTCGCGTCAGTCTCAACCACAAATGGTTTGTTGGGATCTGCTATATGTAAAGGTGGAGTTGTAGCAATTGCTACTTTCAATTTCTCCATACTTTGCTTCTATCTGTCTCCCCAATGAAAGGCTTTCCCTTTGCCTTTAAGCTGTTCCGTCATCGGGACAACAATTTTGGCATTGTTCTTAATGAATCTTTGATAGAAACCTGATAAACCTAGGAAGATCTGTAGCTCTTCCAAGTTCCTTAGATGTGGCCATTCCATAATAGCCCTTACTTTTTCAGGATCCATCTGGACTCCATCCTGGGAGACTATATGCCCAAGGTATCTAACCTCTGATTTGAAAAATTCACACTTTGACTCTTTAGCAAAGAGTGAATTTTCCCTTAGCACTTGAAATACCTTTCTTAAGTGTTCCAAGTGCTCCTCTTCTGATGGACTATAGATCAGAATGTCATCCAAGAAGTCTACCACAAAGTGTCCTAGATAAGGCCGTAAAACAATATTCATGAGCTTCATGAAAGTGGAAGGAGCATTGGTGAGACCAAAAGGCATCATCAAAAACTCATAGTGCCCATATCTAGTCCTAAAAGCAGTCTTAGGGACATCCTCTACCCTAATCCTGATTTGATGATATCTTGATCTAAGATCAAGCTTGGTGAAATACCTAGCTTGATGTAACTGATCAAATAGATCTTCCAATCTAGGCATTGGAAACATCTCTATACTCAAACATAAGATCCTTAAAACTTTTAACCACACATTCTTGCAAAAAAGAATAGTAGAAAGTCGTGTCCATATTTACATTCCTAGCATGAAAATATACATCATATGAACTATCTATACAATGCTCAACATCATGACTATACAATAAAAACATCTCATGTACATGTTGAGAATAACAAAGACTATACAACTCTAATGATGAAATGAGAGGTGCACTAGGTACATCTCTCTCTCCCTGAATACAAACTTTACTTCCATTCTTTTCAAATTCACGTGTGTTGTTTTGATAGCTACGTTTAAGTGTGTCTCCCAACCCCCATAGCCACTCTCTTCCTAACGCAAGGTATGTCCTCTCCATATTCATAATTTCGAAGTCCATATAATATGTATAGTCCTGCATATTGACTTCCAAATTGGATACCATAGTATCCCATATCCTCTTATCTTGCCCTTGCATCATAGATATGATGTATTTATGTGCACTGGGCTACTGGGGAATCTTTAATTTCTTGACCAAAGAATAATTTATAAAGTTATGAGTGGCAGAGTCATCTATCATGACCCGCACCCTGGTCCGTACACACTACCATGCAATTTAACTAGGTCATATGGTCCGAATTGCGGGGACCACAATGATTGAGTCAAACAACAGGTGTGCTCTATATCCTCGTGCATCACCTCCACTCCCTTGCAACTAGAGCTTCCATGAATAGGAAGGGTCTGCACTAGGTGGACCGTCTTTTTGCCCTTTATGGAGGCCGTACTAGTCTCTGGTCCCTTCTTCTTTTCTTCCCCCTTCTTGAGTGGACAGTTCCACTCTGAATGGCTTGGAGACAAACACCTTAAGCACAGGTTCTCTCTTTTGGCCCTCTCAAACTGATCTATAGATAACCTAGGCCCTTGTGATCTTTGTTTTTTAATAAAAACTTTGTTTTTCCCAAATGACAACTTCTTCTTGAATTTAGTCGTACTAAGAGGCTTGAGGGGCTGATCGGTCCATAGGAGTGTATTGAGGACGATTATGGTCCTCATAGATCTGTGCATACTTGATCGCCTTCTCAAACATCTTAGGTGCACTTCCTTCTGACTTCCCTCTTTATGTCTTTATCTAAGCCTCTAACAAACCTTATGGTCTTCTCGAAATCATCTAAGCCCTTAAGTTTCAAAATGATCTCTCTATAGTGAGATATGTAGACCATAAGAGGTCTACCTCTCTGGGTAATCCTATCCCACTCATCCCAATTCCTCTCCTCCTCATTCTCAGGAAGAAACTCTTTTAGAAAAAGAGTCTCAAACTGAGTCCAATCTATAGGGATAGAGTTCGCCTTCTTAAGACTCATCCATCACTTGTAAGCATGCGGGCCGAGCGAGAGACTTGCCTCTAGCACACGGTACTCTGGTGGGGTTCCCTTCAATTGATGCAAATCATGCCACTTTTGTAAAAAAGTGTAGATTGCATCCTTATTCCTATCTCGGTCATCCACCCGTAAAGGTAGGTGGCTTCAAGTCTTTCAGGAGGGGAGCTTCCCTAGAGCTCTCTCCTTTGTGCTTACTAGGAAGAGAAGTATCTTTCCTAGTCATCTCTAGAGGAAGAGGAGGGATTTCTCTTTCCTTCCTAGCTAGGAAAGAGGTGACGTTAGTCTCAAGTGAGATCATTTGAGGCTTTAGCTACTGAATGAGAGATGTGATGCCACTAAGATATCTCTCTAATTTAAGGGTTTGCTCTTTCAATTCTACGAATTGATCATGAGTGACAAACTCATCTAAAAGTTCCTCATATGTATATTCCTCTTGATGAGGCTCTTTCTCTTCTGAGTTTTCCTCTACTTCTTGCCCGAATTCTACTTCTTCCATTCTAGAATCAGGATCCTCTAGTTGCTCTTTAGATGGAGAAAAGTGTTCAACTACTTGTTTCCCTTTAGATTCCATGTTTTACTGGCCTTCCCCCGTTTGCTAACTAGAGTATGTGAAAATGAATGGAAGTAAAGCTTAAATATGCAAGAAGAAGAAAAATATATCACAAGAGCACTTCTCTAGTACAAAATGAAGATGCGAAAGCAAAATCCAAGTGATCCTTGAAGCTTTAGGTTGTTAATTTTGAATCCTCGCCAGGCCCAAACAAAAATTGGAAATGTCCGGTTGGTCCGGGGAGGTTCTAATCACCAAAAACCAACAAGAACAATGCCAAAATCATGTAGCAATAGCCCCAACGGGGTGAATTGAGTGAAATTGAACAACTTTTTAGACTTGGGAGTCATCACTAGTCCAAGAAATGTAACCCAGCACCTGTACTTCAGAGATATAAAGGTTTCCCAAGTGAAAAAAGTGAATTTGGACACTGGATGACGAAAAACTAGGCTCGAAAGTGGCTACCTAGTTCCTGCTGGAGTGGTATAGAGATATTTTGGTTGACCAAATCTTGTCCAAATCCAGCAACAATTGTCTCTAAGTGGAGATTACGAGTACACCTTCGTAATATGACAAAGATTTTTGAAATCAAATATCGTATGAACAAGCTATGATGCGGAGAAGCTCGGTATGTCACAACTAGACTATGGGAAAGCAAATCTTCATGGACTATTGACTTTGAGAGCTCAAATCTGAGAAGTTAAAGCCTTTTTGAACAAACTAATGACGCATAACCCATATCCACAGCCCATAATACATGTATGCATCATTATTTTGCCAAAATCTTGATCCATAGCATCAATTTTATGCTCCAGAATTCCAGAAAAGTTTCGAATTTTCCCTAACCTTCAGTTTGAGCTTACTGTAGATTCGAAGAAAAAGCTTGAAATGACTGCCGACGAGCCCTCTTATCCCACATATGGTCGTTTAGAACCTCTTTCTTGAGTATAAAAAGAGAAACGCACCTTCGTTGCTTGCATCTCAGAGGGGAGGTGAGGAGAAAAGGGAGCTAAGCTCCTTGCATGGGCTGTCGGCTTGCTTTGTCCCTGCGTTGAGCGAACGGGTTCACATGTCGCGGCAGCGTTGTCCTCTGTTGATGGTCGAACATGGATCTGATACCACTGATAATTCAATGA
This sequence comes from Ceratopteris richardii, assembly GCA_020310875.1. NCBI lineage: Eukaryota > Viridiplantae > Streptophyta > Polypodiopsida > Polypodiales > Pteridaceae > Ceratopteris > Ceratopteris richardii. The sequence continues at coordinate 154,512,385 of CM035423.1, read as the reverse complement.
TGGTCTTCGTCTTCAAGCGGATACACTAACATGGAGCTTTCTCATCAATTGACCACCCAGTCACGTACCATTCTATTATTTTTCCAATTCCCTCACAAGGATTCCCCCAAATGGCTACACACATGGGTGCCACATGGCACTCATGTGTGAGCCCATCTATATCAAGCTAAGAGGTAGTTCATACCTCTTAGCTAGGGGCTCTCCACATAACACAAAGATGCAAAGGTTATGCCATAATTATATGCCTTAGTTGATGCCTAGGTGTAAGCTGCAGGAGTAACCACATAGATAACCAAATTGTAAAATTAGCATAGTGCAGAGTGTGAGAGGAGCATAGTGCACAGTAACAAATTTGAAAAATGCAAAAAAAAAAAAAACATCGAGAAACCAAAAACAAACAAACTTGATAAACAGAAACTTGGATGGGACGACCGAAACGAGTCCCAAATCAGGAGCGAACACCATGAACTACAATTGGATGTTGATAAGTACGCCTCTCCATAGACGCACGTAGGCTCTCATACCACTATTGATCGGAACTTGCAGACGCACGTATGCAAAGATAGTACAGAAACAAAATCTCACAAAAGCCTAAACAGAATATATAGGCACAAGAGACTGGACACAAGATTGGGTACAATCTCTCCCCACATGCTCTGATGGATGAGTCTATCATAGTATGTGTATTTATAGGTATTTATCATTACATCCTAAATAAAAGATACATGAGCGCAGTGCTACAAAATGCGTGCATTTACAAAAATCTTCTTTATTTATAAAATTGTGGCTTTCTAAGTGATCTACTATTTTTACACAAATGTCACTTTCTAAGTGATTGAATATTTTTACAAAAATATATATAAAATACTATCTTTTAATTATCTTCAAAAATATCTGAATAAATCCACACTTGTTCACATCCTCATGATTCTTCACTTGCTAAATCAAAACACGAATCACATTAAAAACCTCAAGACATTAAAATCCATATAACATTCCATTATTCAATAAAGTATAATAGCATCATTCGCTTATCTGAGCAACTCACACAACCCATGACAATTTGTATTCAATAGTGGCTCATTGAATGCACTGCATGATACTTGAGCAGAGGATGACTGTGAGAAAAATGGTTGCACATAGGCTGGTGGCACACTCACCCTATCCAAATGTCAAAATTTATTTGATAAAACAAAAATCAAAAGTTTTGGGTCCATCAATCATTGAGACAAAGTTCCCCCCTTGGAACAAGTGTGTACTACTCTGATACTACAAGGAATACGGGTGTACAACGACGGTTAAGGTGACACAATACTAAAAAATGTCGCTTATGCGACACCAATTCCAGTGGTTTTTATGACACGTTACCATCGCTTACACAATGGTCTGTTGACGAAAAAAATTAAAACGTTGGAGGGTCTTCGATCGACTTTTTCACGCATCTGATCGAGAGCTCTCCAACGTTCGCAATTGCGTTGCGGTTACGAGTTGAAACAAGTATATGCAGAATTGTTGTTTTCCCTAAGCTCTATCTTATTGTCTCTTTTTGTCTCTGTTTCTGTCTTTCTACGTCTTTCTCTCTTTGAATTCTTTCTCTCTCTCTCTTCTCTCTCTCTTTATTGCAGGCTATTCAAGAATCTAACCAAGCAAAAAGTATGGTTTCTCTCTCTCTTTATTGCAGGCTATTCAAGAATCTAACCAAGCAAAAAGTATGGCTAACTATTGTAAGTACAATTTCCATTCTTTGTATATCATTTGAATTGTGTTATTTTCATTAGATAGCATACTCACACTTATTGATATGCACATATACAATTATACATGATGAAGATGCACGTTCACACATATACACATACACACATGCACATACACACACATATATACACGCAGATACATGTGCACATACACTTACACATACACACACATACACATGCATATGCACAAACATTTCTACAACCACATAAAAAGACTTACATGCATGCATTATTGCATATATATATACACATACACACATTAACATATACTTAAATACATGTATATGCACATCCACATGCATGCAAATGGAAATGCATCCACATGCACATGCATGTTTCATACATATACACATGCATATACATACATTTGTATATGTTTATACACATACACATACATATGCACATATGTATATATACACACACATACACATATATACACATATATATGCACATACATACACACACATATACACATGCACACACACATGCACATACATACATATACACATATACATGCACATACACACATATACACATAGAGTTACACATATACATGCAAATACATATACACACACATACACATGCACATACTCATATACACACATATACACTTACACATGCACATGCACATACATACATATACACACACATACACATGCACATACATACATATACACACACATACATATACACTTACGTACACACATATGAATGAATTATATAATTAAAGTACTAAAACACATGCTTAATATAAACAATAATAACAATCAATAGAACAAAACTTTTCATTACTTAATACCATACACACAATTCAAAACATAACTAAAATGAAAAATATGTAGATTATATATATATATATATATATATATATATATATATATATATATATATATATATATATATATATATATATATATACATATATATATATACACACACACACACACACACACACATATATATATATATATATATATATATATATATATATATATATATATATATATATATATATATATATATATATATCAATATATATATATATATATCAATGTAAATACATATAATCCAATGTCATAATCAAGAATCCTACTCATGATCATCATGATCATCATGATCATCAGCATCATGATCATCCTGATCATCCTCATCCTCATCGTCATGATCACCCTGTGACGATCGAGATTGTCCCTCCTATGTCGGTCTCTCCACCTCATCCATATCTGCCTCTCCATAATACTCTTGTATTACATATAACAAACATAAATAAGTAAAACAATTAAACCACTCATAAAAATAAAATAATTATATAAAATTTAATAATACTCACAAAGGCATCCGAATGATCTCGCATATACTCGCTCAAATGCCGATATCCAAAATGTGTAGCATACTTCATCTCATGTTTCGTAGGAGATCCGCCATAATCCTTTCGCTACATTGAAACAAATAAAAAATATTAGTTTCTTGCATTTTAACTAAAATAAAAAATATACTCACAATAACACATATACTTACAAATGTAGCTACAAAACCATGATGGCCCATTTGGCCTAGGTGCGATCTGTGGCCCGACTCAACTCTCTTCTTTGCAGCAACCTGTTTATTAAAAAAAAAGAAATACATAAATTAAATGTAAAAAATTACTAAAATATATGAAAATTATAAATATAAACTATTAATCTATATACCTTCTACTGAGGAAATGACTCCTAAAGATGTAGCTATGTATGAAAAAACTGCCACGTCTCAGGTGGTATCTTAGGTCGCCTCTTATTTTTTTCCACCATACAATATCTCCTGTTAATTTAATCTCAAACAGAAAAAAAAATCAGAATACATACACATATACACACACATATACACATACACATATACATGCAAACATATACGCATACATATATGCATACATATACACATATACATACATATAACATAAACACACATATACATATCCACATATATACGTACACACACATGCATGCATATACACTCATTCATACAAAATACATGCATTTATCCCACAATAATGTGTATTTGTGTATATGTGGATATTTGTGTATGTGTAAATGTGTATATGTGAATATGTGTGTATGTGTAAATATGTATATGTGAATGTTTATGTATGTAAATAATCAAATTATTAATATCAAATACCATTATTTGTAGATTCTGATCAATCAGATGGAACTCCACCACCGTCTCCTCATCGTGCAACGACTATATACTGTAAGTATATCAAACATTTAATTTTAAATATATTTGATGGATACATAACTTATATATTTTTTTATTTCTTATTATAATCAGATTTTGATCATTCAGAGGGTACTCCACCACCTCCTACCCATGCAACAACTTCACATGTGTCCTATATGAATTATGATGAATTTTACTAAGTATGTATTTTTTATATAAATTAATGTCCTTATTTTATTTAAAAACCATATACAAAATCAAATTACTATTGATATACAGGAATACTTGCTCGATGATGATGATGATGATAATTTTTCTCATAATGTTAATATACCTCGTACAAGTCATGGACTTGCTGTTCATCAATTACAAGCAGAGGTTTCTAGAAATCCTCTACCTCTTGGTTTAGAGACTGAAACGGCTAGAGATTATCCATTGCCAACTCGTGATCGTTCACTAGTACAAACATATGATAGAAGAAGATATAGAGGATGGAATAGAGGACCACTTCCTTTAGATGGAGAGGTTTTCAACTTTTGGGGTAATCGCTATATGATTGCTCCATCCACTATTAATAATGCTGGTCGTGGTCTCTTTATTGTAGAGGATTTGTATGTGCCTCCGAACTCGGAAGTCACTCTTATGTCATTTTGTGGTCCTATATATGGATGGGGAGATTGGCATCGACTTTCACGTTATGTTCAAAGCATGAGTACTTATGGAGTATGCTTGAATGAAGCATCCCTTACTAGTAGAAGGATTTTACATGCAGAAAATAAAAGATTATATATTGATGGAAGACCTTACACGAATGGAAATGTAGCAGGTTTAATAAATAGTAGTCGAGGGTTACATAATAGTTCAAGGACTAATTGCACATTTGAGGAGCGTGAAAATAGTCATGAATCACCATACATGATTAGAGATGTATCAAGATACATAGTTGTCAATGCTATTACGCGTAGACCTCCAAGAGCACCTTTTAGCTAGAGAGAATGAAAATTTTCTATCCATATTTAATAACTTATATATTTAGTTTTATGTTTAAAGTTTACTTTCTACTCATTTATGGAATACTAATGAATTTTATTTATATGTGTAGATTCCAACGTATGATGTTGATGATATTCCTCCACACCATTCACAATTGCCAATAAGACCTCATTTATCAGAAGCTTCTATGAGGAGGCTACACAAAAGTGATCCTGTGAAATATGCAAGGTTGAAAGATCTATATTCAAAAGAAAAAGTACAAGATTTGTGCGATAATGATGAAGATGATGGCATGACAGATTTTGTTGAGGATTGGTATCAAAATGACAGTGAGAGCATTGATATTTCTAAAAATGAGAAATATCTTCGAGAGGAATGTCTAAAGCATGTATATGAAGGAAATCGTTTGACACGAAGCGGAAGCTTACTTATTCTCAATCTTCAAAATCGTTTTGGATGGAGTAATGTATCTGTTTTGACACTATTAAGGTATAATTTTCAATTTTCTATCTATTTATATATATATATATATATATATATATATATATATATATATATATATATATATATATATATATATATATATATATATATATATATATATATGTATGTATATAAACATACATACATATATACACACATACACATGTTATGAGAGTAAGGTCAAATTATACATACATGTATTGAATGAAGATGTTTTGTCCATCTAGCCTTTAGAATTGTCCACCCAACCTTTAGAATCTTCTTGACACATATGTTTCTCCTATTTTAGTCGACCTAATACCTGTGCTGCTAATTCTTTTGCATACAAATATTAAGTATCAGTTAGCTATGCAGGTATTAAGTCATATGTAAAATGGGAGGAGCAAATTTATCTCGAAGATTTTGAAGGATGGAAAAATAATTTTAAAGGATGGGCGGACAAAAAGTGTCCATTCAATACAAGTTTTTATTCTTACGTTAGATAAGGTAAGAACAAGAACTTGCATTGAATGGACACTTTTTGTCCATGACAAAGAGCGAAACTAGAAGGGTCCATGGCAAAGGGTTGGATGCTTGAAGAGTGCATGTATTACGTTAGTGAGTACCTTGAAAGAGTTCATGAAGAAGCTCCACCTGCATGGACCAACGAGTCTTCTTCAAAAATAACACATGAGGTATTATCAAGTAAGAGAGTTCCATTTTTATTTACATTTCAAGAAAAAAATGATGTTTCTACTTTTGTAGCATATAATAGCGAATGCATGCAAGCATTCCTTAGCGAGTACAAACAGGAACTTCAGAATCTCTGAAGTAAAAAGGTGAAGAAACAAAAGATAGAGACGTAATCTCGATAATAATGAGATTACAAATATATCTTCTTTCACGGATTGGCTATATAGTTGTTTGCAACACGCCAACACAAATAATGAAGAAATCTCAGATGAGTAGAGAGAGTTAATGATAGGTTGTGAACAAAAGGTAATTTTATTTTAATAATATTTTGTTTTTTTCATATATGTATATTAGTTTCTATTTACTAATTTAATTTCTTTTGCAGGTTTGAATGTTCACTAATATGTGGGCTTTTGGACAACATATTAGAATCAAATCCATTGATTCTTTACATAAAACAGAGGATTCTAGTATTGTTGCTTCTTTCAAGCAACTATCACGTGCTAGCTCAAAACACACGAACCTTATAGATGCCAAAATTGGTTATGTAGGAACTATTATTGGTATCTATGAAATTTCATTTCGTTTATTCAAACAAGTAGAAAAAAGTTTATATTTTTTATGATAGAGTTAGTTATTTTTTTAAGCACCTAATAATGGGTTTTTGTTTTTATATATTTTGAGAGGTCATTTTGAAGGTTGACTGATTTCGAGCCGAGTATAAAGGTAGTAATTCCACAGTAAGAAAGGAATTATCTCGGTTTTGTGCAATTGATTCTTCCAAGGTAATGTGATCTACTAAAGAACCATATATTCTTCCTAGGCATATTGAACAAGCATTTTTTTATAAAAATCCAGATGCTCACCCTTGGTGGCAAGTCATGCATGTGCATTACGTATGCATGTGTGTGTGTATATGCATGTAAGTATGTATGTATGCATGCATGTGTACATGTGTGTGTATGTGTCTCTATGTGTGTGTATGCATATATATGTGTGTATGTCTCTATGTGTCTGCCTATGCATATATATGTGTGTATGTGTCCATGTGTTTGTATGTGTGTGTGTCTATGTGTGTGTGTGTCTGTGTGTATATACGTGTGTATCTGTATATATGTGTCTATGCATTTGTATGTATGTGTGTAAATGTGTGTGGATGTGTGTATGTGTCTGTGTAAGTGTGTATGTGCCTATGTGTGTATGTGTGTGTCTATGTGTGTATATATGTGTGTATATGTATATATATGTCTATATGCATGTGTATGTGTAAATGTGTGTGGATGTGTGTATGTGTGTGTGTAAGTCTGTATGTGTCTATGTGTGTATGTGTTTGTTTATATATGTGTGTGTGTAAGTTTGTATGTGTGTATGTGTGTGTGTCTGTGTGTGTAAGTGTGTATGTGTGTCTATGTGTGTAAGTGTGTGTGTGTGTCTATGTGTGTATGTCTATGTGTATGCATGTGTAAGTGTGTCTGTGTATGCGTGTGTGTAAATCTGTGTGTATATGTGTGTGTATGTGTATATGTGTGTATGTGTCCATGTGTGTGTATGTATCTATGTGTGTGTATGTGTCTATGTGTGTATGTGTATGCATGTAAACATATATCTATGCATATGCATGTGCATTATGTATGCAAATGTATGCATATGTGTGTGTTTATGTGTGTGTATATGTTTGTATGTCTGTGTATGCATGTAAGTATGTATGTATGCATATGTGTGTGTGTATATGTGTGTATGTCTGTGTATGCATGTAAGTATGTATGTATGCATATGCATATGCATTATGTATGCATATGTATGCATGTATGTGTATGTGTGTGTATGTCTCTTTACATGCATGTGTATGTGTGTGTGTCTCTCTATGTGTGTGTGTGTCTATGTGTGTATATGTATCTGTGTGTATGTGTGTGTATGCATGTAAGCATGTATGTATGCATATGCATATGCATTATGTATGCATATGCATATGCATTATGTATTCATGTGCATGTATGTGTGTGTGTATGTGTGTGTATGTCTCTCTATGTGTGTATGTGTGTATGCATATGTATGCATGTGTGTGTATGTGTGTGTATGCATGTAATTATGTATGTATGCATATGCATATGCATTATGTGTGTATGTGTGTATGTGTCTATGTGTGTACATGTGTGTGTGTGTGTGTCTATGTGTGTATGTGTGTGTATGCATGTGTATGTGTGTGTAAATATGTGTGTGTATGTGTCTATGTGTATTAATGTGTCTATGTGTGTGTATGTGTATGAATGTGCATTATGTATGCATATGTGTGTGTATGTGTCTATGTGTGTGTATGTGTATGCATGTATCTATGCATATGTATGTGCATTATGTATGCATATGTGAGTGTGTGTGTATGCATGTAAGTATGTATGTATGCATATGTATATGCATTATGTGTGCATATGTATGCATGTATGTGTATGTGTGTGTATGTCTCTCTATGTGTGTGCATACACATATATGTGTGTGTATGTGTATGTGTGTGTGTGTGTCTATGTGTCTATGTGTATGCGTGTGTGTATGTGTGTGTATGCATGTAAGCATGTATGTATGCATATGCATGTGCATTATGTATGCATATGCATGTATGTGTGTGTATGTGTGTGTATCTATATATATATGTGTCTGTATGCATGTGTGTGTGTGTGTAAATGTGTGTGGATGTGTGTGTGTTGCAGTGTGTGTGTCTATGTGTGTGCGTGTGTATATGTGTGTGTATGTTTATGTGTGTGTGTGTCTATGTGTGTATGTGTGTGCATGTGTGTATATACGTGTGTATCTATATATATGTGTCAGTGTGCATGTGTATGTGTGTGTGTAATTGTGTATGGATGTGTGTGTGTAAGTGTGTATGTGTCTATGAGTGTGTATGTGTTTATGTGTGTGTATGTGTCTATGTGTGTGTATGTGTCTATGTGTGTATGTGTATGCATGTATGTATGCATATGCATGTGCATTATGTATGCATATGCATGTGCATTATGTATGCATATATGTGTGTATGCATTATGTATGCATATGTGTGTGTATGCATTATGTATGTGTATGTATGCATGTGCATTATGTATGCATATGTGTGTGTATGCATGTAAGTATGTATGTATGCATATGCATATGCATTATGTATGTATATGTATGCATGTATGTGTATGTGTGTGTATGTCTCTCTCTATGTGTGTGTATATGCATATATGTGTGTGTATGTGTGTGCGTGTATGTGTGTATGTGTGTGTGTATGTGTGTATGCATGTGTATGTGTGTGTATGCATCATTATGTGTGTATGTGTCTATGTGTGTATGTGTGTGTGTGTGTATGTGTGTGTGTGTCTATGTGTATGCATGTGTGTCTATGAGTGTGTATGTGTTTATGTGTGTGTATGCGTCTATGTGTGTGTATGTGTCTATGTGTGTATGTGTATGCATGTATGTATGCATATGTGTGCGTATGTGTGTGTATGCATTATGTATGCATATGTGTGTGTATGCATTATGTACGTGTATGTATGCATGTGCATTATGTATGCATATGTGTGTGTATGCATATATGTGTGTCTGCATGTATGTGTGTGTGTGTATGCATGTGTATGTGTGTGTATGCATCATTATGTGTGTATGTGTGTGTGTATATGTGTGTGTATGTCTGTGTGTGTGTCTATGTGTATGTGTGTGTGTGTCTATGTGTGTATATGTGTGTGGGTATGCATATGTATGTGTGTGTGTGCGTGCATACATGGCTTCAACAAGTGCACTCTTGCTCTCTCTCGCTCTCCCTCTCTTGCTCTCTCTCTCTCTCTCTCTCTCTCTCTCTCTCTCTCTCTGTGTATCCAAATCCCGACGCAAATGTGCCTGGAGAAATCAAATTTTTTTTAACATTCCAGAGCATCGCTTATGCGACGCTCTGGAACACATGACGTCGCTTATGCGTCGCTAAAACATCACAACCAGTTTGCCAACATCACAAATAGCATCGCTAATTAGCGAAGCTAATTAGCGACGCTATTTACGACACATAGTTTTAGTGTCGCATAAGCGACGCTAGCATCACTTATGCGATGATCGCTCATTAAAGGGAAAAAAAACAAGACCGTCGCTTTTATGCGACGGTAGCGTCGCATAAGCGACAGTTCCCGTTTTTTTTCAATTCGGGGGTGTCGCTACACCCCCCTATTTCTAGTAGTGTGACAATCCATTCTTAGTGACCATTCACATGATTCAACCAATAATATCGCATCTATAGTTTGCTTTTGAGAGATTACCACCACTTTGTGTGAATTGAACATCGCAGAGCTCCACATGGATCAACAAAACTCTATCACCTATCTGAATGCACCCATAGTAACCTCAACATCAATCTCCACCCATAGTAACCACCACTTTGTGTGAATTGAACATGGGAGAGCTCCACATGGATCAACAAAGCTCTATCACTTATCTGAATGCACCCATAGTAACCTCAACATCAATACCATGATTGATGATATTGAACTCTAATACCACCTATTACCAATGATGTGTCATGTAACCATTAGAAGATACACGAGAATGCCATTGCCATTGCTTCTGTTGAGAGAGAGAGAGAGAGAGAGAGAGAGAGAGAGAGAGCATGAAACAAAGCAACTCAACTATGTTATTCTGACTGGATTTGAAATAATACAATTGCTATATGTAGCTAGACATAAAGGAGCAGATAACCTAAGCAATGGGCAAAAAAGTGTTATGAACAAAGAAATGATGTATTCTTCATTTCATATCAATGATGTATTCTTCATTTCATATCAATGATGTATTCTTCATTTTATATCAATGATGTATTCTTCATTGCTTTACCCATTTTCATTTCTAATGAAAAAGGACACTAATGAAAAATGGGTACAAAAAAAACTATGAACCCTAAGGTTTCAGGAAAATTCCCAACAAGATCACGATTGATGATTCTACTGCTAATAATTTTATATATTATGCCTTGATCGAGTTAAAGATACTCTAGGAGCTTAATGCACATACATAAACACATAGTATCAATGACGTAAGGTGAATATAGAGCATATGGGACATTATGGTGTCCAATCTAGAAGTAGAAACTAGGGTTATAGATACTACATGGACTTCCATATTATGGACATGGAGCATACTGATAATGTCCCATTCAAAGAGTGACTTCAAGGATTGAGTGATACAATTAAATATAGTTATCAAATATAACATGATTGCATTCATTAAAGAAGCAATTCTTTTATTTAGGATGAGAAGGATGTGCCTTATACACCTCTCATTTCTTGCATTGAATAAGATAGATTATTTGATAGCTTGCATGTTTAAGAGCTTTACTTGTTTTTCTAAATTGAAGACTTACATGATCAATTCTCTTTGGATGGTTCGTGTAATGTACATTAGTGTGCTAGAAATCTAAATAAAGATAGAACTTTCTATTATTCTTTTTGCAAGGCAGTCTAGTTAGTTATTAATTTTAAATATGTCTTTCCCACTAATCTATCAATTGGATTACCACAAAAAGGAGGGGATATTGACCATGCCATAGATTTGGTTACTAGAACTAACGCCATTTGTAAACTACCAACCCTCATTTTGAGTGTTGCACAACATTAGGAAGTAGAGAATTATATTAAGGAAATTTAGAGAAGTGGATTATTAGGCCTAATATCTCACCATGGGCATCACTAATTCTCCTGATGAAGAAAATGGATAGCTAATGAGAATGTATATATTCTAGGAACATTAAATAAAAAAATAATCAAGAATAAATATTCAATGACTTGCTCCGATAGTTTATTCAATTAGTTACATAAAACACAATATTTTGTGAAACTAGACTTTAGGTCGAGATATCATTAGTTTATGCGTAAGGTGCTAGATGGATGTGAGATCATCTTTAGGACTCAATATGGGCGTTATGAGTCCTTGGTTATGCCACTTGGTCTCAACAATACTCATCCACATTCATGAAACTTATGAACTTTGTATGGCCATATCTAAGGTGAATTTATGATAGAACTCCTGGATGATATCTTGTTATATTGTAGGTTAGAGCAAGGAGATTTGGAACAATCATAGAAAGTTTTCAAGTGTTATGGGATAACTCACTCTTTATCAAGGAGACAAAGGTGAATTATGTGAAACAAGAGCTAGATATCTGGGCTGTATTATCTCCAAAGACCGAACTATATATATTTTGAAAAAGTATGTCCTATTATAGAGTGGATACGTCCTATGCACTTAGAAGAAAGCCACATAGTTTCTTTTAGGGTTTTTAGGTTTCTATAGATGATTCATTATGATTGATGCCAAGATAATGGAATCGCTTAAAGGGAAAGGGAAAACCTGTCATTTTGGAGATGAGTAGAGTCAAAACATGGAAAAATCAAAAGTAGTGATTTCTATAATACCTTTGCTACATATTGGATACCTAAATGTTTTTTTGGTGGAAACCATCAGATGATTATGTTATAAGGGAATTCTTAATCACAGTGGCCAAGTTAATGATTTTGAGAGCTAGAAATTGGAATTAGCTCAAAGAAATTACTTCATCTATGATCAAGAGTTGTATGCAATTGTACATGCTTTGAAGAAATGGAGTCATTATTTGTATAGTGTTTGATCAAAGGAGCATCAATTGGCTCTTTAATCAAACAAACTTTAAAGATCATACGTCCTAATGATAAGATACTCTTCAAGAATTTGATTATGATTTTAGGTAGAGGTAATGAAAGTCTAATGTGGTGGTCAACTCACTTATATGCATGCCTATGCTCAATAGATTGAGTGTTAATGAGATTACTAGTGTTTATTGGGTCCACTAGAGGGGAATGTAGGTCTGATCCTACATATTTGAACATTTGGAAGCCATTGAGAAAGAGGATATAGATAAACAAGTTTTCACTGAGGGTAGAGTGCTGATGGATGCTCAAAGAGGGTTGAAGTGGAAGAATTATAGTATCCATGATAGATTTTGATTATATAAAGTAAGCTGATTGTCCCTATAGATATAAATGATTCACATGGAATGATTACAATCTTCATAATAGATATCTATTGTATAAAGGTAAGGTATTTGTCCCCATAGATATACATATGAGATAAGAAGTCTTATGAGTGTCATGACACACCAAATGTAGGACATCCAAGAGTTAACAAGATTATGATTTTGTTAAGAGGCAAATTTATTCACCTGGATTACACAAGGACTTCCTTCATTATGTGATTAATGCGAAAAATGTGAGATCAATAAAGATGAAATCTTGAGGATAGGAGTTCTTCAATGGAAATTCTTGGTGGGTCTAAATGAGAGAGAATCTCCATGGATTGTATACTAGGATTACGCAAGTCTCAAAGGGGATACAACTTGGTCTACTTAATGGTGGATAAGTTAACCAAAATTATTAGGTTTATTCCAACAAAAAGTATGATAAAGATAGCAAAAATTTAAAGGCTCTACATTGAGAATCTATCTAGCTTATACACCCTTCAAATCGAGAATGTTTTAGAGCAGGAAAAAAATTAACTTTCCGCTTTTGGAGAGCAATCTTCAAAACTTTGGATACAAAACTTAGCACGAGTAAAATTGAGCATCCATGTATAAATGGGAAAAGGGAAATGGTTAACCAAATCCTATTATATATGATTTGTGCGTATGTAAATGAGTGGAAAACTAATTGGGAAGAGAACATACATATAACAAAGTTTGCTTATAATAGTGCCAAGCACTCTTCCATGGTACATAGTCCATTTATGTTGATGTATAGATTTCATCCAAGCCTTATGTAGTATGATTGAGGCATGGGAAACTCCAAATTGTAAGAGAGTTCTCGGAAGATCTGAATGATATTCTTATACTTGCAAAGGATAGTTATAAGAGCTTAGAATAGAGGTAGATCCTATGTTGAACCTTTAAGGAGAGAGCTCAACCTTGAGATAGAGAGAAACTCTATCTTAGAGTTCCATGTAGGTCAAAAACCATGAAGATAGGAACTTGTCCAAAGCTTCCTCCTAGGTATTGTGGTCTATTCACAATACTTAAGAGAATAGGCATGTGAGCATGATTGAAAGGATTTTGGGTGATTGTGACAATCTCATTTGTTGTAGTGACATAATAGGGCCTATTTTTGTTCAATCCATTCCACAGGACAGAAAGAATATGTTGTGCTCAAAAGACAGGGATGAGAAGTCACTTATAAAAAGAGTGCTAAATGAAGTGAAGGATAGTACAAAAGATAGTGCTACATGGGAGAGTTTAAGTACCATAAAAAGGATAGTTTACCACATTTGAGATGCCCTCCCATGAGGTTTGTTTAGGAGAAGGACATGTGAAACACTAAGTAGAGGTGACCATGTACATAGGGTACATGGGATTGAGAGGGATTATCCATCTCATCTGAATTCTCTCTTTTTCCTTAGGACCTTTCAATCCCACTTTTCATGAGAAAAATACGCTCAAGAGGAAGGAAACATTAGATTACACGTGTGAGAGTTATGAACATCCCCCAACCCAATCAGATGGGCACTTGAGTATGTGCAACTTAATAGGCGGGCAACTAGCCCTTTTTTGCATGAAAAGAGAGAAATACGTAGTTTATTTTTATGCATGGATGCATGGATACGAGGTAAGAGTGTAAAACACCTCTACTTTAGGTTTCATATGTGCAACTATGCAACCGTTTCATCATCTTCATAGTCCTTGGAATCCATGAGGAGCATCCAAAAGGAAGGTATCACCAAGGAAAACAAACACTCACACAAAAGAAGCCCTTGATGAGAACTACTTTTCCCTTCATGAATAAGAAGAACATCAATATCAAAGCTGTCTCTTCTTAAAAGATATGCATGTACTAATAGAAATGACATGTTCAATACCTAATTGATTGAATATTTATGGTTTGAAGTTCAACTCTTATAGTTGATTCTAAGTTACTTAAAATTTAGAGAAAAGTAAGCCTTGGTGGATGGAACCACTTTGGATATCTATAGCCCTTGATTTTGAGCTTTCAACATGTGTTAGAAATGGATCCACTTAAGAACATGCATCTTACTATTGAATGTTTTACTTTTGAAATGAATGTGGTTTTAAATTAGTTAGCTCACATAACATATTAGAAAGTAATTCATGTGACCTTGGCTATGACAAGCACATGGAAGGGCTACCAAAAAGTTGAAAATAATTTCAAAGAAGCACAAATTTTTATTAGCACAACAAAAGAAGATATAAATATTATGCCCATCTTGTAGATGATGAAGATACACATTTTTAGAAGTTCAATGTAGATCTGTCATTAGCATTCATCATCTAATTTAGTGGTTATGTCCAAAACCTATTAGTAACCTCTAGGGGTCTTAAGAACTTTCATCACAAGGCTAGACACACTTATAGATCACATTGAACTGCAATTTGAGAATGGTGTTTGAATAAATAATACTATATGAATTATTTCGCACGGAATTACTTAGATATGCAAGGTTAATATCCCAAACTTTATTATCATTACATTAACCCGAGGCCTGATGCTATCACAATTCTACAACAGTATTTGATTTAATCATAAATTTTATTTATTAGCATAGAAATTGTACATGTTAACCAAAACAATCATGAATTTTATTTAATTAGCATAGAAATTTTACCTATTAGCTAGAACAATCAGAACTATGGCATACTGCTCAAGTTTTCTACAGCAATCATGAATTTTATTTAATTAGCATAGAAATTATACATGTTAATCAGAACAATTAAAACTATGACACACAACTCAAATTTTCTCATTAACAATTTTTGTATTACAGAGGACACATAATTCAATATGAGAGTGCATTGTTTACATTGATGAAAAATCTTTCTAATTATCCATGTGAAAGTCATGAATTCAATAGTTTGTGATTGTATACTCTTGGTTTAAATCTCTAGTAGATCATAAATTATATAAGAATTAAATATGTACATATGTATGTATGTATGTATGTATGTATGTATGTATGTATGTATGTAAGCAAGTATGCATGTGTGTACGTATGTGTATATGAATGTATGTATCTATCTATGTATGTTTGTACACACACACACATATATGTGTGTGTGTATACCTATGTATGTATTTATGCATGTATGCTTGTATGTATGTATGTATGCATGTATGTATGTATCTATGTATGCATGTATGTAAATATGTATATATGTATGTATGTATTGTATGTATGTATGTATGTATGTATGTAACAATGTATATTATATGTATGCATGTATGAATGTAAATGTTTATGTATGTATGTATGTATGTATGCATTTATGCATGTATGTATGTATGTATGTATGCATGTATGTATGTATGTATGTATGTATGTATGTATGCATGCATGCATGTATGTATGTATGTATGTATGTATGTATGTATGTATGTATGTATGTATGCATGTATGTATGTATCTATATATATATATATACATACATACATGAACGTATGTATGTACGTAAGTATGTATGTATACATGTGCATATGTATGTATGTATGTATGTGCATGCATGTATTTACTTATTTATTCATGTATGCATGTATTTATGTATGTATGTATGTATTTATGTGTGTATGCATGCATGTATGTATGTGTGCGTATATGTATGTATGTATGTATGTATGCATGTATGTATGCATGTATGTATGTATGCATGCATGCATGTATGTATGCATGCATGCATGCATGCATGTATGTATGTATGTATGTATGTATGTATGTATGTATGTATGTATGTATGTATGTGTGTATATATATGTGTGTATGCATGTATGTATGCATGTATGTATGTATGTATGTATGCATGCATGCATGCATGTATGTATTTGTTTGTATGTATGTGTGTATATATATCTTTGTATGTATGTGTATATGTATCTATGTATGTATGTGTTTTTGTCTATGTGTATGTATGTTTGTGTATATAATACCATATGGCAAAAGAAATATCGACATCATTTCCTTGAAAATATGGAAGTTCAAAAAAATAATCATAAGGCACACATGCCATGAGAAAGTAAGGTCAGAATGTCACAATGAAATAAGCCATTTAGGCTTTAGAAAAAAAATGGCATGCAGGCCATAAAACCACCTACAAAATTTCTTTCATTTATGAAAAGAAAATCCACCTACAGAAACACATTCTACCTGCACAAAAAACATTCTACTATAAAAAAACATTCTACTATATGTGTCTATGTATGTGTATGTACTCACATGTAGACATGTTTATGTATGTATGTGTGTCTATGTGTATGTATGCATGTGTGTGTATGTGTATGTATGTGTATGTATGTGTGCATATGTGTGTGTGTAAGTGTATGTATATGTATGTGTGTATGTATGTGCATGCTTATATGTGTGTGTATGTGTTTATGTGTGCATATGTCTATGTTTGTATGTATTTTTGTGTATGAGTGTGTATATATCTGCATGTGTTATGTATGTGTGTATATGCATGTGTGCATGCCTGTGTGTATGTTTGTATGTGTGTATGTGTGTGAGTGTATGTTGTGTATGAATCTTTTTAAGTGTGTGCATATTTGTCTATGTGTGCATATGTATGTTCATTTGTTTCAATATTTATGTTCTTTTCTTAATTAGAATAAACAGTTAACAAATTTCATTGAAAATTTTAATAAATAAATTTAAAAATCCACTTACTTGTAGCTCTTGTGTAGATATAAAGCTCCCCACGTCTTATTGCATAGAAGTTGAAGCTCACTATTCCTAAGTTTTCGTCATTTTCTTTAAAATAGAACACAAATAGTGAATTAGAGTGATAGAGTAAGAGAAAGTGAAAGAAACTAAGAAAAAAAGAGAAATACACAAAAAAACTAATAAATTAAACAAAAATTCCAATGATTAGAGCTCTTGCATAGATATGAAGTTCAATTGCATAGATAACAAGCTCTCTGCTTATAATTGCATAAATCTAAAGCTCATTATGCATAATGGCTCTTGATTTGGTTCAAAATAAATTACAAATAGTGAATTAGAGCAATAGACCAAGAGATACCGAGCGAGAGATGTGAAAGAGAGAGGGTAAGAAAAAGAAGAGAAATGCACAAAAAAAAATGAAAAGAAGAGTGAAAACACACACCTACCTATTCTACTGCATGTTGTGCACTCTTGAATTCAATTTCAAGAAATGCTGCTTGCGGCATTGAGGTTTCATTTTATATAAGTTGGTCCATTGGTATACCCATTGATATAGTGATCGAGAATTATTATTTTTTCTAGCAATACACCAACAAAAAATTACATTGATATTTAAATAATATAAAAGATAAAAAAAAATTTACATCTCTATGCATGAAAAAAAAGAAAAGTAAAAAGAGAGTGGGGGGTATCCTTTTTTCTTGTAGTGCAAGTATCTTTGTTCCATTTGGATTAATAAAGATGTCATCTCTAATTATTTCAATACAATATTTTCGAAGGATTTAGCTATGTAATTATAACCTTTTAGACATGTCTTTCATCCATGGCTAGCACAAGTATCTATCAAAATCAAGGAGTAGTTAGAAAAGATAAATATTTCATTTTTCTAAGTATCCAAATCTAGTCTACTTGTGTATATACCTCATACCACCCTATTGCAATTATAATAGTTTCCCATTTCCTTTTTATAGTGGGAAAAATACTACTTAAAATTAACATTTATTATACTAATATAAGAATTATACATGAACATTCACACTTTTAGGTATTTTTAATAGTGAAAAAAACTCCCGTGTTTTTTAATCTACCAAAGTTGAACATGTACTTGAATTATTGTCATCTAGAAAAACGCATGTGCCTTTTTAATGTATTTTCCCTTTATTACATTCCATTCTTATTAGAATCTATTTGAACCAACCATGACATTTGAATTAGACAGATGAAGAGGAAATTTCTCCATCTTTGTTGGAATGTATTCAAGGTGACATTTTAGCTATTGAAGCAGATGCATTCTGCTTTTACCATGTCGACTTTATTGCCTATCATGGCATATATGCAAGTTTAAGCTATTCAAACTATAAATTTGGAGGTGTGTGTGATACTCCAACATTGTTTACGCCTACATTGCCAAAGGAAACAATTCCATGCTTTTTTTTTTAAAGGAGGTTCGACAGGCCTCTACTCTCTCAAGCTTTAACTTTCAAAGTACGATTTCACAGGTAAATGGGCATAGTACCTACAAGGGGATGCAGGTGTTAGATTGGATTACAACTAGTAAGCTGGGTCACAACTTGCCAAAACCATTACATGTCTAGCCCAAAGGTTGAACTCTAGACCTTTACCTCAAGAGACCAAAGCTTTATGAAACCACCTAAGAGACGTAGACAATTCCATGCTACTTTACTATAAAGAGAATCATATTTTACTTCATTTCAATGAAGAGTAATATCTCTTTATGCAAGCGGCCTTAAGTTAGTAAGTTATCATCTAATTATTATAATCTATTCTCAAAAACATTGCACCCTCGCACACGTTTATTTAAGCGAGGAATGTTTCGAAAAAAAAATGAGACAAATTTTTCCATCGTGTACATTTGGTTCGTGAGTAATGCTGCACCAAAATTTGTTTATATCTTCATTTTGAGATTTATCTTCATCTTGTACTCTTGTTTCTTGTTTCTTGAACTTGCACTCCACATCTAAGGTCCTACATTGGCCTATAATCTCTCTCTCTCTCTCTTTCTCAAGATATTTCTTTAGGATAAGGCAAAAGAAAAGTACATTAGGTAGATCAAATCGCATGAATTCAAAGATTATCAAATATGTAGGTCCATTGTCTAGGGTTAATGATATGTCTCCTTGTGGATATAAAGAAATGGCATACAATTTTCTTCATCATTCGTTGTTGTCCCTACAAGAGCGCTTGCCCTTTTTTTTTTGGGGTCAAAAGTTGGATGATATGATGACGGGCATAGGAGAGAAATATCTTGAAATTTTCATACTTTCCAAAAAATAGATAATTATTGCTAATATTCTCTACAAAATGATCCCCAATTCTTTGAAACAATGGGAACAGCGGAGGCAAGAGCACAACACATTTACAAATCCACGTTGAAAAGTAAAGGATTGAGGGATTGGTATTCTCTTCGCTTCATTTTGTAAGGCTCGTTTCGCATAAGAGCAGTGGAAAACAGATCAGTTTTTGCTATTTTTTGTCTGGAAATTCACAAAAAATCTTTGTACCTCTGCTAATCTATTCACATACAAGTGTGGACAAAGCTTTTTTTTTTTTTTTTTGTGGGGGTGAAATTCTCCATACCTCTCCCTTGTGTGAATTGCATAAGGCATTGAAATACATTGACAGCAAAAAATGATAGTTTATTGTTTATTTATATTATTTTTTATCCACGTGGATAGTAGAACATTTCAAGGGAGGCATGAAGAGGTTGGAACAATATGTATGGTTTTTTTTTTTTTGAGGGTACAAGGAAAGTTGAAATGACAATGAAATTGAAATGTTCAGCCGGGCAAAAATCGAACCCAGGCCATCAGCCCCACGGGGTTCGATGCTATCTGCTACACCAAACCCATTTAAACAACAATATATTTAAATTTGCTTTTATTTCGTGACGTGGATCACAAATAACTAAAAACGTAGGCCGATGATTGAACTTAAAAAAAAGGCACATTAATTATGAGAGATGTGGGTTCAATCCTCCTCGTCTCACAAACATGAGACTCATTCAAACATAACTAAAAACGTAGGACGATGATTGAACTTAAAAAAAAAGCACATTAATTATGAGAACAATATATATGCTTTTATTTCGTGACGTGGATCACAAATAGTGCACTGCCTCCGCCTTATGTGTACACGTATGAATTTCTGCTTGGCCCAATCACATTTTCTATTTGAGTTTCGGCCTTATGTGTATACATCTGAATAGATGTGTACACGTATAAATTTCTCCTTGGCCCAATCACATTTTTTGCTTGAGCTTCCACTTGGCCCAATCACATTTTTTGCTTGAGCTTCCACCTTATGTGAAAAGCCCCTAAGTAGTACACATCTTGAATAAACATGGTTTTTCCTCCGTTATGGAGGAAGGAGGAAACTTTTATGTAAATAAGTGTAAAGTAAAGCCGCTCATAATTTATGGACTTGGATTTATGAAGATTACCTGCTAGTTCCTGTCTCCTTTAGAGTCGCTAAAAATTACTTCTTCAATGTAGGGGCTATGTAAATATCGGAGACATTGTGTTGCGTGGTGTAATGGTAAAAACACTATACTTTGGACTTTGAAGTGTAGGGTTCAAACCCAAAGTGAAGCTAACGTATAATCTTTTGAAAGTGGAGGATAAAAAGGATCTTGAAGGTGTGTGTTGTTCAATTCAATCTTTCAAACATAACTAAAAACGTAGGCCGATGATTGAACTTAAAAAAAAAGCACATTAATTATGAGAGATGTGGGTTCAATCCTCCTCGTCTCACAAACATGAGACTCATTCAAATGAATCTCTCAAACATGAGTCTCTCATGTAACCTAATCTAACCCCTTCTTTGTGGAATAAGAGGTTCTCCAGGTATTATGATCATTTAGTTGTACAATTGTTCTTACAAAGTTAAAACTAGGGGAGTAAACGCTTAGTGAACCACCACTTAAAAGTATGAACTTAGAGGCTTCTCAAGTGAACTATTCAACTATGTTCGATTTCATCAAAGCTCTCTCTCTCTCTTCTTTAAAGAGATGTGAGTTCAGTCCTCGAAGTCCCTCGAATTCGAGCTTAGAGGCTCGTCAAGTGAGCTGACTCAACTATGTTCTATTACATCAAAGCTTAGAGGCTCGGCAAGTGATGTGCGTTCGGTTCTCCTCCAAGTCTCTCAAATGCAAGCTTAGAGGTTCGGCAAGTGAGCTGATTTAGCTATATTCGATTACATTCTCTCTCTCTCTCTCTCTCTCTCTCTCTCTCTCTCTCTCTCTCTCTCCACGTGTCCAGAGAAATCAAGCGTGTGCGAGATACTACCATGTGAGTGCCCAACACGATACTCAAACTTGAGGCTGCAACTGAATCTCCCCTTAAAAAATCGTTGATCCCTGATATTGCCAACTGCTTCCGTCAGTCCATTTGAACTTCGTCTCGAGTGCCGTGGCTGGGTGACTGACGGCCTTAGCCCCTATTGCGCAGTAGCTCAATTCACGTGTGAGACAGGTTAGAGAGAGGCATAGGAATTCCTGACTTCACAAACAATGGCTATCTCTTTTGAGATCAGAGCTTTTGCCAATCCCTACACATGCTCGGCTTGTTCGGTCTCTCGATCCTCCGATTGCATCAAAGCATCGTACCTTGGATTCAACAAGCTTGCAGGTTCAGAAAGTGCTCTTTGCGACGGACGTGAGCTGAACTCTTCTTCGAGATCCTCACATCACAATTTTGCTCACCCTTCGTCCAGAAGGCCTCACTCCAGCGCCAAGGTTTTAGTAGCGGCGGTTGGAACTTCTGCAGCTCCAGAGACAGAATCAGACTTGAAAGGGGACGCCATTGTAGATGACTATTACTCCGTCCTCGGTCTTGTGAGTGGCTTCAATGATTAACATTGTTTCATATGTGCATACATGTTTAGATGCCAATTTCAATATGAATAAAGTAAATACGTGTATATTCCAAACATGTGGCATGCGAATGCTTGCATACACATCGTTTGGTACATACATTTCACCTAATGCGCCCGTCTATGAAGTGCGCATCTGTAGATGTAGCAAGGTCAAGGTAGCGCTAGATGGGAGTGGGCATGTGTGATTTACTGGATGAGTGACTAGTTGTCTTTACATGTGCTTTGATGCGTACCGATACTGACCATTATGAGAGTAGGCGCTCTGTGTGTATTTCTTGCTTCTACATCAATTCGTTGCATCCGTATTTTCGGTTTATTCATCTGTGTTATAGCGCACATCTGTTTCAATTGATGAACAAGTGGCCTCGTGTGCTTCATTTGTATGCGTCTCTGTGTATGCACGTACGCGCGCTTTTTATGGATTTTTGCATGTTTAAAGGGATAAATGTGGCATTTGACACATTATTGGCACGCGCTTATGGGAAAATTAGATTCCTTTTCAACCTTTTCTTTCTTTTACATCATATGCTGCGAAGAGAGAGGGAGGCCTATCAAGGTGTAATGA
Organism: Ceratopteris richardii; assembly: GCA_020310875.1. Taxonomy (NCBI): domain Eukaryota; kingdom Viridiplantae; phylum Streptophyta; class Polypodiopsida; order Polypodiales; family Pteridaceae; genus Ceratopteris; species Ceratopteris richardii. Next base: position 154,489,126 of record CM035423.1, on the reverse strand, counting down.
CAAGACATCCTACAAGCTTAGGAAGATGCCTGCCATCTGTAATCCTATTGTTGTTTACATGGACAAATGTGGGGCAAGAGCGTAGAGAAAGAGATTTATGGCTCAACCAGTGCTTCTACAGAGGCTGATCTGTTGAAATGAAAAAAACATTACTCCTATTCTACTCACATACACACATCTAACAAATTATGGAGGAAGGAACAAAAGATAAGAAAACATGATGAACTAAATAAATAGAAATGGACTTACAAAGAATGCTCTATGAGCATGGAGACTCCATATGAGAGAGTGGCACCCTTGCCAAGAGCTTGAGTGAATGACTTGTGTGGAGTGAAGGGAGGCCTTGCTTACATGGAGCTTGAGAGAATTCCCTTGCATGTGGGATATATGTGCTTGCATGAGAGTAAAAATGAGTTGGGACAAAAGGATGGAGCATGGAACTCTCAACACTATCAATATCCCATTTCTGGTGGGCTAAGTATGGCCTTCATTGTGAAGTCAACATTCAATTCATCGAAAGGGGTTTGGACTTGTTATGCATGCAGATTTTCCATTAATTATTAACTTTGTAATGCCCTTGAAAAATTCTAACTGCCTCGTAATTGACCCGTTTTCACCTTCCCGTTTTGCGCTCGGTTTTGTCTCTAGTTGCATATACGTATCTGCATCCAATTAACATCAAAAGCTGTGTCATGGGCAAGTTGATGTGATGTTTGATTTTCTCCCCTATACAACTCTTCAGAACAACAAGATCATAATTGATAAAGCAGGAAATCTATTTGCTTATGATATGAATGGAGTGTGGCACATAAAATGATGCCCTTTGTTATGCCTTTGACACATTGTAAATGCCTCCTTAGTTGAGCTTTGATATCAAATGTGAGAGCAAAGAATGATGTGCTTGTGACTCACGTCCCAACCAATTATATAGCCCTCACTTAGTCACCATCTCGAAACCTCTTTAAGGTCTCACTATTCATCTGTCCATCACGAATAAGCAACCAATTGTAGGATCCATGGATTTCAGCCTTTGCTAACCCTTGAGCTAAGAACCTTGGCAGCTTGCCCTTGTTCCTCCTGGCACATACATTCCCTATAAAATATAACGCTTTCCACCCTCCCGTTTTGAGTTTCATTTTCAGTGTCTGCCCCATGTTAAAATCAAAAGCTGTGGCATGGATAAGTTGATGTGATGCTTGATTTTCTCCCTTGTGCAATAAGTACAATGTTGGATTAGCAAGGTTCTAGACTGCTACTTAGGAACAGCGAGCTGATAACTGACAAAGCAGAACAACTAGGCACAATTATATGATTGAAAATGGAGTGTAACACATAAAATCGATCCGTCTGGGGATAATCTGTTACATCGTGAGGAACGGAAAGTTCTGTTGTGTAACATAATCGTAGTAGGAGATGGTTGAACCACGCTCTAAGAGAGAGGATTAGGAAGTAATCCTCAACCATGGCTTTTGGGGCAAGTGGTTAGCCCATCACATTCCTAACCAAGAGGTTGTGAGTTCAATTCCTTACATTGGTATCAGAGCCTAGGAAGTAGGCTTGGGCAAGGTGGAATGATCCAATGGCCTCTAAAAAAGGCGCTTGGGCATCCTCCATGTGAAAGGGTAGGAATTCGCGCGTCGATTTCAAGGATGGACCTTACAATGATTGGGGTGTATCTCTCAATCCGTAGGTCGGATTGAGGCATGTAATATACCGTTGGAAAGCTCTCGGAACGAACTTTCCAATGAGCTAGCTTGGAAGTGTGAATTCCTTAGGTCCTTGGGTGGCACTTGATTGAGTGTTCAAGATACCAAGCATGGGTGAGAACAAGGTTCAAGACTGAGGTTGAGAACAAGGGCTCGAGACACCAAGGTTGCGAACAAGAAGGTTCAAGACACCAAGGTTGAGAGCAAGGGTTCAAGAGACCAAGGTTGCGAACAAGGTTCAAGAAACTATGCGAGGTTGAGGGACATCAATTCAAGGGCACCTAGGGAGTTCAAGGGGTTGATCACCGAGGCCAGAGGGATACAAGAGTAGATCATTGAGGACAATGATCGACCAAGGGGGGAAGAATGTAACATAATCGTAGTAGGAGATGGTTGAACCACGCTCTAAGAGAGAGGATTAGGAAGTAATCCTCAACCATGGCTTTTGGGGCAAGTGGTTAGCCCATCACATTCCTAACCAAGAGGTTGTGAGTTCAATTCCAGTTCAATTCCTTACATGTTGCATCATTGTAAAGTGAGAACAGGCATTTTTTTATAGATATGGACAAGATTACATGCTGATATAGTAGAGCAAGTACACATTGGCCTTTTGTGTTGATTTTAGAAATTTGTACACCAAACGATGAGAATTGAAGACCTATGTTTTAGAATAAGCTTCCTACGTTTTAGGGAAAATAACATATGCTTGTGACTAATGATATGAAATTAGCATATAGTACACTCTAACCGAAGATTGTAAAGGAAGGATTCACAACTTGAACCAACAACAACGATCAGATATGGCCTCTAGGGATCCATTTCTCTAGATACATGGTGATATAATAGAGAAATGCATCTTGGATATTTGTGTCGATTTTAGAAATGCAGATTCATAATGATCACAAGGCAGTTGATTATGCCAGTTGGAGAATGCTTTCCAAGACAAGACTCCATCACTCAATTCAGTCCAATTTGGCTGAATTTGGCCAAGCTCACTTCTCCAATTGGCCCAACTTAGCTCTCGTACTACTGTGGTCCATTACTCATACCAAGAAGCATAAAGAAGGCCCACTAACTCCACTTAAGACACCTATTATAAGCTACAAAATGTGGAAAGAAGCTCATTTCTATACACCTGGCTTAAAGAGAGTCTAAAATATGCATAATCCCCAACAATCTCACTACCAAAATAGAAGAAAAGCAAAAAGATTCCTTGGGGAAAAGGGGGTTGCAGACAAAGGGGCCAATTTTACCCAAGAAGGTCCAAAAATGGAAGAGGATTTTAAATTCTTGCTATCAAGAATCAACATACAGTTTCCATTATTTAGAGGGGGTGCCACAAGGATTCAAATGGCCACGTGAGACAACTCCTCTCTGTATGCAAAGTTGGGGATTAAAGCAATGAGAAGATGCTTTTTCTGGTACTCTTTCCTTCTACCCTCAAGGGGGTTGATGACAAATGGTATAGTCAATACACTGAAACTTTCCCTCAAGTAGTACTATGGAAAGGACCCTAGATGCATTAGAAAATTTAAAGCATAATAGTCCAACACATGGATTTCCACTCTGACCTAGAGGAGTGAATGCAAGAGTAGTGGCAGGGGGGCACTACCATGTGACTAGATTAGGCAAGATTTCAGAATTATACTTTTGATTACAAGATCACCCACTTAGGGAAATAATACAAGAATATGTATATGATACAAGAAGTCCCACAACCCGGGACTGAATGGTATGATAACTCGACTAGAGATCATACAGGAGATCCCACAACTCAGGACCATAGGTATGAAGCAAGATAGATGTGTGGATTACAAGAACTCCCTTCAAGGAGATGAACTAGATACAAGGAATAATGGGAAAGGATCTCATACTACGAGATTACAATAGGACAAGGCAGGATGTCAGGATACTAGACTAGACAAGACTAGAACTCGAACTGGAACTTGGAAAGTTTACTTGGAGGTCACGACTCCTTGAGCTCCCAAGATTGGCATTGGCAAGACCGAGGATGTATGTGGCTAAGCCCTCCTTATATAGGTGTTCAAGGGCGGTTACGAATCGATGATGTCAGCAATCCGAAACAGGATCTCTGATTATCAGAATCAAGAAAGTAGATAGTATCTTAGGGTTTTGGCATGTTCCGGATGCGATGGAAGCATTGGTTTTTCCAAATTATGAACCAATCATGAGATATAGAGATCACATGGAATCTGAGGTTTAGGATCGTTTCCTTTGTGTCCATAAGATCACCTCCCCCTCAAGCACTCCGTTTCTGGGCCCCAGAAACGGTTTGGCCGTTTCTAAGAAACGGACCGGCCCAGAAACTCCGTTTTTGGGCCCCAAATTTTTTTTTTTTTTTTTTAAATTTTAATTTTTATTTTTATTTACTTTTCTTTGCCTCTTTTGTTGAAGCCTTGTGCTGCACTACAAGTCTGATTCCTGCACACAGAGAGAGAGAGAGAGAGAGAGAGAGAGAGAGAGAGAGAGAGAGAGAGAGAGAGAGAGAGAGAGAGAGAGAGAGAGAGAGAGAGAGAGAGAGAGAGAGAGAGAGAGTTCTCAGCCTTTAGACTTCAACCCTCTGATTTTTTCTGATTTTGTCCCATTTTTTTTTATTTCTTCCATTAAGTAAGTAGGACATATCATATATGTATTTAGTATTTACTTTTGTGTCTTGTGTAACAGTGTATGTACTATGAATGTATGACCTGTGTATGTATATACTATATATTATATATAATATAGTATACTAATAACTATAAATGTATGAGTGCATGTGTGTGCATATGGAGCACGTGTGTTTGAGTGCATATGTGTGTGTGCATGAGTGCATGTGTGCATACGAGTGCATGTGCATTGTGTGTGTATGTACTATGGAGCAAGTGTGTATGTGTGCATTGTGTGTGTATGGAGCAAGTGTGTATGAGTGCATGTGTGTGTATGAGACTTGAGTGCATTGTGTGTATCTATAAATAATTTTATATATATATATATATATATATATATATATATATATATATATATATATATATATATATATATATATATATATATATATATATATATATATATATATATATATATATATATATATATATATATATATATTTCATGAATCATATTTTTAGCGTTTCCCCCGTTTTTCCAAATTTTTGGAAACTCCGAAACTCCGTTTCCGACCGGTCCGAACCGACCGTTTCCAACCGTGATGGGCACTATGCCCTCAAGCGATGATTTCCAGAAGGAGCGGCCATGTTCTCTACCTTGGGTTTCATTGGATTCTTCCTATGGAATTCACAAACCTTGATTATTTCTCTCCGAAGATTTTTTGTAGATTCCCAAGTATGATCACTGACGTCGTTGCCTTTCCCGTGAATAAAGTATTCCAATCTCCCTCGAGAGATTCTTGAATCTAAGACATGCTCAACCTCAAATTCTTCATTGTCCTTAATCTTGATAGGTGGTGAAGGACTTAATCTTGATAGATGGTGAAGGACTGGGTCTCTCTTGAGCTTCCTTGGGTTCTTCACAAGATAGATCCGTTGAGCTTCTAGTGGTACAACGACAAGATAGATCCTTTGAGCTTCTAGTGGTACGTTGTGGTGTTTCCAAGATCTTTGATGGAGAGCCTTGAGTAAACACACCTCCTTGATTGAACGTGAGCTCCTTCTTTTCCTTTACCTTCTTGTTATCTTCATAATATGCAAACTCCATATCATTTGTAATGACTTCCTAGGCTTCAAAGATTCTTGATTCGGATTCTTGAGGAATAGTGTCTTGATTATTCAACACTTCTAGCTCTTGGACTTGGATTTCTTTAAATAATTGATTTTCACATTGAGCTTCTTGATTGATAACATCATCCTAGGTATCTCGTTGAGGCATGGATAGCAAGAGATACTTCACTTCATCTTTGAGTCCACTTTGAAGCGGATTAATTAGGTAGTCTTCTTGATATGTAGATCCATGACATAATATCTTGAAGTCTTAGGCGTAATTTGAGACTGATCGATCACCTTGTCATAACAATCTTTTGAGCTCTTGGACATGTCATATCAAGTCCTTTATGATAGATTGAATCTCCTTGCATAGGGAATCCATGGTGCTAAGACTTGATGATGGTAGTCTTTCCAAAATATTAGGGGAGCACTAGACTCTGCCCTCTGACTAGACTATACAAAATTTTGGAATTATACTTTTGATTACAAGATTGCACGTAGGAAAAATAATACAAGAATATGTAAATGATATAAGAAATTCCACAACCCGGGAGTAATAGGTATGGATAATTTGACTAGAGACATAGTTGTTTTGTGATGGGTTTCTGACTTCTGACTTTTGACGTTTACCCAACGTCTAATGGGTAAGGTAAAACGTTTCTGACGTTATCTGACATCATCTAAAATTTTTACAAAGCAAGTTTGAAAAAAAGAGTATAGACACCATGATAGCAATGGCATTCGATTCATTAATGATAAAACACTAGTTTAATCATTCTGCGCGAATCACAATCATACATTGATGACATGTGGCGTGACCATAGTTAAAATTGTCCATACACATTACCAATTGCAATCATGTATGTAAAGCAACATGATTTATGAATGATAATACTAAAAAAGGTTAGGGGTAAAGACTAAAGATAGACCGTTAAGCAAAATAAAGACAAAACTTAAGTAGCTCAAAATAGACCCTAGTCTGTGGCACATCATACATGTGAATGGCCACATGGATGTATTTGTGGCACATCATACATGTGAATGGCCACATGGATGTATTTGTGGCACATCATACACCTAAATGCAAACTTGTTGGATCAACAAATTAGATAAGTATTGAAATTCATAGAGGAGCTCTACTCACAAAGATTTTACCCACTGGACACAACACAACAAAGTTATGGATTTATGATTGTACAAAATGATTACAAAGCAAGGAAGCTGGTAAATTAGGCAAGTATACAAATGCATAGAGTAGCTGTGCTCACATAGATTTTACCTACTAGACTAAGCACAACACACTCATGGATTTGATTACACAAAATGTGTACAAAGAAATCTTTTAGACTAGCTTTTGGTCAGCGATATATTCTTCTTGGCTATAATAGGCTAGGTGCTATTTTATAAAGTCAAACAAAATGTAAGAATGCAACTGGACAGATTTAGGCACTCATTGATCTTTAGGCTACTGGGAAGAAAAAAAAATACTACACATAGGGAAGCAGAGTTGAATGCGAATTGCACAAGGAGTTGGACTCACACGAAGAATTGAAGAAAGGCTATATACAAAGAGAAGAGCAGGTGACTGGCATAAAATTATTCTTGCTGGACTGTACCTATAGGTTGTAACATAGCCATTAGATTATGTGGTGGCTGGGTCTCAACTTTGTGGTAGCCTCAGGCTTGTTTGGAGCCTTTCGAAACATATGCGTGAAATCACCCCAAAAAAAAAAAAAAAAAAAAAAAAAATCTGCAAAGGTCACGTCAGCTATGAATCAGTAACCTCTAAGTCAGCTACGATAGTCCTGACATCAGCTATACGTAGCTCATGCGTTAGGAAACAATTATGACTAGAGATGGTACAGGAGATCCCACAACCCGGGACCGTAGGTATGAATCAAGATATCTGGATTACAAGAACTCCCTTCAGGGAGATGATCTCGATACAAGGAATAATTGGAAAGGATCTCGTACTTCGAGATTACAATAGGACAGGACATGATGTCTAGGATACTAGGCTAGATAAGACTAGAACTCGAACTTGAACTTGGAAAGTACTTATTTGGAGGTCAGGACTCCTTGAGCTCCCGGGCCTGGCATTAGCAAGACTTAGGATGTATGTGGCAAAGCCCTTCTTATATAGGTGTTCAAGGGGAGTTATGAATCTATGATGTCAACAATCCGAATCAGGACCTCTAGTTATCAGAATCAAGCAAGTGGACAATCGATATTAGGGTTTTGGCATGTTCCAGATGCGATGGAAGCATTAGTTTTTCCAAATTATGAACCAATCATGAGATATAGACAGTCAAATGGAATATGAGTTTTAGGATTGTTTACGTTGTGTCCATGATAAGTAGTGCAATTAGAGTATCCTGGACATCTTAAACTGTGTAGAAAAGTAAAAAGAGGATGATAAATAGATGGAGGCCATGAAGTAAAATGGCACTCGTTATCTTCAAATTGGAAAGGAGAAATTAAACCATCTAATATGAAATAGACCATACAAAGAGAAGAAGAAGGGCCATGGGGTAGCCTCAAAAAACAATCGAGGAGCAAAAGGAGATATTGAAGCAAGGACAAGTTAAGGAAATTCAAGGCCAAAAGAAAGGACTCATGCTAGAAGGGATCTCTTCAACAATCCCATTGACCAAGCTTACACAAAGGCCAAAGTGGATTTGTAGTTCATTCACAAGCACTTAACGAAGGACACCAAAGAACCCAAGAAGCAAACCTAGGAAGCTTTTGGATATCTGCAAAGGGAATCTTTTGTAACACTTACAAACAAGTGTCTCTATATGACTTATTGAGCATGAATTCGAGTGAGGTACTCACCATCGTTAGTAGCATAGCTCCCACCATCTCCAATACTGGAAGGCAACTTATGAGTATGGTCTTAAATCAGCAACTATTGGTTCAAATATCTATGCTCACTACTTGTATGACAACCGTCTCTATTTCCCCTCTTACAGGTTACAAGAGCCTACAATTAAAAGTAAACATTAAGGGAATTATCCTTGCCTATGTTATAGTAGGCACGTCCTCTTGCTTCAATCATATACCAAAATACATCATGACCATATTATCTTAGCTCTACTAGAATTGGGCATTTTATGGTCACCTTGGCTGACAAGAGCTGAGTTCAACTGCAAGGCATAGTAGAGCATGTATAAGTGGAACTACAAGGATTTTCATGTTGGATTTTGTAATAATCAATTTGCCAAATGTTCGAGGTGGGTTTCTCTTGGTTCTTGGAAGGTTTTGATTGTAGCATAGGGTAACACATGACGGGGGATGGTGACATCATGTGGATTTTTGCATCAAACACTACCATGAGACAACTCTTTCTCAAAGGATGACGGATGATACAATGGGTGGTTCTCATGTAATTGCTCTCAAAGAAGATAATGCATAGCAACTTCATGAGTTTGAAGACATGGAGGAGCAAGAGTTGTCAGATTGGTGGAGGCTTTCTCATCTTTTCCTTAGTTTAAAGGGACACATAGACTCCATTAGACTCCAACAAGAAATAGTGATCATGTACTTGGGTGGAGGTTCCCTTTTGAGCGAGACTACAAGAGCAAATATGAAGGAAGACCTTGCATAAAAGAGAGGGTTCTGGAGTTGAACACTACCTCTTCGAGCATTCACCTAACATAGAGGTGAGGTTGGCCCTCTTCTACTACTGGGTTTTGCCTTTATCTTGGTAAGGCTTTTCTCTCCTCAATCCACAACCACTCTCTTCTCCTTATTGATTTGCGTACTATCTTATGTATCAACATAGCCATACACCCTTCCATGGCCCACGTCATGCACCTTATGAAAGGACGAATCGTTTAAGAATGAACAGTTCTAGTGCAAAGAAGAAGACTATGAACAAGCTTTTGCCTAGGTCGATGGGACCCTACCTAGCTCAACGAATCTTGCAATGGGGGTAGCAAAATCAATCACCTTGAGTGGGGAGAAACTCCTATTGGTCAATGTGTCCAAGATAAAGAGTAATACTGGCCACTTAAACTCTTGTACATAATTTTTGAAAATATAATATTTTGGTTTGGATATAATTCTTGCACTTCCTCTTGCATCTTGCATGACATTTAGAACATTGAAGCATGGGTGCATCATAGTCAAAGTCACTACATCATAGTCAAAAACTCTTAGTTTCACAACCTATGGTCAGACAAGTATTTTGAAGATAAGGGCAACCCATTGAGTCCTATGGTGGTAATGATTGGATGGCTTGAAGCTAGGAAACTTTTATTTGGCCACTTCACTTGCAAAATTAGGAAACTACCAATTTGAGAAGTAGTTGGACCACCACAATATTGGACCACCTAACATGGGTAAGTGTATCTCTATGTGGGAAGATGACTAGATATGACTAGAAAATCTGTAGGGCAACTTCATCTACTTAATGGGAAACAAGAATGCTATCACTATGCAAGGGCATGTAAATGGAAAATCCACCCCTTATGCAAACTACATGGGTGACCATCTTGGGGGAATGCCAAAGATCTTTTGAGGTATAGACAAAGTCATAAAATGGACAATTATATGCTCTAATGTAGCAATGACTATATGGCGATTCCCCCTTGATGAGGGAGACTACATGATATAACAATGACATAGGCCACTTGGGGCAACCACCCTAGAGGTGAGCTCCTCCCATGTGGGGAGACCACCCTTGGGGTGCTCCACCTCACAAGGGAGGGGGACCACCTCCCATGTTGGGCTAACATCTTTGGGGTGGGCCACCTCCCATGTGAAGTGATCACCCTTGGGGTGGGGCAAATCACATGTGGGGCGACAACCCTTGGGTGGGGAGTCTCATAAGTACGGAGATCACCCTTAGGGTGGTCCACCTTAGAGATGGGTTGACTACCCTTGGAGTGGGCCACCTCCCTATGTGGGCTGAACACCCTTGGGTTAGGCTACCTCCCATGTGGGGCAACCACCCTTGGGATGGACACCTCACAAGTAGGTTGATCCTTGATCAAGAGAAAAAACCTTCACGAGTGGGGTAGTGTTAGGAAACTCCTAAAAACTCTCTCAAGACTTGGACTCATGAATGATGTGTGTGCCACTCTCCTCCCATTAATTATATCCCCTCGTATTCACAATATCAATGCTCTTGAATGGTCTAGTGCCGACATGTGGCCACCATGCAACACTCATCCCCACCACCATTGAATACCTTAGGATATCCACCAACCTAGGGACCTCGGCTATGACTAGCCCTTGTCCCACACACACATGGAATGTGTATGTAGACCAATGTCTAACACTCCCCCCCTTTTAAAGATCATTGTCCTCAATGATCAATGAGGGAAAGTACTTGCAAACTAGAGCTTTTGATTCCCAAGTAGACTCTGTAAGCGGTAATCCTCTCTAGGCTACTAGATGCTCCTAGATGACACGGTTTGTCAACCGTTCCTGTCTCTGATCTAGTATGCTATCTTGAGAATGATCTGTGCTATATCTTTCCTGCAAAGAAACAATACCCTCTATTAGATTATCCTCCCTAGAAATGCACTTTCCAAGTTCACTGACATGAAACATTGGATGGACTTCGCAATATGGAGGAAGCTCTAATCGGTATGCAAAATCACTAAGCTTCTTAGCTATCTTCCAAGGTCCACAAATCCACACTTGAAAGCTTAGTGCACTTCCATGTGGATAGTGAAGTAGATCTAGCTGGCACTTGAAAAAAAAACTATATCTCCTTCCTCAAAGACTCTAGGAGATCTCTTGCTGTTAGCATATTCTTTTGCTCTATCAGCTGCATGTTGCATCTTGGCTTTAGCTATTTCTAAATTTTGCTTGAAGGTTCCCCAAGAACTCTAAAGCACTAGGACATTTCTTTGGCATTCCTATGGTACTAGAAGCGATGGGATCCATGCCATAATTCATCTCAAAAGAGACATTCCAGTCACTTTATGAGGTCTATCCATGCAATAATTCATCTCAAAAGGAGACATTCCAGTCACTTTATGAGGTCTATTATTATAAGCAAACTCTACTAAAGGCAAGTAACTATTCCAATCTTTCTGCCTCTCAGACACATGCTCTCAACATGTCCTCTGGAATCTGATTGAACCTCTCGGTCTGACTATCTGTTTGTGGATGGTCACCACTACTCATTTGCAATGACACTTTCAGTTTATCAAATACAAACGTCTAGAAGTGTCTTGTGAATCTAACATCCCTATCTGAAACTGTTGTCAGGATCTTGCTCACGCGCATACAAAGATTACAGATGCAGAAAAACACAGAAAATAGAGGCAACAAGAGACGAGACCGAACGCAAGATTGGGTGCAATCTCCCCCATGCACTCTGTTTCGACAGTCCACAGAGTGCATGTATTTATAGGAATTTTGATTACGTCGAAAAGAGTGGTTACAAGAGGGCGGCTTTGAAAAGCAAGCGTGAAACTAAAAGTTGATAACTTTTACAGAAAGCCATTGCTTTCAATAACAGAAACTACGGTCTACAATGATCCTTATGCTAATCATTACTTTTTTTAACAATAGAACCTTCTTCGCAGGTTTATTTACAAGCTAAATAATAATTATTCGGATTATTGATGTCCGCCCTTTCACGCCTTGCACGCTCCTCACGAACCTTCAGCTTCCATATCAGAAACATCAAAAACATATTAATACATTAATAATATAACACTTTAGCAATGTATTGTTCAATAATATACAACATGCCTCCCAGTTGACAAGCAACTGACCTCAGTTGATAAAATAATTCAACACTCTAACAATTATAATGCAGTGTTCAACATATTCCATGTGACAATCCAACAATGCATTGGCTATTCTATATTTCAATCCAACAATGCATTGGCTATTTTATATTTCAATCCAACAATGCATTGGCTATTTTATATTTCAATCCAACAATGCATTGTTCAACATATTCCATAAGGTATAACATGCCCCTCAGTTGAACAAGCAACTGACCTCAGTTGATATAATAATAAACATGGATGGCCAGTCACATGTTTCATCACTGAATAAAGAAAATAGGCATGTGCCATGTAAAAATACATGCATGGAAATGTTCATGGAGCTGTTACATTAATGTGTTTGTGTATGATATGCAGAAATTAAGTGGTCATAATGAGGTGTTAATTGTGTTTTATGTATCCATTGACATTCTTCAATAGAGTGATTTTTATACTTAACCAAATATCGATGATATTGAGTACCTGTGCGTGTAGTAGTGACATCATGATCAATGATTTTCTCAGGAACAAAGATTTCAGAATGTTCTTCAATCAAAGGAGGATCATCAAGAAGTTGAGCAAGTGGTAAAGTTCCTTTAAAGGGTTTAAGTAAACTAATATGAAAAGAATTATGTATAGTCCAATGGGATGGAATATCTAATCGAAATGAATTATCATTAATTTTTTCTATAATGCGAAACGGTCCATAATAGCGTGGTGCAAGTTTAATTTTAGGATGTTGCAAAATATTTTTGAGACGTCTTTTAATTATTCGCAACCATACAAAGTCATTTTCCTTGAATTCTTTGGCTAATCGTTTAGTATTGATAATACGTGTATATCGCTCTTGACTTTTCCTAATGTGCTCGTGAACATCATGAAGTATAGAAACGTGATCTTGAGCAATAGAATCAGCCATCGGAATGTCGGTTTGGGTGAGGGACATGGGAGTTGGAAGCTTTTTACCAAAAACTATTTCAAAAGGTGCACGACCAGTAGTGGTGTGTGAAGTGTTATTGTAAGCATATTGAAGCAATGGCAACTTGTCATCCCAGTTATTAGAATTATCTAATGAATAACAACGCAATAAATCAAGAATAGTACTATTTGTAGCCTCACTCTGTCCATTACTTTCAGGATGAAATGCAGAGCTAAAATCTATTTTAGAACCAAAATGTTGAAATAAGGTAACCCAAAAATGATTACAAAACCTAACATCACGATCAGATAACATTACTTTAGGAAATCCATGATGTGGAAAAATGCATTTAATGAATAATTTTGCAGCTTGAGGTGCAGTCAAAGTTTTTCTACATGGAATGAAATATGCATATTTACTAAACCTATCAACTATTGTCCAAATCATATCATTATGTGATGAAGTGATAGGAAGACCTGTGAGAAAATCCATAGAGATTTGTTCCCATGGTTCATTTGGAATAGGAAGTGGCATTAATAATCCAAATGGTTTACCATGATGACGTTTGACACGCTGACATACAATGCATTGAGAAACATAATGTGCAATGTCTTTTTCCATGTGTGGCCAAAAGAAGAAATCTTTGCAAGCAGAAATGGTGCTTTGTATGCCTCTATGACCCATGTAAGATGGTTCATGCATTTCTTTAATGACAAAATCTTTAAGAGCTTGGGTTATGCACAATCTATGTTGAAAATAGAGAAAACCATTATGAAATGTATAATGTTCATGCCATGCACGTGAAAAATACAAATCAGATGCATAAGTGGAAACCATTTCTTGAAAAGAATGAATTTGGATGGCAGAAATATTATTCAAAACAACAGAATGCAAAGGAAAACGGCTAAGAGCATCCGCTACAACATTAGCTTTACCAGGCTGATATTGTATCATGGGTTGGAAATTTTGAATGAATGATGCCCATTTAAGATGCCTATCAGAGATTAAGGGCTGATTTAATAAATGTTTAATAGCCTGTTGATCGGTTTTGGTTAAGACCTCAGAGCCCATAAGATAGTGTTTTCAAATTCGCAAAGCATGCAGAACTCCTAACAATTCTTTATCATATGTACTATAATTATGCTCTGAGGGTTTAAGCTTTCTACTCTCAAATGAAATGGGATGGTCATTTTGCATCAGAACAGCACCTATTCTTGAACCACTAGCATCAGTAACAACATGAAAGGGTTGTGAAAAATCAGGTAATTGTAAAACAGGTGCATGTGAAAGTGCATGTTTAAGTTTGTCAAAGGACTGTTGTTGGGTAATTCCCCATGCAAATTTTATTTTCTTTTTCTTCATTATAGACCTCCATGTTATGCAATCGAGCTGTAGCCGGTTTCATATGAAGAGGTTGCAATCTGCACCTTATTTTTGTATGTCCAGGTTTACCACAATTCCAGCAAGTGATTTGTGGTCGCTTCTGTTGGGCATTCATTGCTGAAGTTTGAAGGGTAGGTGGTTTGGTTGGTTGGAGAGATGAAGCAACGGGTGGAGTTGAATAATTGGATTGTGGAGGACGAGGAAAACTAGGGTAAGATGGGGCATTAAAATTACGCTTCATAGGAAATGAAGGTTTAACAGGAAATGGTCGTGGACGTTGTTGTTGTAGACGGAGTGACTTGGTTATGGATTGGAATTCTTTTTCTGCATCATAAGCAAAAGATATAGTCTCGTTGAGGGTTGTAGGTCGTAGGGTGTGAAGCTTAGCTTGGATTCCCACCTCCAAACTATCTTCGTATTTCTGCTGCAAGATATCTTCTGATACATCTTCAAGCATTCGTACAAGTAGTAAATTTTGCCAGAACCGCTCTGTGTAGGTAGTAACCGTATCACCCTCCTTCCATGTAAGGGTCGTCCATGCTCGTCGAACATGCAAATGGTATTGAGGAGGAAGAAATGAATCCCTCACGTTTTCTTGAAAAGCCTTCCAAGTTGTTGGACGCTCCGTACTGTGCCGCAGGACATTCCACCAGAGTTGTGCTTTACCTACTAGACAGTTAGTGGCAAATTTAACTTTTTCACTTTCAACATACATTTCATTGCTATAAAAATCATCAAACTGCGACAACCAAGAAAGTACTAAAGGCTCATCCTTTCGGCCATTAAATCGTAGAAACTGGTAGTTTCTATTACCAATCTTTGAATGAGTAACATCAGATTGGGCAGACACAATAGCTTTTACTACTCTCGCAAGGTTGTCTTCCTCAGCTTGCATCTTTTGGA
This sequence comes from Ceratopteris richardii, assembly GCA_020310875.1. Lineage (NCBI taxonomy): Eukaryota > Viridiplantae > Streptophyta > Polypodiopsida > Polypodiales > Pteridaceae > Ceratopteris > Ceratopteris richardii. Next base: position 154,473,762 of record CM035423.1, on the reverse strand, counting down.
GGATTTCATCACGTTGTCGGATCTCGTTCTGAGCTCCTTGAAGCTCATGCCGCAAGAGCTCTAGTTGTTGTTCAAGTGTTGCCGCAGGTAGAGGTGAATTACTGTAATCCTCCATGGTGCTCTTGGACCCTTGCTCCTTGGTGTATTGAACCTTCTTGTTTGCAACCTTGGTGTCTCGATCCCGTGTTCTCAACCTTGCTTGGTATCTTGAACACTCAATCAAGTGCCACCCAAGGATTTTGAAGGAATTCACACTTTCAAACTAGCTCATTGGAAAGTTCGTTCCGAGAGCTTTCCAACGGTATATTACACGCCTCAATCCGACCTACGGATTTGAGAGATACACTTGATTCTTTCTTGGGTCCAATCTTGAAATCGACGCGCGCGCCTTCCACAAGTAATAAAGAGAGAGAACTTGAGTACAACTCCAAGAGATGGTGGAGTGGTCAAAGTACTTCCCTTGAAAGTAGGAGGTTGTGGGTTCAAATCCTCCTACCTTAGGGACTCTAAACCTCTCTATTACCACTCAAAAATTAAAATTGCCTCGCGCGTAGCCAACGGCTTCCAACGGTCGCCAAGGGAGCCTTGGGTGCCAATGTTGCCAATGTATTGCCTAAGTTATTGCCTAAGTTCTTTGCCTAAGTTCTTTGCCTTGGAGTAAGCCGAAGGAGTAAACGTAGGTGAAAACGTAGGTGAAAACGTAGGTTCTGGTTCTGGAACAGGAACCGAAACAGAAACCGAAACCGAAACCGAAACCGAAACCGAAACCGAAGACGAAACAGAAAACGAAACCGAAACCGAAACCGAAGACGAAGACGAAGACGGAGACGGAGATGGAGATGGAGATGGAGATGGAATCGGAATTCAGAATCGCGAACAGAGAACAAAACCCTCTGTATTGACGCGTGCAGAGCTCTGATACCACTGATACCAGTGTTGTCAGGATCTTGCTCACGCGCATACAGAGATTACAGACGCAGAAAAACACACAGAAATAGAGGCATCAAGAGACGAGACCGAACGCAAGATTGGGTGCAATCTCCCCCATGCACTCTGTTTCGACAGTCCACAGAGTGCATGTATTTATAGGAATTTTGATTACGTCGAAAAGAGTGGTTACAAGAGGGCGGCTTTGAAAAGCAAGCGTGAAACTAAAAGTTGATAACTTTTACAGAAAGCCATTGCTTTCAATAACAGAAACTACGGTCTACAATGATCCTTATGCTAATCATTACTTTTTTTAACAATAGAACCTTCTTCGCAGGTTTATTTAGAAGCTAAATAATAATTATTCGGATTATTGATGTCCTCCCTTTCACGCCTTGCACGCTCCTCACGAACCTTCAGCTTCTATATTAGAAACATCAAAAACATATTAATACATTAATAATATAACACTTTAGCAATGTATTGTTCAATAATATACAACAGACACTTTGGACCTCACTCGCCCAAGGTGGATCACTTTGGACCGCAATCCTAGGACTGCACTCTACCCGATTGGACCAACCAAGATGGACCATAGTCTAGGATTGGCATGCATACTGCACTGCACTACTCGCCCAACCCACCTCCCGAAACATAATCACCTATCTATAGATGGTGACCTATTGTCTAGTCAACTTAGGTGAGCTCATAGTGAGGTGCCATTATTTATCTACAAATTCGGCTTACCTTAACATTCTCCCCCGTAAGTCAAAGTTGTAGTAGGATGCCTCTCCCTTGAGCTTTGACTCTTTTTTAATATATTTGAGCTTCTTTTGGATGCATCATTGGATATGATTAGGTTCGCTTTAAGATACAACAATGCTTTCTTTTGGATACAATTAAGCTCACTAGATTCTCATGAGAGTTTATTCATCAGTCTCCACGAAGTTGTACTAGTCTCCATATAGGTCAGATTGCTTGTTATGATAGCATGTTAGCTTTGATTCCTAATAGCTCCATGATGGTATGATCTGCCCCTAATTTCTGTGTGATTGTATCACCATACTACCTTCCAACTATAGACATGTGGATTCTATCTTTTTATTCAAAATCTATCTTCTCTTTTCTATCAACATTGTTTCTATTTATTTGTAACTTTGGTTCCTCTGAATTTAATGTGTGCTTTGTTCTCTTTCTCTTCGTTTGATTCCAGAAAAGAAGAGAAGTGCCCCCCCCCCCCCCCCCCCCCCCCCCCCTTTCCCTTTTTATTCTCTCCTTGAGCTTACTTTCTGTGATAATCTGAGTCTTCGATTTTCTGGATCCATGAAGTTGTATGTCAATGAGAAAATCATAATCTCTTCATGGGTTTGAGACAATGAGAGCTACAAATCAGGTAATATTCTGTCACATCCATATGAAGGAACTATGAAAATGTTGTTACCTTGTCCCTTTTTTTACTTAGTGATTGATGCAGAGTTGAGGGTGAGGCTTCCAGAAAAGACTGAAGAACAATATCAAGGGGGGAAGTGAGGGAGAGCTTAACAGCACTGGTTTAAGAAAATGAAATACTGATTTATGTTGACGTCTGACTTGTTTCATGTAGAAATGAGATATTCCTAAGTTGTGGGAAAGTTTTATGATATTTTTTGCATGTCCTTTTGCAGTCACATGATGCAACCCCTGAAGAGATCAAGAAAGCATATTACTCTTGTATGAAGGCTTGCCATCCAGATTTAGCAGGGGAAAAGTCTGAGACAACCGAATTCTGCATGTTTGTGAATGAAGTATATGAGGTAAATATTTCTCAAATTCAAGTACCAAGCCTTCACGTCATTTGGAACGAACATGAGCAAGTATCAGCTGTATGCTTTGGAGTTCATATTTTCTCTTACCCCTCCATGATAATAGTCATTTGAATGATGAAATAAGGTATTCAGGAAACACCAGCTCTTAAATTGAATAGCTCTACATCTCTGAAGCATAGATATTCAGGTGGATGGAGGATAGTATTGTTCAGGAACTACTTGGTGCTTTTGTATAGTACGTCATAAACCTCTTGAGCTACCATGGACAAAATGGCTCGTAAGCAGTGATCAGGGAGGAGTGCTTAAGTTTGAAACTTGCAGTTATCCACTTTTGTGATCAACTTGTTAGGTTCACATGTTATGTAATCTCTTTCATTTAATACTGTTCTTAAAATATGTACTCATACCTATTTTAACTATTTTCTGCCGGATGATGTGCCCTCGTTTTGCATATCTTGGACATTTCAAGAGAAAAATGATTCATTTTTTGAAATGCTTGGAATGCATGCATATATGGCAGTCGCAAAAGAATGAAGATAATTTTAGGTTTTATAATGTTATCCTTAAGTATTATGACGTCCAATAGATAATATGCATCGACCTCTTTTATTTGCTTCAAAGTGTTGAGCATTATTCATTCTAATGTTGTAACTGATTTGACAAAACAATGGAATATAGCTGGATTCTCTCGAAAATGTCTGCTTTGTTGTTCTATCAGATGAACTAAGTTGAGCATTCAAGCTAGGCAATAATCCACAATATGTTTAGGTTTCAAAGATTATTTTGAGCTTGTTAATTTTGAGCAACCAAGCATTGAGAATCAGACATGTTTTTTGTTATTATTCCTTCAGATATTTGTAATTTTAAGCCATGTTCTTTTTATGACAACCACATTTTAGGGATTAAATTTTGCTGTCTATCGGCTATGGTTCACAGATATACTCTACATTTCATGCGACTCAAGTTTCTAAGGCGCATATGCTTTTTCAAGACATATGTGTTCCTAAAAAATCACCACCAATCGGGTTTTAAGTTCTCCATCTAATTAACTAGGCTCGGAACTAGGGGACCCAATTTGATTATGGAAGGTGGTAATTTCTATCTTGAGATAAAAAGTAATGAAAGGACCCAAGTGCATTGGCAAGTGAGACATATGCGAGATAGGGTAGAATATATATATATATATATATATATATATATATATATATATATATATATATATATATATATATATATACACACACACACACACACACACACACACACACACACACACACACACACACACACACACACACACACACACACACACACACACACACACACACACACACACACACACACACACACACACACACACACACACACACACACACAAGAGAAGTTCAGGATATAGAGATAAAAGAAAATACATACAAAATGAGTTTTTCATATTAGAGATTAAGCTTGGAAATATCTAGCAAGACTTGTTGCAGGGGGCCACTCACAAGTCGAAGGGATTGACTTTTGTGAGTCATTTTCCCCAACAACAAGGATGGCTACTATCCGAGTAGTACTAGTTGTGTCTTCTCATTAAAGATGGCCAATCTATTACATGGATGTCAAATCAGCATTCCTGAATGGAGACCTCAAGGAAGAGGTCTATGTGTCTCAGCCACCCAAGTTTGAGGCTCCCCATTCGAAGAACAAGGTATGTAAGCTGAAGAAGGCATTATATGGGTCAAAACAAGCCCCCAGAGCAAAGTACCAATGGATGGATAAGTATGTCTTGGATCTAGGTTTCAAAAGATGTGCCTCTGATGCTAACTTGTATGTTCTAAAGAGAGCAAAATCATCTGATGAAGATACTTCACCTCCAATGAATATCGGAAGATACAGGAAATTAGTTGGGAGTCTCATCGACTTGTGCAATAGAAGGCCAGATATCTCCTATGCTCTATGCCGTTGGTGTAGTAAGCAAGTTCTCTAACAAAACTTGCCAAAATCATTGGAAGACAAGTAGGCGAATAGTCAGGTATGTGAAAGGCAATGTTGATTATGGTATTCTCTATGACGAAGGATCGTCTCTGGTTGGATACTCAGTCAGATTGGGCAAGATATATTTACACAAGAAAACCAGTTTTTGGGTATTGCTTTTCTTTAGGATCTTGGATTTCCTCTTGAATGAGTAAGAAACAACCGACTCTAGCATTATCTTCTACTGAAGCTGAGTACAAAGCAGCATGTGTTGCAACATGCATGTGTTGTAACATGTGAAGCAGTATGGTTCTCTAGCATTATCTTCTACTAAATCTGAGTACAAAGAAGCATGTGTTGCAACATGTGAAGCATTATGATTGAGGAGGACCCTATGGATGATTGACGAGGACCCTATGGCACATAAGAATACAAGGACAAGAGCTTACAGAGCTTAAGTATGACAACCAAAGTTGCATTGCCATATCCAAAATCTTGTTTTCCATGCACATACCAAGCACATAGAAATTCAGTATCACTATGTGCGTGAGTTGATCGAGGACGAGATTGTGGAGATAAGCTATTGATGAATTGAAGAAAATCGAGGGGACATGCACAAAGGTTTTTGGGAGGGAGCAAATTCATCGACACTTTCCTAAGATGGGTATAGGACCAAGGAAGTAGTTCACCCTAGGGTGGACATTGATGGGGTTGTTAGATGTACTCAATACTTCACCCTCAAGTAACCACAAGTAATCCATGGTGCTCTACGTTGTGATGCGCTCGCTCATTAGGAGGAGAAATCATTTTGAGATTCCAAACATTTGTGGAACCCTAACTTTCAAGCTCGATGAGGTCTATCATCTATAGGTGACCATTGATGGTAATAAATATTTTTTGCGAACCTAGCCATGAGGTTAGGTAGGGCATAAACTTCTGAGCCATTGGGTTTCCATTCGAGGCAAAGATAAAGGCCGTGTGGTGACGCACAATTTCCCCATAGAACCTTAATGGATGGAGTGCAGAGGAGGATTGCCACCTTTTGTGGGGTCTTTGTGGGGAGGGGGGCGTTATCACCCTGGCTGTAGGGCCGAGACGATAGGACCTATCGTCAAGATATTGTCGGAAATTATATTTTTTCGACTATGTTATCTCTTTCCTTACTATGTTTGTTGTCTATATTGACTCTCATTATAAGAGCTATATAAACATGGTCTATGGGAAACTTTAGATAACATTGCGCTCTAGTAAGTCCGTCATCTAGAGTTTGTTTAGATTGCCATTTAAGCTCCATATTGAGAGAGTAGGGGTGGACAACACCATCTTTGTAGCTTCATTGTTCTTAGCAATTTGAGAATTTTTAGATCACTATCTCTCAATCTATGTTTTTTCTTATCTCTATCTATTGGTCTACTTTGCTGTGATACTTTTCTTACAATGCTTGTGTGTATATTGAATATACATTTCTTGTATATAGTAGTTGGTTAACCTTCCCCACTTGGTGTACACGTATGACAGTACACAACATTGGCTATTGATGTAGCCCATTGATATTGATATATGATTATGGATTGTTCCCACATATATCCACTCGATTGAGGGTTATGCATTCGTGATGTACTATTGGTTTTCTACAATATATGTAGGGGGTGTTATAGACAATGAGGTAGAAGAGAAAAATGGCTTAGAGGCTCGGGTTTTGTTGTCTTCTTTGCTATCTTGCACGGTAGCCTTCATGATCACTAGGTTGTTATGTGGATGTACCTTCTAGTATTGAGGGATTATAAGATGATTATGATTGACATTTGCATGAAGTTATCTTTTCATCGTTGTGATCTTTTTCAGATCGGAAATATACGTTAGCTTCTTGATAGAGCAAAGTGCACAAGATGATTTTTTCATAACTCTAGATTAGATCCTTAGCTTAGAGTGTAAGACGGTCCATGTTCCACTAGAGCCTAGTGCTGGATCGACTATGGATCAGAGGTAGTCGGGCAAGTGGAAGCATTGGGTGAGGTCCATTACGATGGGGAACTCAATTAGTTTGTTGAGGAGTCATCTCCTTGAGTTCATTACCAAGGACGTTGTTGAGGAGAACAAAAAATAAAAAAGCGGGGAAGTGTTGTCCTCGGACCCAAAATAAATCTAGATGGGTGTCTATAGTTATTTTTTCGGCCAAGTGTGAAGTGATCGGCTAGTGTGAACTAACCCACCTCCTTAAGTGAGCGCTATAAATAGGACTCGCGAGCTCATTTGTCAATGATCGCTCATATGAGGCACTTGGACTTTTGACCCTTCGTGGGGTCACCTATGTGCACAATTGGTTTGGGTGCAGTGGTATGGGAACGCCGGACTTTGTGATGATACCCACCCATGTAGTTGAAGGCTCCAAGGCTCAGGTCTAAGCTCACTTGGCTCTACAGCTACTGGAAGTAAGTTCGATGTTCACCCTTCTATGTTTATGATCATAGTAGCACAAATTCTATGGTTGAACCACCCTTGACTAGGGTTTTATTGCTACGAGGTTGTTGTAAAGCATGCAAAAGTTCTTGGTTATTGAATGGTCTATCAAGGTCACTTAAAGAATATAGGAGGTTGTACATAAGAAGTAAATATGATCCATAGCATGCTGCTGGAAGATAGATAGAGAGGAGTCATCCGAGATAGTGGAGTAGTATCCCTGGCACATATCAAGCAAATACGGGATGCTAGAGAGCCAAGCATAATTAACAGCAAGAGTTAAAGGAGTAGCCTTACAGGAGCAGCTGTTGTTGTCAGTAAAAGCTCATGATTGCAAGCAAGCTGTTCCTTTTGCTGAAGATCACAAAGGCTATGCAAGTCTAATATATGAAATTGCGAGCAATATGCCTCATGCTCTTGGTAAGTAAGACGATGATATTTTGCAATCATATAAAGATTATAGACATTTATTCGGACAAGCACATCTTGCTGTCTATGTAGTTGTGCATGCTGCATTTGGAAGACAAAATGCTGCCGACACATAATGCATGAAAGCTCTTGAATTAAGAGCGAAATTGCATCATGGAAAATGAGTATGTGAGTTATAGCATCTTTTATTTTTAGTGGCATTATTGTATGTGTTTGCCACATGGAGAATGAGGGCAGAAATTATGATTTCTAACATGAACTGATTTCTTAACACGTCGTGTTTTTCTTTGAAGGCAAAAGTTGTTTTGAAAAGTTATGTAGTTGTTTTCCGTTGCAAAGTGAATTCATGGAAGACTTTTAACTTCACCCAACCTTTTGGAAAGAGTGTGTGCTAAGATTTGGTCTACCAATCAAAAGAACTTTTAAGAGGAGTACATGCAATGATTTTCCTGCAGAAAATTTGTCAATTATGAAAGGATTATAATTTTCTTTGAGCCTTCCAGCTATGTTACTGGCCGAAATTCGGTACATCTTTCAAAGAAGTTAATGGAGAGGGGACCTGTCCATATTGTGTTCTCTGAATTAATCATTTCTTTAGAGCTCATTGTGTTGAGTATTGAGCAGTTGTGAGTTAACTGGGGCAGCTGCCTTGCAAGTAACTACTGATTGAACTTGATTAGTGATGATTTGTTATATCCCACGCAGCAAGTTCAATGATCACTTCAGTCATTACTGGTACTCTGAAACAACAAGATAATATGAGTACCATATTTTGTAGATAAGGACACAACTACACCATTTTTTTATATTTGACTGAGCATCATGGTAATTGAGATTGAGTTGAGTATATATTAGAATTGTCTTTTGGTAGTAGATCAGTAATGCTTTGTTATTGCATGTGGCATCAAGTTTTGTAATCTATCTTGTCCTCGGTCACAGAAAGGAACAAGAAGATCATCTCTCATGTAAGTCTTGGTGAATTATGATCAATAAAAGATCTTTTGCTATCACCTGTGACAGCTAGTTTAGGTGATTCATCTGGACCTTTGTATTACTAAGAAATAACAAGGTTATTGGTCGGTATTTGCACTGGTAGCTATCTATGTTCATAGTTATCTGGATTTAAATGCTAAAGGTTGAGGGATTCACTAACAATAATGACCTAGCATCCTCAACTCTTGTATGATATTTTTGTTCCTTTCTCATTACCCAACTGAATCATATAATTGTGAAATGCCTTTCATCTTTTGGTCATAGATAGAGAGAAACAGTTTTTGCATTCCTCTGATTAGTTGCTTTTCCTTCCTTTTTTCAGGTTCTAAGCGATCCAGTTCAAAGGATGGTGTACGATGAAATCAATGGTTATTCTTTGACATCTACAAACCCGTTTTTAGATGTGAGCAGGCCGAGAGATCATGTTTTTGTTGATGAATTCAGCTGCATAGGCAAGCTATGTTTAGATTGAGATATTTGATCCCAAAATTGGCTGCAGTGAAGCTGTTACTGAACTCACTGCTTTGTTGTGGTAATTTTTTTTGAAGGCTGCAAGAATTGTGCAAATACAGCACCCAAGGTCTTTCAAATTGAGGAAGATTTTGGAAGGGCACGTGCTGTCTCTCAATGTGGAAGAGCTTCTGTTGTCCAACAAGCCATTGAAACATGGTAAAGGATCGAGGTCGTACGGTGACTGCATGTCTGTATCATGCACGTGTGTTCCTTCAACATCAGCCACTTTGTTTAGGGAATAGAGGCGAGGACATATTTTATTTTAGTTCTGAATGGATTCTTCTATTAGCTAAAAAGTATCCCCTAAAGGATGCATCTCGAAGGGGGAAACTCTATGTAGACATGGAGTGCGGATATTCGTGTACCTACTGATGTAGACTATGTTGGGTGTAGAGTAGGTCGTTTTTTTGTCTCTAAGACATCTTTTTGTCGTAAGGAACCGGAACACTAAATCTGATCATTCCAGGTACTCCAGCCTTTGAGGTAAGTTGTTTGTGTTGCAGTTGTGACCTCAGGTGGTGCGAATTCTGATATCTGAATTTTGACCTTTATTATTATCACGTAATCTTTACTATGCTGATTGAAAATATAGTTGGCAATGTCTGACATCCTGAGGTGTGTGTCTTCATTGGTATTGACATTTTGTGAAGGTGCTCGCCTTTGGTGCTGAGAGGTATAGAGAATGTAGCTTTTTGCGATAGTTTCTAGCTGTCTGCATAGCTCTTTCACTTCTCATTACCAGATATTGCATAGGACATGTGGATATGTGTGTTGGCATTGCAGATGTAAGTTGAGTTCCTTCCTCGGGATGTACCAATTGGGCAATTCATAGAGTACAGACAGTTCTTTACCTGTAATAGAAGGATCATTTTGTTGAAAATTGGAACGCCAGACTGCTTGGAATAATGTGATCTTTATTGATCATGTAACCACCTTTAGGCAGGGTTTTTGAGGAAAATGAATCCGTAGTTCGTAATTTGGTTAAGAAAAGGGATTTCTCTTTTTTCTCTCACATAATTTCGATGAGAAACTGGGTTGGCTAAATTTGACAGTGCGTGACCTCAAAAGTGCAAGCATACAATCATCAAGATTGCTTATTTTTGTCTGTTTCTCAGCTTCTGTGGTTGGCCTTTTTCCATGTCTTAGCTTCGGCTGTTTGCTAGCTGAACTAATACTTCTTTAATCTCCTTTGCTTTCCCCTTTTTCTCACTGCAGTCCTGTAGATTGCATTCACTGGGTTACAGCACCTCAGCTTTCTTTATTGGAGGATGAGATGCGAAGGGTCGAACGTGTAAATGTGAGTCATTATTTTGTACTACTGGATTATTTCCTTGAATTCATATACATGGAACTCGCCGTTCTTACTTTTCCGAATGTCTTCAAAAAGTATATCAACCTTGTTACATTTGCTGTTTGCAACCCAAACTATATAGAATATCCTGAAAAGTTGAACTATCCGTTCTCTAGAATCTTTTCTAGGTGTGAATATTAGAAGCATGTACCTATCATGGGGTTAGAGCCTATGTCTAATATCTTGATTGAGATTCTTAGCATTTGTGAGGTGTTTTATGAAAGTTTTTTTTATGCCTTGTTGAGTTGAAGACTTGACGTTCTATTTCTTAAGCAAATAACTTATTTTCAGGTTGGAGTCATGCTTTCTGGAATGGGTGGTCGAATGGCATCTACTGATGTCTTTAGTTCGGTGAGTCTGAACAATGTTGATCTGTAGTGTTGCTTTTTCTTTTTTAAGCTGTATAGATCACTTTTTGCGGATGACATATGAGGATGAAAAAGTATTTTTGTATGTGAAACATAATATATTTTGTTAAATACAGGTTGTCGAACAAGTTGTTTCTTCCAATTTGCTCGTTTTTTGTTCATTTTTTCCTCCTAGTAGGGTATCATTGTGCTAAGTACATTTAAATTTCAGCTGCTGTTTATATAATTGTCTTTCCTGTGAAATTTAAACAGGCAAGCTCAAGATGGGACAAGAAACAAGCGCGAGCTGTGGTGGGTAACTTACTGTCATATTGGAATTTTTTATTGCTCTAAGCATCTTGTGAGGACAATATAGACATGAATTTGAACCTAATTAATGTGTTGCAGGAAGCAGCAAAAGTAAGAAAAATGAAAGAAAAAAGAAACAAAGATACAGGTCCCTGGTGGCAGGCTTGGAACCAGACTGCAGACAGGAATGGATCTGAAGATTCAGGTACAGTTCATGCATTAGCTTCTATTAGCTGGTTTTTCCTGGTTGTGGCTCACTGCATGCAATTGGAGTCTCTCCACAAGAGTACAATATATTTATTCAGTTTATGTTGTAGGTTATAGTCAGCTTTTACTATATCAAGATTTAGGCTCTATAAAAGTTGAGAAAAAGAAGAAGGCTAATATTCATAGTTTTAGCATGTGGGTAGTCACTTTCATTGCCATTGCCACTCTATTACTAGTGACAGATTTTAATTTGAATTTTGGAGTCATTTCAAGGTGAATGCGAGCCATAAGGGCTTAGCTTCTATTCCCTTCAAAATACTGCAGCTTTCTGCTAATTTATCATAGCCTTTATGAAATTTTTTTATTCGAAGAATGGCCCATTGAGAAATACACATGCTATCGGCACCTTCATAGCTGGTAGATTGGCTTGTTCTGCACATTTGTATTTGGAATCTTTATGCTTTTGTCTACATCGTTGATCCTTACTTGTATCAGTCTACGTTTATTGATCCCCACATGCATTCATCTAATAATTTATTATTTATTATTATTTTACATAGGATGGCTTGATGAAGACATCCATGTATGGAATCTTTGTGCTTTTATTTTTAGTTATTCATCTCCATATGATTTTATTCATTAGTCTATTATGTAGTAGATCTATTTTGTGATCTTTGCTAAATTCAATTGAACCATCAATTAGAAGTCAATGAGGCCCTTCCAATTTTGGCGTAGGCGTCTTCGTGTTGGAGTAGTCACCATCTCAACCTTCACTAGAAGACTTGTAATCATCAAGCCATATTTTTGAAATTAGCAACCAGCATATTAGATGTGCTTTTGGAAGATTTAAATGGAGCATGGGAAAATAATTTATTCCATCTGTCTAGCTCCCACTTTTCTTTGAGATGTGTACATGCATGATCCACTAGATTGCAGATGACATCAGATATGAATGGGTTAGATTCACATACTCTAACCAAGAATGCCACGATGTGAGCCGTATCTCCTCAAGGAAAGTTACAGATGTTACTTTGATATCATTTTCAGAAATGGGAGCATGGGAAGGTTCATCCTATTGTTAAGCATTCATGCAAACGCCAAAAGGCTTCCTAAAACTAATCTGCGAGATAGTAAATAGGGGCTGACCTAGCATTATGTGACCAATCAAGCTGAGGCACCAAATCAAGTGCCTCAGTATTTGGAGGTCATAGATGTGCCCGACATATCATTGTTCAAGTTTTCCAAAGCAGCATTCCTGTTTTCTTAGACTATTTTCAGGCTCATGATGCTTGGCCTTAATCTTTTGAAGCCGTTACATGTTCCCCTTCCGTAGTATTTTCTATATCAGGAGACACCAATGAAACGTCTTCTTGAATCATGGTTTCATGGATCCAAATTGTTCTCTATCTAAATAAATAATCTAAAATGTGACCACATTCTTGCCTCGCCCAAAATGAAGCATGTTCCCCTTCCGTAGTATTTTCTATATCAGGAGACACCAATGAAACGTTATCTTGAAGCATGGTTTCATGGATCCAAATTGTTCTCTATCTAAATAAATCATCTAAAATGTGACCACATTCTTGCCTCGCCCAAAATGAGCGAGTCATTCATGCTTTTGCTACTGTGCTGACATACTACCCAAGGATACTTCTGGAACAGAGTCAACTGCTCTGTTTTTCACGTCTGAGAGGGTTGCCAGCTGCTCCAATCTTTAAACTTTTTTTGCCCCTTGCACCAGAGACCGCCTCCAACCACTAGAAACCAAGCTGCTGCTGTTTTCAAGCAACTCTTCCTACTGCACCAAGTTGCCACTATTCCAAATGCTAACCGGTTATCCATGCTGTACAAACAGTTCAATAATGCTTCGACTCTTTCAGTCTTCGACACCCTTAACTCTTTCAACCCTTAGTGTTAGTGCCACAAGCCCTTTATTCTGAAGCTCTAAGTAAAGATGCCGCATGCCACTAATTGAAAGCAGCGATGAGAACACTTCACTAAAAACGCAGCAAATGCAAGGGTTGTTACGTTACAGATCAGCCTCGTATGCGCTGCAAGCGTGGGTGATAAGCCAAAAGCTTCCCCAAGTTGTTCGCTTGCTCCTCTCTCAGCACAATAGATAAGTACGGGAGACCACCAGTTTTATGCGGCCTGCCACATTTGACTGTAGAATTTCGAGACAGACTTACATATCTGCTCTAACTCCCCCCACCCCCCCTCCCCCTTTTTTTTTTTCTCTCTCTTCTCTCTCTCACACACACACACACACACACACACACACACACACTGACGCACACAGACACACACGCGCGCGCACACACTCTCGAGCTATCCTTGTCCGTGAATTCAAATTGCTGTACTAGTTGACCAGTAAAATCTCCTTTCTAACGCACGACCGAACTTCCTTTAATAAAATCTCGCTTCTAACTTGTTTTGAACATATACAGCTGTCGATCCAGAACTCCAAGCGAGAGCTGCGAAAGCAGCGGCTGCAGCTAGACGATGGAGAGAGTATTCTAGAAAGGGCGTGGACAGAAGACCCATTTATAACCTGCCGTCTTATGTGACATGCGAATCGGATGAAGAGATCGAAGGGGGTATGCCAGATAACTGACAATATATGTATGGAAACAGAAAGTCCCTGTATATCCTATATATCCATCCATTTATGCACAAATCTTGTATTCTAGATACATTATCAAGCTATTGTTAGACTGACGTTGTACATGATTTGTATAGAGAATTGGGCAAATTTATGTCGTGAATACCGTCTCATACACATTTACACCATTACTCAGTTGTAGCAGAATTACTATTTATGGTTGAACCTTGGTGAAAGCGTGCACTACCATAAGTTTTCTAGAATTGGGCGGCCAAATCGCATGCTAATAGAATTTCCAAATGTGACCATCTGGCCATCCCGTAATTGAGCTGATCGTAGAAGGAAATGGAGGCTAATGAACACAGGTTTCTGTAATGCCGGAAGTGAACTGGCATCATTCGATGCAATGAAGTCTGTATTTTCCGCCGGTTCGACATACTACCGGTGAACTGAGGTAAAAAATCCATATATTCCATTTGGAAATGCTAAGGAAAGATCTGTGCCGCCGGTGACCTATTCACATTGAAATGAGGAACTTGCATGTACATTTCTGTACCTTCGCGTTTTTTTTTTAAATTTTTTATAATTTTTTTTTCTTATAATGGAGGTTCGGTCGAGGCCTACTCCTCCAGGCTTTAACTTTGAAATTGCAACTGTACAAGGAAGGGCATAGTACCCATGGGACCCCCTTATCCCACAAGAAGAGGGGTTTACATAGTTGGGTTAAACTGCGGTCATAATTACTGTGGGGCACGACAAACGATGGCACATTAGCCACAAGATACAACATTCCATGTTAAACATGTCCCTTACATGGTGCCGGTGGGGGTTGAACCCTCGCCGCCGCGGCCCGCCTCAAGAGGCAAGAGGCTCAACCACCCGGACAAGCAGCCTGGGACCTCCACTTTGTGGGAAGCAAAGACAAAGTGAAATAGTCCCATTACTCCTGTTTATTATTATTATTTATAAAAAAAAGGAAGCCTTCTCCAGGATAGCTATTTCAAACGAACAACTATACAAGTGAAGGTGGACATAGTACCCATGAAACCCACCCATATCCCATGAAGCAGGGGTGTAAGACATAGTAGGCTATCAATTTTTTCTTTTTTTTTCTGAAAGAGGAAGTTCGATCGAAGCCTAATCTTCTTTTACTTGAATTGATCGAAAGAACAATCGTACGAGTGAACGGGTATAGTACCTATGGGACCCCGTATCTCACAAAGTAGGGGTTAGATTGCCCGAAAGCAAACACTAAAGAGAATTGCTTGAAGGGAAGCATTTCACTAACCTTAGGTCCACACATGTCCCGTTGTAGAGGGAGGTTGAACCCTTGCCCTTACCTCAAGAGGCGGAAGGCCCAACCATCCACATTAATGTGTGTGGATGGTAGAACTTCTAAAGGGTGGAAGCAGGGGGTTTGAACAAGTATCATGACATGGGCTCTCTTGGCTGATGTGCTGCCACTCCTATGTGACTACGGCGCATGTACGTATAAATGGCATAAACCATCCTTGTTTTGAAGGCTCTCCCTTACGTGAAGTGGGCCTTGGAATGTATGTAAAAAAAAAAGATCAAGTTGACTGTACGTGGCCTTTTGGTTGCATTTTGAAATGACTGAATGGAGGATCGAGGGTTAAGTTCCATAAGGGGCCTCGATGTATCAATATGTATTCATAGGTGAAAGGGCTGCCCATCCCTTACTTGTGGGATGTGAATGTTGGATCTATTCTTCCGGAAAAAGAAGGGATAAAAAGGGAGGAATATTGAGCATGCGTGCGTGCACAGACACACATGTACATGCACACACTCCCTCGCTTGAGACGCCAACCCTAATTTCCATCATTTTACTAATCAAAACGACAAGTGGTGTCTAGTCCATGTTCAAGCTTACAAGATTAGTTGACATTGCTTCCCTAGTAACAATAATAAATATAATAATAATAGTAATAATAACAATAATAATCACAATAATGATAATTATAGTATTACTACTAATGGTGATCATAATTGCAATGGTGACGGTGATGGTCATGGTATGGATGAATTGTCTAATGAAAATGACCATTAGACAAATTTACTTAACACAAAATTATATTGGCAAGCATATGGTATCTTCCAAAATTCATGTTGTTTTATTGAAGCAGGCAGCTGCACCTTTGTATGAGTATCATTTGGCATTGTAGAAATTGAAATTCAGGAATGACTCATTAGTATGTGTGAATCCTTCGGTGGATAAACTTATTTGGTTTTTCAATAATCTTTGGGTAGTTCATTTGAAAAGCTTTGATATGTAGGGAGACAAGATGATTAATAATTTTTATATCCGACCTTGTAAGTTGTAAAAACCAAAGAGCTTAATGAGGTATTGATTGCTTATACAATATTCTAGAAAGCTTGTGGAGTAAGTGCGTATGATATAGCATAGCTATAGAGCTATGCGATCCTTTCATTAATCTACTCCATGTCATTATTAATGTACAAATTGTGGAAGCGTTTGTTTGCTTTGATTTAAGGTAGGAAATAAAAGCAAACGAGAATAAGGAACACATGAAGTAGTTCTTCTATGAGATATACAAAGATATGAAATTCTCAATGCAAAAATGAGTTGTTTCTTTATTTTTCTTTGTGTATGTATGTATACATGTACGCACATATTTTTAATGTGTGTGTGTGTGTGTGTTTTTTTTTTTCTTTTCCCCCTTTTTTTTTTGGGGGGGGGGAGGGGGGTAGAGAGGGGAACGATCAAGAACATAACATGCTTTATGTTTACTGACATGAAGCATTGGATAGGATCTACAATATGGAGGAAGCTCTAATCGATATGCAACATCACTAAGCTTCTTAACTATCTTCTAGGGTCCAAAAAACCTTGTGGATATTGATGTTTGTACTTGAAGAAAAACTCTATTTCTTGGTGATGTGTGAAACACCATAAGAACTAAGATAATGTGATATTAGAAGTCCTCTACAATCACCATTAGCTCAACAACACTTCAAGTCTGAAAACCTTACCATTTTATGCAAGAAATGTGATCACTTACTTTCTTTGAGCATGCACCTTTTCTTCTCTTAATTTTTTGTCTTTGATTTGTTGCAAATCTTTAAGATTCTTATGCACAATAACTAATAGAAGTTGTCTTGTACAGTAGATGAATGATTTCAAACAATGCTTTCACATATTGCCTCACAAGTAACTTCATTAATCTTCATAAGTTGAATCATGTCTGAAAATGTCTTCTGTATTCTTCAATTTGACACACGGACAATCTTAATCTTGATTCTTTGAGCACACGTATCATTTTGTAGAGATATTTTGGTCGAATGTATCTAAGGATCCTAGCTTTCAAATGAGCCACCAATCATTAAAAAATTTACATAGTATTTCGAGATCTCAATCTAAGAAGTTCATGAAAACCTACGCCTAAATCTCGTAACTTTCAACTATCATACATAGAGTTATGAAAAGACTTTGATCTCATCATACATTGAGATTTAATTCAATTCCTTCTGTACAAATATGTATGTGCTATTAGGGAAGGTGTGTATAGAATGTTATGGCTTGATTATGCTCATAACCATAGAAAGTTCTCTCATAGTGAATGATCTTTCTTCACAACCTCTCACCCTTATTATCATGACTACTACTAACAAGTTTAGGACTTACAATCAAGTGAATGAACTTCAAATCTACATGTTTATGATCTAAATTGACTTATATACATTCAGATCTTCTGCTTCTACAACTCAAACTCATAATTTTGAACTTTCTAGAACTATTCTAAGTCTAGCTTCTAATTATATCTTAGATATGTGAATTTGTCCCTCCCCATAGGGATGATTTTGAATGTCCAAGCTTCATGATCTTTTTTCTCTTCCTTCCTTCACTTATGTCTTCATTAATCCTCTTCATAAGCTTTATGTCTTCATGCTCAATTAGTGAGGGAAGCCCCAACAAATCCCCCTCAGTCACTAATTGACATTCTTTGAGTCTTCATATGTTCTTCTTCTCCTTCATTCCTATGATTCCTTTGAATCTGCTTATCTTCACACCATCTAAGCTTTTGGTCATGATATCTATTATTTGATCCTTTGTAGGAGTATGAAATACTTCATATGTTGTTAAGATAAAGCGAACTCATATTATATCCATGTAGTGTGGGTACACCTTGATCAATGCCCAAGCTTTTAAATAAAGTCTGCATCCATATGATCTCTTTAGCTGCATCCACCAATACTTTGTATTTTGCTTTTCTTGATGATAAGGCTACTATGTGTTGCTTCTTTGAACACCAAGTCACAAGCTTATCACCTCTGTACATGATGTATCCATGTGTTGATCTTCTATCATCTTGACTTCGTGCCCAATCTGAGTCACTATATGCCCTCAATTTTATGTCTAAGGTACAAGGATGATATAATCCTCCACGTAAGGTTCCTTTGATATGTTTGAGAACTCTTTGACCTACAATCCAATGTGGATCCTTTGGACAATGCATGAATTGTGAAAGGTCTCCCATTGCATAGCTAAGAACAGGTCTTGTTGGTGTAGCATAAATCAAACTCCCCATAAGAGATTGATATCTATTCATGTCTTTATATTATGCACCATCATGTTTGCTAAGTTTGTGATTAACTTCAAGTGGATTTGAGGCATCTCTGCAATTCTCCATGTCAAACTTCTTCAATAGGTTTAAAAGATACCTTTTTGTGACACATATAAGACATGATCTGCATAAGTGATTTCCATTTCAAGAAAGTATGATAACTTTCCTCGATCACCTATTTTGAATTCATTTTCAAGTAATCTCTTTACTTCTTTGATTCTTTCATTTGAGGTACCTGTGATTATAATGTCATCTACATATATACAAATGTAGATTGTACCTTCATCTGTTCTTTTGATGAGTAGACTTGCATGTGCCTTTGAACTTTGATATCCAAGATCTTTTAGGTACTTTACAAGCCTATAGTTCTAGGCTCTTGGTGTTTGCTTTTATCCATAGAGTGCTCTTCTTAAATTGCATACATAATTTGGATATCTTGTATCTGCAAACCCTTGTGATTGCTCCATATATATTTCATCTGATATGTATCCATTCAACATTCAAGAATGCATTTTTTATGTTCAATTGACTTAATGTCCATCCTTTTGATGTTGCAATAGCAATGATCATCCTTATGGTTGACATTTTGGCCACAAGACTGAATGTCTCTCATAATCTATTCCATAAGTTTGTGCATAGCCTTTGACCACCAATCTAGCTTTCTATCTGGCTATTCTTCCATCTGCGAGCTTCTTCACTTTATAAACCCATTTATTTCCAATCTCTTTCTTACCATTAGGTTTTGAATCAAGTTCCCATCTCTTGTTTTCCTCAAGTGCATTAAATTCTTCCTTCATTGCTTCTTCCCATTGTTTCTTTCCTTTTGCTTCATCATAGTTATGAGGTTCTTCATCATCTTTGACCATATAAGCATATTTTTTCTTAGTCATATAAGAAGTATGATAAGATTACCTTGTTGGTTTTCTCCTTACTCTGTTTGGCCTTCTCGGTTCTTCCACTTCATGTGTATCTGCATAGACTTCTTCATCAAACCTAGGTGTATCTTCATTTCTTCTTGATGATCCAACCCTAGATGTACTAGCTTGCATGTGATCTTCATCTTCACAAACCTATACTTTTGATTTACCTTTCTCACCTCTTCTTACCACTTCTTCAAAATGCTTCAATTGTTTGACTTTGTTTTGCATATCAACTTTTCTATTCATCTCTAGAAACAAAATATTGTTTGGTTAAAGGATTCCATAACTTGTAACCCATTTAATTTTCATCATATCCAATGAATAGATATTTTTCTACCTTTGGTTCAAGCTTATGTCTTAATTGAGATGGTACATAAGCATAGGCAATTGATTGAAACACTTTACAATGATCCAAGGTTGTTTTCTTACCCCATCAAGCTTCATAGGGAGTCATTCCATCAAGGGCAATACATGGCAACCTATTCAAAAGGTAAGTAGCTATATTCACAGCCTCATCCCACAAGTAATTTGGACAATCCTTTTTTTTAGCATAGCCTTAGCAAAATTAAGTAGAGTTCTATTCCTTCCTTTAGCCGCCCCATTTTGTTGAGGTGTGTATCTACAAGGTATTTCTCTCTTGACACTTGCATTCCAAAGATAATCATTGAATTCTTGGGAGAAGGATCCTCCCCCTCCATCAGACCTTAATCTCTTCAACTTTTGACCTATTAATCTTTTTGCATATGCATGGAAATGCTTGAAAGCTCCAAATATGTATGATTTTTCCTTCAAAACATAAAGGGTTATCCATCATGTAGCATCATCAATAAAGAGAACATAATACTTAGAGCCATCGATTGATCATTCTTTTGTTGGTACCCATACATCTATAAGGATGAGCTCTAGTATTCCATCATGTTGGAATCCTTTCTTTTGAAATGCTAATCTATGTGCCTTTCCCATTTGGCATACTTCACATTTATAGATCATACATTGATTTTCCACATTAGGTAAACTTAGAACATATGATTTGCCACGACAGATCTGATTCCTCTTTTATTGAAGTGTCCTAACCTCTCATGCCAGAAGCCCAATTATGTAATTACCTCCTCACCATGTGTGAGCAAATCTTGACCAATTTTTCCTTTGAGTTTTAAGGTGAATAGTCCACCTTCCTTCTTACCATAGACAATTTGATTATATCCATTCTTTGGATCTTCCACAAACACTTCTTCATTTGTAAACCTGACTCGAAAACATTTTTCAACTTTCTATCCCACTCTAATCATGTTCTTAAGTATTGTGGGAACATACAAAACATTGGTGAGAAAATTTGCTCTACTTTTGCACTTTACTTTTCCAATTGAATGTACATTATGCCTTGTGTTATCACTTGTTTGAATTGTATGACTAGGGATGCATTCTTCTAATTTTGACATTAACTCTGTGTTTCCTGATAAATTATTAGAACAAGAAGATGCAATGTAAAATACCTTGATGTCTTCTTTCTCTGATGTATTAATTGAGTTCATCATCAATGTTGTACGATTCTCATTTTGTGTATCATTTGCATAGTTGTAGTAGGTAGTGTTGTAGGATTGATTCTGTCCCAATTTCTTCCTCCACCTCTATCATTGCCAACTCTTTGACTTTGTCTTCCTCTTTGACAATGATATGATATCTTCCACCTCTGCCTCTAGCATTGTTATTCTGATTTTGATTTATGTTTTGTTGATTGTGCCAATAATCATACGCCAAATGATTGGTCAAGCCACATACCCAACAATTCTTCCTCTTCCATTTGCTCTACCTTTTCTGTCTCTTCCTTTGACATAATTG
Source organism: Ceratopteris richardii (assembly GCA_020310875.1). Classification (NCBI taxonomy): domain Eukaryota; kingdom Viridiplantae; phylum Streptophyta; class Polypodiopsida; order Polypodiales; family Pteridaceae; genus Ceratopteris; species Ceratopteris richardii. The sequence goes on along the minus strand of CM035423.1, from coordinate 154,452,500 downwards.
GCCCAAGAAGTTGATTATTCTTCATCCTTTGCTTTACCTTTGTCTCCCTTCTTCTTATTCTTTGCATACATAGCACAACTTTGTCCTTTATTTCCATCCGACTTCAAGTCTTGCTCAAATGTGAGCATTAATCCATGCAATTGATTTAAATTTGGTACAAAATGATTTGATGGAATTCAGTTGATAAGACAAAAGGTTTCAACCTTTCATCTCCTCTCAAACCTATAAACAATTGTGCAATCAATTTGTGATCTTCAATGTCTTCATCTATGGATCCAAGGCTTTCTGCCAAGTCTTTCATTTTAGTGACATAATCACCATAAGTAAAGCTTCCATTCTCATTACAACAAGCATGATAGTTACTCTATCTAATTTATCAATTGATATACGATCTGTCGTGATTTCCTTACTCTGCACCTATGATATTAAGGTTTAAAGAATGTTACCTTTTGTAGATCTTTACACTCAATAATGATTTCCAAGTAATCCTCTAATGCTTTTGACGTAAAATACCTTGAGCTTCTCAATGAGAACTTCCAAAACTTTGCATGTCTGCAAGTCCTGCACTCTCTAGGACCTTTCTACTCTGATACCACTTGTTCATGTGTGAAACACCACAAGAACTAAGCTAATGTGATATTAGAAGTCCTCTACAATCACCATTATCTAAACAACACTTTAGACTCTAAAAACTTTGTCACTTTATGCAAGAAATGTGATCACTTACTTTCTCTGAATATGCACCTTTTCTTCTCTTAGTTTTTCTTATTTGATTTGTTAGAAATATTTAAGATTATTGTGCACAATAAGTTACATCATTTTTCTTGTATAGTAGATGAATGATTTCAAACTTTACTTTCACGTATTACCTCACAAATCACTTCATTAATCTTTAGAAGTTGATATGAAAATGTCTTCTATCTTCTTGGTTTTGACATACCTGTACTCTTAAGCTTGATTCTCTGAGAACATGTCCTGTTTTTCAAAGATCTTTTGGTCGAATCTAGCTAAGGATCCTAGCTTTCAAATGAGATACCATTTATTAATAAATTTACACAGTACTTTGAGATCTGACTCTAAGAAGTTCATGAAAATCTACACCTAAATCTCGTTTGTCAACTGTCATACATGTAGTTACGAAAAGACTTTGATCTAATTGTACATTGAGATTTAACTCAATTCCTTCTACAAAAATATGTATGTGCTATTAGGGAAGGTGTGTGCAAAATGTTCTTGATTTTGCTCATAACCATAGAAAGATCTCTCACAGTGAATGATCTTTCTTCACAACCTCTCACCTTGATTACCCCAATTACCTACTAATAAGTTTAGGAATTGCAATCAAGAAATGATATTAGAATCTAAATGTTTATGATCTAAATTGACTTATATAAATTTAGATCATTTGCTTCTACAACTCAAACTCATAATTTTGAACTTTCTAGAACTATTCTAAGTCTAGCTTCTAACTATTCTTTGGCATTCCTATGGTATCGGAATTAGTAGGATTCTTGCCATAATTCATCTTTGAATGAGTCATCCCAGTCACCTTATGAGGTCTATTATTATAAGCAAACTCTACCAATGGCAAATAGCTATCCGAGTCTAGCTACTTCTCAGTCCATATGCTCTTAACATGTCCTCTAGAATATGGTTGAACCTCTCGGCGTGGCCATCTATCTGCGGATTGTCACCACTACTCATTTTCAATGACACTTTTATCTTGTCAAAGACAAACTTCCAAAAGTGTCCCATGATTCTAACATCCCTATTTGAAACTATGGATGTTGGTAACCCATGCAATCTAAAGACTCTTCTACCTATGGAACTTCTACCATCTCCTACATGAGTATAAAATGAGCCATCTCGCTCAATGTGTTTATCCTAGTACCACTTCCTTTGGGTCTAGGACAACCCCACTATGAATTCCATGGATACAATATCTCATTTGTGCTTGGGGGTCTGTAAGGGATGTAAAAGACTTGGTGTCTCGACTTTTTCTTCCTTGTTGACTTGACACATAAAGCATTTTTTGAACATATCTATGGACATCTCTGGCTAATCTAGGATAAAATGTTCCTCTAACTAGTTGAATGGTCTTGTCAACACCATGACTCTTGCATAAGGAACATCATGGTAGTCATGCATGAATTTTCTTTTGAAATCTAAGGAAATTTATATGCAAACCTTTCCTTTCTATTTAATTGTTCCATTCTCCATTGAGAAATTGGAATATGGACTTGACTTGTTTGCTTTACTATGGGAAGAAGCAGATGGCCCCATCCTCTATGAGAGATTCATCACTAATGGTTGTAATAAGTGTCCTACCGGCTGGATCGAGAGAGAAAGATTGTAAATTGCATCATATTGCAACAAATCCTTTGTTTTCTATTTTTTGTGCTTCAAATGAGGGTAATACAAATGAATATAAGGAGAGGTCTACCAATGCACATTCAACTTCTTCTTGGGGATAAAGTAAATGAGTCAGATAGGAAGAAAACCATGCATGCTACACAATCACATATGATATTATGCACTACAAAGATGGGTGGCACAAACAATGTCACAAGCTAGTCAAATCTTCAATACCAGAGAGCAAATGGGTTTCCATTGCTTGTCAGATTGTGGATGTCTTGTGAAGCATGAAGCAAAAAGACTAGCTCAATACAACAATTGCAGTATCGGCCATGATTTCTATAGGCAATCTCTCAGAATTCTTACCTTACTCTTGCTTGTTTGTATTGACATTATCAAAGGGTTCATCCTTCTACTTTGAAAAATCTTACCTTGTTTAACCACCCACAACAATGCATCCTCAATATCGTATGCTACAATGTAAGCAGAGATGGATGTTGTGGTGGAAGTGGTAGTGGATCTAGCTCTAGCATTAATGGGAAGGGTAGCTTAGCCAACCTAGGTAAGGAGTTCGAGGACCTTATGGCTACCAATACCTTGTTTGAATCCCAAAAGAACTAGAAATTTGCACTAATGGAAGGCAACATCATGAGGGACATCATTGATACTATGATGGATACACCTTGATAATGAAAAATATGAAGTGGATGTTGTACAAAGATAAGTGCAAGGGTGGGATGTATGCTTGGAATGTAGCCATTGAGCACTAAGATCTTCTCCCCTTATTAGATATGCATCACTAAGCTTTTGAACAAGGCTCTCTATAGGATCATTACTTGCAACCTTCATTATGGAAGACAAGCATGAGACCACTTTCAATCGCCAACTCTTTTACACATGGCAAGTCAAAATGCAATACAAGATCATGAAGAAAGGACTATGGAGTATTCCTAGTGGCAACATCTCAACATCTTTAAGAGTATGTGTACTAAGCTTGTTGACATCGACAAGAAGCTTGTTTAAGATTTACTCATTGCCTTGTTTCTACAAAGTCTTCCCTAGGATTCATATGGCCACTTTATCACCACACTTAGGATTCTCCTGCAACCTAACCCTCATCGACGTTAAAGCTACCCTACTTTACGAAGAAAATAACCTTGAGAATCACAATCACTCTCAAGAGGAATGATCGCTTTTTAGCAAGAAGAAAACTCCACATAAAAACTACAAACGATGTCCCTTCTACAAGAAAACCAATCATCCAAGGAGAAATGCTTCTACAAAACCAAGAGAGATGCCAACGTGAGAGAAGACTGGAGTGATTCATATTCAAATGAATCACCCAAAGAAACTATTTGTAAAGGATATCTCTGTTAAACATCTCATTTAAGCACCATGTACTCTATGATTTTAAGCCCTTTATATAGAAATTCTAGAGATGCCATATTTCCATAGATCCACCCAATACCATGGATGCTATATGTCCATGGAAACCTTAGGGATGCCATATGTCGCACAATTGGATGCTATATTTAGAAGCTATTTCTAAGGGTCTCATATGACATTGGATCTAAAAACCCAATGGATTAAGTGATGCCATATGTCACTAGCCCCATACATTACAAACAAAAAGGTGATGACATAGAGGGGGTGTGTTGAGATGTCCATGATCTACCTTTTGTATTCTCATACATCCACTTTATCCCACATGCAAGGGTTTTCTCACAAGCTCTCATGCACTCTCATGCAAGTTCCATTTTGTCCCATATAGGAGGTAGTTTGCCCTCTACTGCATATAAGGAGAGCCTCACTTCACCTCTCATTATTCACTTATGCACTACCATGAAACTCTCCCCTTGAGGTGCAAGCCCATGCTTCTTATGTAAGTTCACACTTCATAATTTACTTCATTTCTATTTCATTTCATCATTGCATTGTTTTTAGTGTATTTTGAGCCTCCGTATCATGATTTATTTTTTCTCTATCTTGGGCCAAGTTTGTCAACAATTAGGGGCAATGTCTAGAGGAAAAATGTTACTACATAACTCAATGGAAATAATGGATTGCCTTCTAAATGGATAAATGAGATAATTTAAAGATTTCTACATTTGTATGTTTGGACATTATTAATATTTAACCTAGAATATAGTTTTCTAAGGGTTATGTTTTGGCTCGAACATTGTGCCTGGTAGATTTAACAATCAATTTTGTTACTAATTTTATCTTCAAATGTATCTTTGCAGATGGTTATCTAACATATACCAATGTGGGCACATCAATACGTGGTGAATTAATACTTGAGATATGATTTTTTATTGGATTATTTATGCTCCACCTTGTTTGATGATGGTTAGTATAACAATTCATTATGATGACTAGTCAACGGTTTGGATTTGTATTGCTTGCAGGATCATCTTTTATTCATAAGTATATTTGAAACGATTACAAAATGGATTTGGGTGTTACAACTTATATTGATGCTAATAAAACTATTAGTATTATTATTTAGCTTGAATTTTTGGTAAAAAATGTCCCTTCCTTAGAAATAGGTGTGACTTACTATATAATTGAAATATGTGTTTGTAACTTTGTTTTTAGAATATATATGGAAATTTGGTAAGCATATTTATTCTTCTTAAGGTAACACAAAAATTATAATCTAAGATTTGTTTCTATTACACTATGGTGAGGAGCTACATTATAGATTTTTTGTCTTTCTTCTTTATACTTCTATTGAAAAATTTAAGGAACACATTCTCCATATGAATATTATCTACAATATATCTAGGATTAGACTAGTGTTGAGAACTTTGTAAGTTAAAATTGTCCTTAATACTCTAAATTTAGGATGAAAAAAATATGAGATAATATAGTCATAATCAATGGTTGACTATTCAAGTCAATTATATTTCTATACTATCTCCTCAAGACAAATCAACAATGTGTTTTGTCATGAATAACTATTACAATAGAATAGATAATGTATTACCAAGTGAATGTACAAAGGTAAGTGACCCATTAGAGTTATAAGCATATATACAAGCTGGGCAAAAAAACCTCCTAAATAGGAGAAAAGTGCTTGGATGGCCTTAAGTGTGTTCACACACATCACAATCCAAGTATATCAATAAATCCCTCCTAGGAGTGATGTAGTGAACAAGGAGTTGGACTCATGCATAAGGAAGTGCCAACCTATGTGGAAAGAGATCAATCCACAAAAGTTAGTAACCCCAAAGCTTTAGAAAAAGCTTCAAACATCTCCCTCAATGTGCTTCCTATAAGCATGGAAAATATGGTTCCTTGCAATTGCCAATGTGCTCTAAATATCAGTGAAGATGGTGGTGATAGAAGACTCACCAACACCCAAATAAACCAAAAGTCCTTTGAACCAAAAACACTCAATTTCCAAAATTATATATATATATATATATATATATATATATATATATATATATATATATATATATATATATATATATATATATATATATATATATATATATATATATATATATATATATATAGAGAGAGAGAGAGAGAGAGAGAGAGAGAGAGAGAGAGAGAGAGAGAGAGAGAGAGAGAGAGAGGGCGAGGGAGGGAGGGAGGGAGGGAGGGAGGGAGGGAGGGAGGGAGGGTGAGAGAGAGAGAGAGAGAGAGAGAGAGAGAGAGAGAGAGAGAGAGAGAGAGAGAGAGAGAGAGAGAGAGAGAGAGAGAGAGAGAGAGAGAGAGAGAGAGAGAGAGAGAGAGAGAGAGAGGGAGAGGGGAGGGGAGGGAGGGGAGGGAGGAAGGGAGGGAGGGAGGGAGAGAGAGAGAGAAAGAGAGAGAGAGAGAGAGAGAGAGAGAGAGAGAGAGAGAGAGAGAGAGAGAGAGAGAGAGAGAGAGAGAGAGAGAGAGAGAGAGAGAGAGAGAGAGAGAGAGAGAGAGAGAGAGAGAGAGAGAGAGAGAGAGAGAGAGAGAGAGAGAGAGAGAGAGAGAGAGAGAGAGATGGATAGATGGATAGATATATAGATAGATAGATAGGTAGGTAGGTAGGTAGGTAGGTAGGAAGGTAGGTAGGTAGGTAGGTAGGTAGGTAGGTAGATATATATATATATATATATATATATATATATATATATATATATATATATATATATATATATATATATATATATATATATATATATATATATATATATATATATATATATATATATATATATATATATATAGACAGATACATATTGATGGTGTCCACAAACATCTCCTTAGCTCATTGAAGGAATTTTTCCATTTGTCATTCCACTCAAAATTTGTCAATAGAGCGTAAAGAGGTTTAGTTATGATTGCATAGATGTGGATAAACCTGCGATAATATCCACAATGGCCCATAAAGGCTTGTACCTCTTTAACATTCCTTGGCCTCGACAACTCCACTATGGCTCTTACTTTGTCCTTATGTGTTGATATTTTGTTCCTAGAAACAATTGACCTAAGATCTTACCTTGACGTACCATGAACACACACTTTTCTGGGCTCATACAAACTTGATATTCTCTACACTTGTTGAAGATCTGTGTGTAAATCTTGGATGTGGTGTCTTCTTGTTAGGAATGAGCACATAAATCATCCACATATACTTCTAAGCTCTTTCACATGAACTCTTTGAAGACATGACACATGAGCCTTTGGAATGTTGCAGGTGAATTGGTGAGCCCAAATGGCATCACACGAAATGCAAAGATTCCCCACTTTGTGGTGAGGGCCATTTTGTGTTGATGGGGAAATGGCTTCTTGGTTGTAACCAAAAAATCCATGAAGGAAGCTATAAACTTCCTTCCCTCCAACATGCTCCAATAAATATTCGATGATTGGAAGCAGATACCTATATCTGATTGTAGCAGCATGAACTCTTTTAAAGTTAATACACACCCACAACTTTCCATTCTTCTTGGGAACCACTACAATGGGGGTCTCCCATTCAGTATGCTCAATCTCGTAGATGAACCCAGCTTCAATTAGTCTGTCAATTTCTTCTTTTATTTTGCCTGCATAAGTGTCATTATATGTGTAGGGCTTCTATTTGGTGGGCTTATTGTCATCCATCTGGAGATTGTATGAGAGCATATTTTTGGATCTACTCCTTTTAGGTCTCTATAGGTCCACACAAACACATCCCTATATTGCCTTAATAAAGCTACAAGATTTACTTCTTCTTCTTCACTTCGGTCTTTTCCTATGTTCGTACATCACTCTTTGTTCTCTTCAATGGTTATTATGTTTTTTTTGTTTTTTCTTTATTATCATACGCTTCTCCTATGATGTCCTCTCTCTTAGGCATTGTGTACCTATGTCGTGAAGTCTTAGGGACTTGTGTTGATGAGACTGTACCTCAATCGCTCGAGAAGTGCATATAGTGGTGGATTAATACATGTTTTAATTATCAATCCGAAGAATTAGACATACCAAGTGTATGAAGACATGTGCACACATGATGGTAAGTGAACTATCAATGCCACAATGTATGTGACTTGTCTCAACTATCTCTCCAACTCACTAACTCTTTGGAAATGCATGTCACGATACCGTTTACATTAGTAAGCACAAATTCAAACTTTTCTCTCTGCTCCAAACTCTGAATGTGATCAATGGCAGGTTCTTTTTGAAGCTCTTGATGAGACGCATCTAATGCTAGTATTTCCAATCAAATCTGATAAACATGCTTCAAGTTATGAGCAAAATAGTGAATGGCAGGAAACACCAACATCTACTCCATAACTCCTCAAGGCATACACATGCACTATAATAGTTCTAAAGCGGGATAGACAACAATTCGACACATGCATTTCAAGCATTGTACACACACAAAAGCTCTTGGAGAAGAAGATAATCAACAAGAAAGAGGCAAATTCAAAATTTTGCTTCAATTCTCACAATGGCAAAAATTTCTTTACAAGATTCACCAAGTGACTTATATACATGTGCCCTAAAATTGGTCCTTTCACTCTAGAGACTAGCACTTTTATTGGAAGACTCTAATTTCCTAATATGTTACAAGGATTATGTTACAATGATTGGGACTTATGCATCTAGAGGACTCCTCTAGTGCATTTACATGGCTTCAGGAGGTTTTCATAGAAATTTGAAGAATAAATTTTATGCCCATGATTTGAAAATTTTTGGGACTCCCTTTTCTATGCTTCATTAACCTACAACACTCTCCCCCTCTTTGTCTCTATCGTCCCTTGATAGGCTTTGCTTCTTTTCTCTTGCTTTGTGCCTGAAGTAAATCTGGTTCCTTATTAGTTGATATCATCTTTATAGTTGACCACTACCAGCTCCTGTGGAAGTCGTAATGATATAGTTTAACCAGTGTTCAAGGAACTTATCATAACTCGAGGCCTGGTGCATTGGTTTTGGCCTGTTCATTTCTTCTCACCACATGCACCCAGTGGCTAAGAATGTGATTATCTTAGTCACTTTTCACGAGAGTTCTTCGGCCTCATTAGAGTTATTGAGCATCCAAATGGGCTGATCTTTTATTTCTTATTTGTTGTGCTTGGGTTGTTTCTCGTTAAAGCCTGATGCGTGTGAATCCTGATACGTGCCCCTGTGGGGCTTTGGGTAGAGGGTGGTTCTTTTTATTGAGTAGTTTTGTTTTTTGATTTTCTTCTTCTTCTTCTTTTACTGGATTCTCCTTCCACACGTCTCTCCTCTTGAACTCTGTTATCCCCGACAGGCGTTTTCTAATGGCGTGAGTATGTTTGAATGACTTTCTGCTCTCTTTGATTTAGCAAATTAGCTTCACATATCATTAATTCCTTCCATTGTGCTGACTTTACTCCATCATCTCGTGCCTATCTTTGATATGCAAAGAAACTAAGCTCATAGGCCAATCTAGCATTTAAATTTGAAGTCATTTTTATAAAAAATTATGAATCCATCTAAAAAAATCTTGTAAAGAATGCTTCCTCAAAGGTGTGCATGTATAGACTCGGTAGGAACATTAACCACGAGTATATAGCCATTATTGTAAGTATGCTTAGTATTGTAGATAGAGAAAAATGAGTGCGTCCGCTCCTTGATTGATGCCAATAAAGTTCAAAATGTATATTACGCATGTTTAGATACTTTCAAAACTATAAGGAGCATGCTTAATATTTTATTTGTCATCTTGATGGCTATGTCCGGTACTGTAGCATATTTGGATAACCAAAATTCAACTGTTCGTACCATGTACTCTTTCGTAGGTAAGTAATTATGTGACGGGCTTGGTAATAATGGATAGTTTAACCATTGGTTATTTACTGTGCCCTGGCGCTGTGCTTCTCAAAATTGCATCCAGATTCGTCTCCTACTGGGCAAAAAGATGGATTGATTTGGAGTATATTTGGTGCCGACTCCCAGTGAACCCATAAGGTGAGATTCTTTTCCAAAAACTTCCTTCTCCAAACCGGATTTGCCTTGTTAAATTCTTCTTGTGTATACAAGAATGTGCACATTTTAAACTGCAAATTGTGATCAAGTTCTTTCTGCGTAGTTTTCTTGATGTATTGTCTCGTTTGCTCTTTGAGTAATCTATAGGGTACATTGAATGGCTTCAAAATTTGTTCGAAACTCTTACTTTCAATCTTTGCTTCCTTCGTTACCTTTACCACATGATCTTCAAACTGTTCTGTAAGTTGGGACACCAGTAGTGACCTCTCATTATGGCTTTGTTCTGCAACAACCTATTTATGTTTGTTAGTGCTTGGCTTTGCTTCTTCCTTTATAGGTGAATGATGCATGGGGGGACAAACAAGACGTACCTCAGTCTCCACAGTAGCTGCTTGGGAGCTTGGAATTGGAATCTTCTGTGCTAATTGAGCCTTTAGGTTTTCAATCATTTCATCTTTTTTCATGATTTCATTAGTTGCTGTTCTGAGTGCTTCCTTGCTCTTCAAGAGTTCTTCACCTATAACAACCATTTGCTCTGCATCTTCTCAACATTTGTCTATCATTTTTGATTATGCAATCTTCCATCTTTTTTTAAGCTCATTTGTATCATACATGTATTTCTTTTCCCAATCTTCTCTTAGTGCATGCTCTTGTTTTAGCTGATCTGCATACTTCGTTATATGAGCTTCTAATGCCTGTGTATCATTTGCTTGGCTTTCTTGTATCTCCATGGATTGATTAAGTAACAGTGCATTCATTAATTCTTTATTTCTATTCCTTAGGTTGTTTGCACCATCCATGTATACCTTGATTTGGTTTTCTAAGATTTTGCGATGAGTTATTAAATGTACCTTCTTGGCCTCACTGGCTTCATACCTACTTTGAAGTTCTTTGAGTTGACCTTGCATCTTCTGATTTTTGGCGGTGAGGAGGTTGCACTTTTCCCTAGCTTCTTTTGTTCCTTGGTCTTTAGTTGTGAGTGCTTGTTGCACTTATAGTACCTGCGCAGATTGCTCTTCACTTAGTGTTTTGAATCGATTTTGTTCCACTAATGCCTTGTCATAATCACTATCTGCCTCCATTAGTTGTTGTTGCATATCCATGGTTGTTTGTATCATTTGCTTCACCACTGGTTTGAGTTTTGCCACATCAACATTCAACCATGTTTTTGGGATGCTTGGTTCCTCACCTTTGTGTACATCTTTTCCTTTTTCTACATGTATCATTTCACTATGTGATTGTCTTATTTGTAGCTGTATGTGAGGTTCTTCTTCTTCATGTGTGGTAGGTTTTGTAGCACTTCCTTGAAATGTTACGTCCAAAGGAGAAGGCTCTGCTACAACCCTTATAGGTGTGAATGGTTCTAGTTCATCCATTTCTTCCTGTACTTTCTCTTCTTTAGGAATCTTCATTGTAATATGACTATCCAAGTGGGTCTCAATGTTTTGAATCTTTATCGTATCATTCATTTGCAATGTATGCATATCTTCTTGTTCTTTTGCCTTCAAAAGATGAAATAGAGTTCACCAATCCCAGCTCTCTATATCTATGGAATTTTGTTAGTCTATTTCCCTGCACGGTCTTTGCATGATCTTGATGATAGTGGTGCCCTTGTACTAGCAGGTTTAGTTGTCCTTCCATGAATCTGTGAGAATCTTCCATAACTTCCTTTAGCTCTTCTTCTGTGATAGGCTTGGTCTGTTTGATTTTGGTTCTTTGAAGTATGTATTCTTTTTTATGAAGGAAGCGCTTCTTCTGCCTTCAATACTTCTCTTAATCTCTTTGCACCTCTCATTCTTGGTTGAGAGCTTGTTCCTGCTTCCTTGGTCACCTTCATTCCTTTCTTCTTTCTGGGAATGGTGGCTGGCTTTGCATACTTTTCCATTTCCATTGATGAAGGCATTTCCTTAAGGTACTCTCTAATACCTAATGCATGGTAGATGTTAAAGCCACGCTTCCATTTAGGAACTTTTTCTGACCCCATTGCTTTTTGGCTTCAAATAAGCATTCTTGGATGTAGGGTGTCAGATTCACTTGGTTGCCAATTTGTTTGGTGGCATGAGATAGTAGCTATACTATAATCTTTTGTGGTGCTGTGTATTTGTGCATATTGGGAAAACAAAAATGTTGGTGTATTAACCTGACCTCCTCTTTGATATCAACGTGATTGATGTCCATGAATGTGCAAGTCTTTGTTCCATGGCTTTCGTCCTTTAGGTCAATGTTCCCATCTTTCACCCATCCGAATGCTTCTTTAATCAACTCGTGCATGAGCTGAATAATCACCCATTCGCCTTCTGCATCGTGAACTTTCGCTTCTGGTACTAAAGGATTATGTAGAGCAGGTTGAAAGGTGTTCATAACTTGAGTACATCACTAGAAATCAAGCTTATATATTGATAGCTCGAAATACTTATGAATTCCTGCCTTTGTCATTATATCCACAGTCGATGGGAGTTCATGTAAGACTCTAAAGTCCTAGGACATCACTGGAAACTGATGATCTATTTCCATGATCTTTATGGTCACCAAGAATAAATGCTCTCTTGTAGGTTGGTCTTCTCTGAAATAATGTCCCTTAGCTTTTGTTACACTTTGCAATGGAAATTCGAGTACTTCCTCTTGAATGGTTGCTTCAGAATCTTTAGAAGCCATTTGTACTTGTAATAAAGGAAAGAATCAGTTTATAGGAGAAATTAATTTGTGTGTTTAAGACATGTTGGTTTTTTTTTTTTGTCGCTCCATCCCCCGTGCATAAGTAAGTAATGTGTTTTACCACACTTCTCTTAAGTTTTAATCCTAAAAGAAAATGAGAGATTAGTGATAGTTGAAGCATTTATTTATTTACAACGTATGATCATTCCTATGACAATAGAAGCTAAATTCTATTCCAATGATGGAAATGTGCACCACTACTTTGGTTGAAGAGCCAATGTGTCGAATGCATGGCCTTGTATTGTGGCCCTATCATGCATACTCTAGATGCACTAGACTCTTCATGAGTGCAAGTAGAATCTCGTTGAATCTGTTCTTCCCTTCCTTGTTGCTTTTTAGGTCTCCATATCCACTTGGTAGTTTGTGCTTGAGGCATTTTCTTCTGTCAAGTTCTTCATTCTGTGGTCTTTGGCTCTTTCCTGTTTGTGGTCTGAGTTTTATCCGTCGTGGTCTTTTGGTATCCTTGGTGAGTCTTTATAGACCTTTTTGCTTCACGTTGCGTGTATGACATCTCATTGAGTTTTCCTATCTCTTGATTTGCTACCATTCGACTGCTTTCGGTATCCATATGCATTGTGCTTTTTTAGCTTCTACTAATGACTTTGGAAGCCATACACGAAGAAGTCTTGCTTTATACGTTTGTTATTGTGAATAGTGGTTGTTTCATCGTGGTTTGACTGGATGGCTGATTTGCTCCTGTGTTGTGCTGACTCATCGAGTCATTCGATCCTTACAAACCCATTGTAGATGAGTATTGCATGGATGAGATGTTCAGACAATTGACATCCATGTAGGTTTTCTTCTTATCATGTAGATAGGTTGAGAAGAAACGTCCTCATGATCTCTCTTAGACTCATATATCAAGGGCAAGGTGGTTACACAATCATGCAATATTTCCCTATTTGGAGGCAATTCTAAATTAGGGCACTCTTGGGATATACTCTCTATTGAATCATTTTCATTTTCCTTCTTTGAGTTCTCGTCCTTAGGTTTGACGAGATTACGGATTTGGGATGACCTATCTTCTAACAAACTAAAGAGTTCCTTATGCCCTATTTTGGCTCATATATATCCTTGAGCAAGATGTATACTGACTTCATTCTCAATGATCCAATCTAGTCCTAGGATCTGATTTTCGATAAGATCTTCATCGTTGCATACCAAAAGTCTTTGCTCCATAGTGGAGTTGCCTAGGTGTAGGGACATTAGGGCTTCTCCTACACATTCTATGATTTGACCTCCAATTCCTATCATATATGCCTTAGTAGGGCTTATGGTCATTTTGAGATGAGTGGTTAACGATACTCGTATGCAACTTAGAGCCGCTCCTGAGTCAATCAGAGCATCCACTAGTTGATACTCCATGTTTCTGATTCCTAGGTTTAAGTATGGTAGGAAGATGCCATAGGTCACATTGCTTGTATCATTAGCTTGGTAGCTGGCCATGGGTATAAGTTCCTCTCCCTATAGATATTGTTCATCCCTTTGCCACATCCACTCTTTTCATTTCCTGATTCGCTTCAGGGCTTCCCTTCTAGCTTCTTCTCTAATCCTTTCTTCTTCCTTCTTTTGATTTTGAGCTCCGAAAAGTCATACTGACACTTGGTCTGTTAATGATTCCACGTATCGTTTCACTCTACATCTGCTAATGTAGTTGGGAAGTACATCTCTATCTTATGTAGCTAGATTCATGGCTCCACTTGTTGAGACTTGATTTATTAGTAATGGTCCATATCCGCGTTGTTGCAATTGTGGTCCATGTGTGATTATTGGAATCAACTTCTCTGGCCACTTCGGACATACTTCTAGGTTGAATAAGTATGTGTCTGGTAGATCATCGACCACTCCATTGGGAGGTTCTCCATGTGTTGACCTAGAGAGATGATCCGCTCTCACATGAGTATTTCCTTTTTTGACCACTACTTCAAAATCAAATTCCATCAACAATAGAAACCATCTCACTAGCCTTCCCATATTTCAGGGCTTATTAACTAGATACAATAGGGCTTGATGGTCGATAAAGAACTTGAATTTGTTCACTAGGAGGTAATGTCTAAATTTCTTGACTACGTACACCTTTCCTAAACCTTCTCGTTCCATGGTGGTATAATTTCTTTCTGCTTCGTTAAGTTGTCTACTCGTGTATGCAATATGAGGATGTAATTTTCCTTCATCTGTTGGTTGAGCTAATATGCACCCTATGGCATAATTACATGTATCCACATGGATATGGAATGGTTTATTCCGATTGGGTATCTTCAATATAGGTGTTGTACTTAATCAGTTAAATGATTTTTCACATTCATCCGTCCAAGCGAGCTGCATTAATAATCCATATAGTGGCTTAGTGATTATGGCATACATATGGATGAATCTTCTATAGTACCCATAATAACCCATAAAGGCTTGTATTTCTTTGGCATTTTTAGGTCTGAGTAAGTGTAGGATTACCTTAATCTTATCTTCTTCTGTGGAAATTCCATTCCTTGATACAATATGTCCTAGGATTTTTTTTTGTCTTAAAATAAAGACACATTTTTCAAGATTTAGGCATACTCAATTTTGTCAACATTTTTCAAATATCCTTCGTAATTCTGGAATGTGTTCACTTCTCTGACCTGAATAGGTGCATAGATGATCTACATATACTTCCATAATCTTCCTTAGGAATTCCTTAAACACATGACACATCAACCTTTGGAAGGTGGGGGGGGGGGCATTTGTGAGCCTGAATGGCATCACTCTAAAAGCATAAAATCCCCATTCAGTTGCGAAAGCTGTTTTATGTTGATCCTCAATAGCAATATTTACTTGGTTATACCCAGAGAATCCATCTAGGAAGCTATATACTTCCTTGCCTGCAACTCTTTCCAAGAGATGGTTAGTGATTGGTAATGGGTAGCTATCACGGATAGTAGCTGCGTTCACTTTCTTTAGATTAATATAGACTCTCAGTTTCCCATTCTTTTTTGGTACTACCACTAACGGTGACACCCATTCTGTGTGCTCTATCTCATAAATGAATCCGGCTTCTAATAGTTTGTCTATCTCTTCTTTAATCTTTGCTGAATAAACATCATTATAGGGATATGGGTGTTGTTTTGAAGGTTTTGTGTCAGATGTCATTGGGATTCTATGGGAGAAAATGGATGGATCTACTCCCTTGAGATCTTTGTAGGTCCATGCAAATACATCCCGATATTGTCTGATTAGAGCTATCAGTTCTTCTTCCTCTTCAGGTGATACGTCTTTTCCAATATACATACATCTCTCTTCCCCTTCTTCCATGGTCATTATCATTTTCTTAGTTTGTTCCTTATTATCATAAGCTTCTCCTTCTCTGGCTTCCCTTTTTGGCATTTGAATAACTATCTTCCTCTCTTCTATGTCATATCTTTTGAAGTGCTTTGGGACTTCAAAAAGATCTGGGGATTGTTCTGCCTTGTCTAATGTTTCCTCATTGTCTGGTCTTGCCTGAGTTGCTTCTATTGCTAATACCTTGGGTGTTTCTTCTTCGTTCTCGGCTTGGATTGCTTCTAAATATCATTCCTTTGAATCGAATTTGGGCTCCATCTCTATGCTTTCGTACTCCTCCCTCATTCCTTTTCTAGTAATTCTCCTGCCTCCACTTCCTGAAGGATTACCATTTAAAAACTTACATCATAACCTTCTTCATCCACACATCCATTCATGGTTAATACTTCCTCATTTACACACACATCTAAGGTGGCTAATATCTCCATCCATCAGTGTGGTTCAAATGCTTCCTCTAGGAAAATTTGGGGGATATACATGAGATCATCTATGGGTCGATAATTCTGATGTCCGAGTGGCCATAACTGAGTTTTGTTCTCCTCTCGCTTTGCCTCTTTGCACATCCATAATCAAGCATCTTCGTGCATCCATGATTGGTCACTTGATCCTACATTGTGGATTGACAAATCATCTTCCTCCCTATGTATGGGATTCCATTGTAGTGGGGGCACATCCCTATATGAAAAGGTCTATAAATTTATCTTGGTGGTTGTCCCTTGATGTTGCAAGTATAATGCGTCTCTTCCCCAATCTTGTACTACTCAGAGTTGCCTCATGAAAGGTTGTCCTAATATCATTTCATAGTTGTTGGCTTTTCCAAATTGACATATAGCTAGATTATGATCGAACTCTACTCCGTAGGTGGTCAACTTAATTTTCTTGAATATTCCTAGGGGTCTCTCCACATGGCCGTCTGCTAGTTGAAGCTTCATGCATGTTGGTCGTAGGGCTAGTTTTCCCCATTTTTCCCAAATTTCTTTTGTAGCTATGCCTACACTAGCTCCTGTTTCTAGGATGGCTTTATTCATATATTTATAAAAGTAACGGTTGGACAAGTATTTCCTTCATCTCCCTCACTAAATTCTCCAACTTCAATTGGAATTTGAATGGTTGATGGAAATTTAGCTTCTCTCTTTTCCTTTGTAGGCTCTCGACTTTCTATTCCAGTTGTCTAGCTAACTGATTCCACAATTGTGGTTTGGATGGTACTAATTCTTCTAATGTCAATAGGCATTGTACCTTAGTCTTCTTGAGCTCTGTTGGGTTGTGTGATGTCTTATCTAGAGACCCATCTTCCTTGCCTCATATTGTAGGTGCATGAAACACTACATATCCTTTCTCGAATTCTCCCATATAATTAGGTAGTGTGGAAAAGCTTTGCACTTCTTCTCTATTTCTGTATAACATGGAAACTTCTTCGTCTTCTAAATTTGGTATCGATTGGGTTTCCCCAATGTATAGTTCTTCAAATGGTGGTCTTGAACTCTCATTCTTTTTCCATCATTCTTCCTAGATCTTGGCCCACAAGTCTTCTGGCCAATTGGCCTCTAGTTTTGGAATTGTAGAAGTTTGTTCAACTTGGTTATTATGTTGCTCTTCTTCCCTATGTTTCTCTTTAGGTATTCTTTTTTGTTTCCGATCGTTATCTTCTATACACCCATTGAATTGGCTTTCATATGTTCTTGTATCAGGAAGGACTAGGATAGTCTTTTATAGTAGCTATCTGTTCTGCATATTGCCAATCTCTCTTTTTCTAGCTCTCCTTGTGGGTAGAGTTTTTCATGTTGTTCTATGTTTGCATGATTCTAGATTGGTAAGCTTTCAACCACATATCTAGGTCTTCTGGCATTGGATAAGCTAGAATGGATTCTCGTTTGCTTGGCTTCTGTGTTTGGGTCTTCTGATAAGCGATTCCTTGCAATTCTTGCTCTCGAGGTTTCTTACTTTCTTTTACAACTTTCTCATTCTCTTGATTTTTCTTCTTTAGCCATTTATTCCTGAGTTTTTCTCTTCTAGTCTTCCAATTTTGCATTTTCTTCGTTTGGTTACTTTCTTGTGGGTCTTCCGAATCTTCTACTATCTCTACCTTTGGCTCTACACTTTTATCCATTTCAAGTTCATAATCTATTTTTTTCATGACTTGTCCCTTGGCTTGGGCTCGAGTAATGGCTTTTAATGGTACCGTGTATTCTTTATCACTTCTCGACGATTCAATCACTTCTACCAATTGATATCGACAATGTTATGAGTCTTATTGCGATTTTTTGGGTAGTCTCTAAATAGATGTTCCTTTCCACACTCATTGTAGTTCCCTTCCCATGTTCTAGGAGGTGATGGGTTGTATGGCAATGTGCATTTACTTATGAAATGATCTCCACCGCATCTATAGCATGGTCCTCTTGGCATAGGTGTTCTAATAGGTGGTCTCATCGATGCAGGTGATTTAGGTGCAGTGTACATTAGGTTCGCATATTTAGGTCCATTGGAATGGTCGTATCCTTCATAACCATAATATTGTTGTTCATATGTTTGGTCATACTCGACTATACTGGCATCATAAGGGTAGTATTCTCCTTGGGTCTGCTCATATCCCTGATTCGTTGTTTTTGCACTAGCTAAAGGTGTCACTCGTACTATGGCTCTTTCCATATTTTCCTTTGGTTGGGTGTACTTGACTAGCACTACATTCTATGGATGGGGTGTATTTTGTCCTAACACTGGCTATGGTTGTCCATATCCTTCTCGCTCATAAGGTCTGGGTGCTCCCTGTGGCCCTGGATAAGGGTTGTATCTAGGAATCTCTCTACCTTGCCTCTAGGAGGGTATCCATAAGGTCTATACTGGGGCTGAGCCATTGGCCTTGGTAGTCTATTAAATGGGAAATTTTCAGTAGTGTCTCTGCTCAATGTGACAGTACAGGTTGGGTCATCGGGATGGTTGCCTATTGTATGGGTAAGGTTAGTATTTCGCCTCTTGCTCCATGCTTTGTCTTCTTGCTAGACTAGCCTCGTTCAGTAGTGTTCCTGATCTCATAAATTCTACCAATGGAGCACTCCAATATGGAAATAACAACACGTGATAAAGGGTGGCATGCTCCATTGGGGGTCTCTCTTGGCACACTCGACAATTCTTAATCCACTCATGTATTTCTTTGTCCATGCTAGGCTAATACACTCCTAAACGTTTTAGATTCTGCAATGTTCGTTGTTTAGAGTAGTGCTTTCCTAGCAATCCTTCATGGGCTTGTTGCAACCAACTGCTATGCTCATCATCCTCAACACAACAAGTTAATACACCCTCTGTACCTTGTTTGTACATGCTTCCTACCAATATTTGATATTTTTGCGATTTTACAATTTCCTCTTTGTTTGTTTTCACCTTCTTGTTTGCAGGTCCAAAGCTTAGGATAGATACCAAATTATGTGCATATTTAGGAACAACTTCTAAATTGAACAGATACGCATGAGGCAATTCATTAGACACTCCTTGCGGTGACTCTCTTGAAGTGATGCGAGAAAGATGATCAGCCGTGAGGTGGGTTCTACCTTTCCTAACAACCACTTCAAAGTCATATTCCATTGATAAGAGAAACCATCTTACTAAGTGTCTTGTATTGCAAGGTTTATTGACCAAGTGTAATAAAGCTTGATGATCAGTGAAAAACTTGAACTTGTTGGCCAATAAGTAGTGTCTAAACTTCTTCACGACATATACCATGCCTAAGCCTTCTCTTTTCGTTGTGGTATAATTTCGTTTAGCTGCGTTCAATTGTGTGCTAGCATATGCGATGGGTAAATCTGGATTTCCTTCACCTGTGGGTTGTGCTAGCACACATCCTATTGCATGATTGGAAGCATCTACATGGACATGGAAGGGTTTATTCCAATTAGGAGTGGTCAGTATTGGTGCTGAGCACAAACATTTTTTTAGCTCATTGAAGGATTTTTCGCATTCGTCGTTCCAATCAAAATTTGTCAGCAAGGCGTAAAGAGGTTTAGCTATGATAACATACATGTGGATAAACCTTCGGTAATAACCACAATGGCCCATGAAGGCTTGTACATCTTTAACGTTCCTTGGCCTTGGCAACTCTACTATGGACCTTACCTTGTCCTCATCTGTTGATCTTCCATTTTTAGAAACAATATGACCTAAGATCTTACCTTGTCGTACCATGAACACACACTTCTCCGGGTTCAGACACACCCGATATTCTCTACACTTGTTGAAGATCTGTTTGAGTTCAGGGATGTGGTATCTTCTTTCTTGGGAATGAGCACATAAATCATCTACATACACTTCTAAGCTCTTTCGCAAGAACTCTTTGAAGAAATGACACATGAGCCTTTGGAATGTTGCAAGTGCATTGGTGAGACCAAAGGGCATCACACGAAATGTGAAGATTCCCCATTTTGTGGCGAAAGCTGTTTTGTGTTGATCTTCTGGGGCAATGGCTACTTGGTTGTAACCTGAAAATCCATCAAGAAAGCTATAAACTTCCTTGCCTGCAACATGCTCCAATAAATGTTCAGTGATTGGAAGCGGATAACTATCTCTGATCATAGCGGCATTAACTTTTTTGAGGTTAATACACACTCGCAATTTTCCATTCTTCTTGGGCACCACTACAATGGGGGACACCCATTCAGTATGCTCAATCTCATAGATAAATCCAGCTTCAATCAACCTGTCAATCTCTTCTTTTATTTTAGCTACATAAGTGTCATTATATGTGTAGGGCTTTTGTTTGGTGGGCTTGGCATCAGCGGTCATGGGGATCGTATGAGAGCAAAATTTTGGATCTACTCCCTTCAAATCTCTATAGTGCCCTGCAAACACGTCCCTATATTCCCTTGATAGAGCCACAGGCTCTGCTTCTTCTTTTGCGCTTAGGTCATCTCCTATGTATGTACATTGCTCTTCGTTCCCTTCAATGGTTACCACAATCTTTTTAGTTTTTTCTTTATTATCATATGCTTCTCCTATAATGGCCTCTCTCTTAGGCATTCATACGAAAAATTTTCGGTCTTCCATTTCATATTTCTTGAAGTTTTCTGGTACTTCAAACAATGATTCCTCCTCTTCTTGTTTTACTCCTTTTCTTTTCTTTTGACCTCCTTCACTTCCATCCTTTGAATTTATAGTTTTAATGCTTGTGAGAGGTTCTTCTTTTTGAGTAAATACTCCTATATCTTCTAGACAGTGCTCCTCTGAATTAAAGCAACTATCCATCACAATGGACTCAAGATCATCGTCGTCCTCTTCTCCTTCTATGAAATCACTAGGATCACATTCTTCTAGAATTTTTGCCTAGCCATGAGGCTCAAATTCCTCATCTGGAAAGATCATCGGTGTATAGGCCGGGCCTTTAGCTAGTCTATCTTCTTGAGAAGTTCCTTCTTCTCTCGCTTTTAGGCATCTTTCCTCTTTCCTCTTTCGCTATGACCTTGCACATCCACAATTGAGTATCTTCATGCAGCCATGATGGATCAGGTGAACTTCCAGAATGCACAGAGATAGAATCTTCTTTCGCTTTGTGGATAGGATTCCACTATAGGGGTGGTACATCTCGGAAGGTGTAATCCTTCAAGTTGACCTTGGTGGTGACCCCTAAGTGCTATAAGTACAAGGAGTTGGTTCACCAATCCTATACTATTTGCAATTTTCATAGGAAGGGTCTTCCTAGGATCATCTCGTAGACATTATTTTTCTCAAAGTCACATATAGCAAATGTGTGTTCAAACTCTACACCACAGGTGGTTAGAGTTATCCTTTCTAGCAATCCTAGAGGTCTTTCAAAATGACCGTCTGCCATTTGAAGCTTCATTCTAGTTGGTCTTAATGTGGGTTTGCCCCATCGGTTCCACAATGAGGTGGTTGTGGGTTTGCCCCATCGCTTCCCCACCTGAATCTACGATTGCTTTGGTTGTGTAACCTTGATAGGTGATCGGAAGATAAGTATTACCTTCTTCACCTTCACTCATGTCTCCTATTTTATCGAGAGGTATTTCTGGAACTTTTTGCTTAGAGCCTACTTTTGGCATTTTGGAATCAAGTTTTGGAACCTGAACCACTGAGTCTTCGTTTCTTACCAATATTGTGGGGGCTCTGATCTGAAGAGATTCAGATTTCCATGGGCTTGTGAATTGTGGCAACTCTTGTAAAGAATTAGATTCAAAATCTAATCTTTCACCTTCTTGTTGCTCTGTTGGGTCTCCATAGATGGACGAAATGTCTTGGGGAGATTGGTCATGAAGATCATAAATCTCAGGAATAGGAGGGGAATTACCCTTCTCCTTGGCCCATTTCTCTTCTTGTATTTCCCGGAAGAACTTTTGAGAGTATTGCTGGATTGAAAGAGGTGTTCCATCATCCATGGAATCAGGAATGTAAGCTTTCATTGGAGGCAAGCTTTCTCTCTGAACAACTGGTTGAGCTTGTGGAGGTAAAGAAACCTGTGGCTTGTTTACCAACTGCTCTAATCTTTCTAGTAAGCCTTGAAAATGCAAATTTGGTCATTAGGGGAAAAAATGAACCCTCCATGGGCCTTTTGGATTAAGGAGTGATTAGTGATGGACCAATGAGAAGAGGGTGGTGGACACAATCTAGTCCCTTAATCACATAGGCTAGGCATACGCATCCCTTGTTTTTGTGTGGTCAAAGAGGAGAAAACCACTTAAAAACTATGGTTTTGCTTATTGGAATGGTTTTGAATGCAAATGTCAAGGCATCCTTGCATATAGGCCCTTGGATTAGGAAGATATTCAATGGCTAGGATTAGAGGAAGCAAGAAAAAGGTGCCTTTGAATGCATGCCCTTGGATTAGGCCCATGATCGAACGGTGTGTTTTGAATTTCGGATATAAAATGCGCCTTCATTGTGGAGCATTGGATCTATCAATGATCTAATGGTGTATATTGAAGGCCCCAAGGATGAGGACGCCTTTTGTCCTCAGCCATACAATGGAAAAGCAATCTGATGGTCCATGGTAGTGCCCGAAAACGGATCAGCTTCAATTGCGCTCCACGCTTAGATTGGACCTCAATCCAATGGTGCACAACACTTCCCAAAAAAGGATCAGCCCAAAATGCGCTTTACCGTCCGATTTGACGTCAATCTAATGGCCTAGATTTCTGTAGAGCATTTTCCAAAAAGCCTGCTTGAAAGATCCAAATCCTGCGAATTCTTTCTGACATTCTCTCTCTAGAGACCCATTAAGATTAATCTAAGCCGTGGATTTCAAGCATCCAAAGACTGAAGAAATTTCCATTTGAAAATTCAAATAGAAAATCTATTAAATAGTATTTTATTGGAGAATACCACTAGTGGCTTTTATATCCCTTTGATAACCTAGATTAAGCATTTTAATCCCTAAAAATTAGGAATCCTTACAAGGCCCATGCAGGGTTCACTTTTTTCCCTAATGTTTGACAAAGTGTGTTTGATTGAACTTTTGACTAGTCTCAAGCATAGCTTGAGCTACTTCTACCATTTTCATGCACATTTTGTCCGTTCAATCTCTAAGTCTGCTCTAGGGTAACTCTTGTCTAGGTTTGCAGCTGTTGGCCCTTCTTGAAGTCGAGCTTGGTCAGCCTTGAACATCATGTCCAAGTCTTTTGGAGTTGGATTTGCAAGAACAGATCCTGGTTTTGGTTTATTTACAATGAGTGGCGGGGTGGAATGAGGTGGAGTGGATGGAGCTTCGACAAGAGGGGCCTTGAGATGCAATGTCTTCTATTTTTGTTTTGGCATCGTTCAGGCTTTCTTCTAGTTTGGATATCTTTTTATTCAACTTACGATTGACTCTCTCCCTGGTATCTTTCCATGTTCTTGTTTTCCTCTTACTCGGCTCTCTTGATTCACTTGACTCTGATTGCTCAGCTGTTTTATTCTGTTTTAATGCTTGTGCCCTAGTAACTACCTGTACAAGAGCCACATTACTGCAACTTGAACTTGAATCCACCACTAAGCCCACCACATTGATGGGTGTAACCTTGGGTGCACTAGAGGGATTCCAGGGACACTCTCTCGGATGATGTTCTTTGCCGCACTCAAGACAAAAACCTTGTATTGTGATGTTTTTTTCTTGTCCTGGAGTCGATGGGTGGGGACATTCATGAATGAAATGGTCGCCCTGACATCTAAAACATGGTCCTCTAGGGGCTTGTGGTCTTACTTGTCTTAATTGGAGCCTAGGATTTGAATCACATTAGCAGGAGCTGGTGGCTGGTTTCCTAGGACTGGTTGTGGCCTATATGGTGCCTTATATTACTGTTGTGGCCTATAATATGGCTATTGGTATTGATTCTGATACCTCCCCTGCTGGTAAGGTTACTGATAGGTTTGTCTAACAGCCTGCCTATTGTATGGGCAATCTTGATTCGTATGGTTCGTGTATTTTCTCTCAATAGTGCAATATGGAGCATTAGAGTTTCCTTGGGGTTGAGCCATCATTGGGTAGACATTAGCCATGTGATCTCCTTCGCATGTGTAACATTGATTCAATGGGGTGACCCTTGGCATTTGTCTATTTTGAACTCCTAGCTTTTTGGCAACCTGCTCAGCTATCTCATCTATCTCATTGGAGGCTCTAGAGGTATGACTAGTAGAACTGTCAGAATCTTTATAGAGTTTGGACAGTCCTAACTCCTCTCCCAAGTTGTCTTATATGTCAACGCACATGCGCACACACTCTTCTATGGATCTAGAATCTTTCAAATACACATATGATCTCAACTTGGTGCTTAGTAAGCCATCTAAAAACAAGGCCACTTGTTTGGCCGGTGTGGGTAACTCTGGAATAGGGAATCTTTCTAAGTACTGTCTGAATCGTCTTCCTGCAAGTCGCACTGTTTCTTGAGGTGTTTGCTTGAAGCTATGGATCAAGGATGATGTGCTATGCTTGATGCCACTCTTGGAAAATTCTTCAATGAATTCCTCTAGGAGTTGACATATCTCTTGATAGTTGCAACTATTCAGGGGCTGAAACCATGCTAAGGCAGTACCCTTGAGAGTCAAACCAAATGCCTCAAATTGGGTGAACGAGTCCTCAACCTGTTCAACTCTTAACACTTGTTTGAACTCAGCTACATGGTCATAAGAGTCTCTGAACCCATCAAAATAGTTCTTCATTGCCTTGACCACTTGAGAGGGTCTAAGGGTTCTTGGGTGATCTCGCGGTCTAGGCAATGGAAAATAATGTTCATCTCTTTGATGTCTATGTGCTCGGTGTCTCTCTCTTTCAGGTCTTTCACCCTCATGTCCTGATCTATCTCTACCCACAGTGTTTGCAAAGCTTACCTCCGGTCTCTCTCTAGTCCTTTCCCTTTGGGTTTCATGAGCCTCGGATGATCCTGCTCCTTGGATACCATGGGAAACACTAGACCTTGCTGGAGGAAAAATTGATTCACCCTGCCAAGTGTATGCATGCCTATCCTGCTCTGTTACCAAGAACATTTTCTCAGATGTGTGATCTAGATAGACAACTTGGGATGGTGTCTCCGGATCCTTGAACTCATAGATGGTGACTATGGGGCTAGGTCAATCTGGCCTGAATCTCCAAAAGGCTTCCTTTGTTTCTCTATTCAAGAATAGCTCTATGCTTTTGTTATCTTGAGGGATCCAATCTGGAGTGATTACTCTAGTCAAGATTGACTTGCCTCTGGGAGTCTTGGGTTCTCATCCTAGGTCTCCCTACTCTAGGTCACCTATATCGTTCTCAGAAATGATATTTCCAAACTCATCTGTCCTGTCTGGTAAGCTGGTAACCACATACATGGTTCCTTCCTTATCAATGTATGACCCCTCTTCGAACTTGACCACTGGGTGTTCAAGTCCAAAGGGTTGATCTGGATTTTTGAGTTGGACCACTGATCGTCTTAGGCCATCCTCATGATGCATGCACCTAGTTGGTTGGTCCTTATATACTCCAATTTTGTTTTACAGGGACCTTCTGGTGTTTGTAAATAAGCAGTGCCTGAACTACGTGTGGGTCTTTCCATGCTAAAAGACATTTCTGAGTCACTTGTTTTAGAACTTAGCGTGTAGGGATAACCACTAAGTTGTTGAGCCCAAGACTTGGTTGTATGGTTCACACTAGCCTCAAATGATCTAATGCTTTGTCTATCCTTGCCTAAGTGTTTGCCAAATCTCAGGTTCATAAGCCTTGTCTTCTAGTCCCAAGGTTCTCTTGTATTGCTCAAAATCCTTTGGAACTCCTTGGTTTCCTAGTCCCACCTGAGGGTCAACTTGAAAATACTATATCTAATAATCCACATATTAGTTACTCCCCACAAGCTTTCCAACAAACCCAAAATCACAGCAAACAGATTTCGTATGAGAAAGTTATGCCAGTTCAGGGTTCTGGGTGTTAAAATAAGGAAACAGGCTCTCTCTGGGAGTACCACAGAATAGGCGACACGATACTAGATTTTCCACGATATGCAATACCACTGTAGATGATACCAACTTCCATGATACGATACTACTATCCAGACAATACGTTACTGGAAATAGCCACGATACGATACCTCTGATTGACACGATACGATACCAACCTCACGATATGATACTAGTCTATGAACGATACGATATCACTCCAACTGCGATATGATACTGCTTGTGCTATGCGATATGATACCACAAGGTGCACGATACGGTACCAGAATAAGAGACGATACGATACTAAGTGCACGATACGATACCAATCATGCATGCGATACGATACCACTCGGTCAACGATACGATTCCGAGACCGACACGATACGATACCACTGGGATGACCGTGATTGTGATACCAGCACTTGACGATACGATACCAGAATGGTATCGCGATACCTCAAGTGGGTATGCACAATACGATACCTCGACGAGTATCACGATACATAGGAGTTGTGGTATCGCGATACCAAACTCAACCGGACACGATACTTGGAGTTTTTGAGGTCCAAATTCAAATTCTTGTGCAAATATGTGTACCTTATGTCCTCCTTGTCAGTCCTATGTGCCTGTAGATGCAAAATCTATCTCCAAACCAGTGATACCACCCGCGCAATACTAGACACAGTCCTTGTCACTCCGTGATACTGTCACTCAGTTTTTTGGGGTATTTTGAGCATATTCCAAGGATATTTTCCAGCATTTCAACTCTTAACACCCTTTGCACTTGTTTCTCACAGCCGCAAGTGAAAAATGAGGTGAATGTACAGTCCAAAAAAAAAAATAGAGAAGATGAAGATGGGAGAAGATGGTGGTGAGGGTGAAGATGAAGATGAAGAAAAACTCAGAAACTGAACTGAAAATGGTGATTTTTTTTTTTTACCTTCCAATGTCACTACTCTACGTCTTACCATCACACACTCGTCCTCCAAGCTGTCTCCCCGACAACGACGCCAAAATTTGGTGTCACTCTAGCACAATGGCAAGTAGCAACGTGAGGAGCTTCACCTCATAAATGTCAATCCGTGGAGACGTGAAGACTAGTATGAAGACTATGAGAAGGTGATGGCACAAGTGCATGAGTGAAAGCACACAAGCATGCACACACATACACACACATGTGCACAAAGTAAGAGCAAAGAGTGGAACAATGGAAGGACTTTGATTGCAAAAGAGTTCTCTTACAAAGCTGAAATCTACAACAAGCTAGCCTCAAAAATGAGCTCTCCAACCCTTTTTATAGTTTTTTGAGTAGTTTTGGCCCTGTCCAGACCTAGTGTCTGGCCTAGTTAAAAATTAAGTTCTATGTCTTATTTGGGGGCTCAAACGGAGTCTAAAAATTATGAAAATTGGTAGGATGATAGTTCTAGTACTCCTCAAGCTTGATTACTCCTTGCCTTCAACAAAATGGAGTTACAAAGATGGAAAATGGTATTTACAATGATTTTTAGTGATAAAAATCACTATTTTTATAGGGATTTCTTCTGAAAATTCGACATGTGCTCCTTGGATCTCCCTACATGTTCCTTCTTCTTGTGTGTCCACTTCTATGATGCACTTCCATGCTTTGTCCTTAACCATGAGTGTCAACAGCTATCATAATTCACTTAACTCTGATTATTCAACTGGTTTAGCATGTTGTAAGGCTTGTGCCCTAGTGAGTGCATGTGTAGGAGCCATATTAATGCTACTTGAACTTGAATCCACCATTAAGCCTACCACATTAATTGGTGGGGGGTGCCTAAAATCAAATGGGCCATGCCCTAGAGATAGCGGGGGGCTTGGTATCCTGGACATTGGGTGTATGGCTAACAAACTGGCAGCCAAATGGATGATTAAGGCTTGGTGCAATAGGGAGGCCTCGTGGGCCAAGCTGATCTTCAGAAACAAGAATGAGTTGGCTCTCATGGGGTTCCCAAACTGGAAGAATCTTGACATCATGACCCTGCTATTCTCCCCGATCCCCGTCTTCCCGAAAGGCTCCAATCTCATGTGCTCCCTTTGGAAGGGCTGGAATAAAGTCAAAAGCTTCACAAGAATTAGTGAGGACTGGAAGTGGGCGGCCGGAATCAGACAAAACGACTCTATCTGGTTTCCGATACATGGCATCCGGAGTGTGGAGTCATGGAACATTCAAAATGCCAAGAGGTTATGGAACAAAGGATTCAAAAAATGGAAACACCTCTGGAAACATGACACCAACAGCTGGATCAACTTCGAGGATATTGACCCCTGCATAAACATCTCCTACGAAGAATGGAACACTTTGCAAAGCCGATGCCTCGCATGGGATCGTCACAAGACTCGCCTTCTCATGGGACACGACACACCGAACTCGCTTGGTCTCAAATGGCACAATGGAAATAGCCTACTCAAAATCCCGAACACCAAAGAAACGGCTGACCACCAGATCAGCCTCAACAAGAAGTGGTGCCTGTCTTGGACGCGGCTTCGGTGGGACATGAAATTCATGGGTATCTGGCACCCCCTTATAGAGATTAAGAAGTCTGTCCTCTTATGGCAAATTCTTCATCGAGGAATTTGGACCAACCATAAGGCTAGCAAACTTTGTGGGATTCCTCCTTGGTGCAAACGCTGCCACCGGGCTATCGAAAATGTCCCACACATCTTCCTTACTTGTCCCAACTCCTACAAAATCTGGCAGACGGTTGGAATGAAAATCAGACTTCAAAAACAGCTTAGTTGGAAACAAGTCCTTTTGGGAGAAGCGATCGGCTGCTCTGCGACACTCTGGAACGCCATCAGAGGGGAAGTCTTGTGGAAAATTTGGCGGGAGAGGTGTGCTCTCAACTTCGGCGATCCCCCCAGGGAGTGGTCGATTGAGAAATCACTATTCCTCCTTGGCAAAAGGATTGTTAACAGTAAGAAATCCCCCCCCTTCAGGCACCATCAAGTCCTCCTTTTGATCAACAACAAGCTCAAACCCAAGTGGGCCCCGCATGAGGGCGATGAGAGGGTGATTAACCTTCTCTGTAATGCAACCTAGGATTCATTCAAGCTTCCCCTGCTTTGTGGGATTTGGGGGGTCCCGTGGGCACTAGTCCCCTTCTATTGTACCTTTGTTTCTTAATTTAATTCAAGTCCGGGAGAGTAGGCTATTGCCGAACTTCCTTTATATTAAAAAAAACCTTGGGATCACTAAAGGGGTTCCTTGGACAATCTCTCAGGATATGTTCTTTGCCACACTCAGGACAAAAGCCTTGTATTGTGATGGTTTGTCCTTGTCTTGGAGCCAGTAAATGGGGACATTTGTGAATGAAATGGTCACCCTGACATCTAAAACATGGTCCTCTAGGGGTTTGTGGTCTCATTTGTGTCAATTGGGGCTTGGGTTTAGGATTCATATACATGACATTGGAGTATTCTGTCTCCTAATTTGGTTCCATAGGTAGTGCCTCATATTGATACAGATAAGTCTTAGTATGCTTGGGTGACTTTGTGTAATAAGCTCATGGACTATCTTCATGGGTGTAGTAAAAAAATTGAGCATGAGGGTCATTTTTTGAGAGCAAAGGGTTCATCATCACCAATTCTCTGTATAGGGTTCTCCTTTTCCACTACATACTTATTTGGAATCACATTGGCAGGAGGTGGTGGTTGGTTTCCTAGGATCGGTTGTGGCCTATATGGTGCATGATATTACTGTTGGTATTGAGGTTAATATTGCTATTGTGGCCTATAATATGACTATTGGTATTGGTTCTGATACCTACCCTCTTGGTAAGGTTGTTGATAAGTTTGTGTGATGGCCTGCCTATTGTACGAAAAATCTTGAGCCGTATGGTTCATGTATTTTCTATCAATAGTGCAATATGGAACATTTAGTTCTCTCACACTCTAGTTTTGCATTGGGCATACATTAGCCATGTGGTCCCCTCTTTAAGTACAACATTGCTCCAATGAGGTTACCCTTGGTGTTTGTCTATTTTGAACTCCTAGCTTCTTGGAAACTTTCTCAACTAGCTCATTTATCGAAGTGTAGGATTCAGAAGTATGACTAGTAGAACTATCAGAATCGTTATAGATTTTGGACAACTCTAACTCCTCACCCAAGTTGTCTTCTATGTCATTACACATCCGTAAGCATTGATCTAGTGTGATTGGCTCCTTGAGATATACATATGATCTAAGTTTCTTGCTTAGAAGTCCATCTAAAATCAGGGAAACTTGTTTTGCTTGTGTAGGTAATTCAGGTGTGGGACATCTTTCCACATATTATTTAAATCTGCATCCGGCTAGTTGAACTGTTTCTTGGGGTTTGTGCTTGAAGATCTAGATCAACGATGATGTGTTATGCCTCATTACATTCATGGGATGCTTCTAGCACTTGACCTATATTTCAATCATTATGACTATTTAGGGGCTGAAACCAAGCTAAGGAGGTACCCTTGACGATCAAACCAAATGCCTCAAACTGGGTGAACAAGTCCTTGACATGTTCAACTGTTAACACTTGTTTGAAATCAACCACATGAGCATAAGGGTCTAAGGGTTCTTGGGTACTCTCAGGCTCTAGGCAATGGAAAATCATGTGCATCTCTTTGATGCCTATGTGCTCTATGTCTCTCTCTTTCAGGCCTTTCAATTTCAAGTCCTGATCTATCTCTACCCATGGTGTGTGAAAAGATTACCTCAAGTCTCTTTCTGGTTTGTTCTCATTGTGCTTCTAGAACATGGGATGATCATGCACCTCCTTGATCAAGATAGGTAGTGGATGTATGTAAGGGAACATTGATTTATCCTTCCATGTGTAAACAAGCATATTTTTATCTCTCATCACAAATACTCTCTTCGCGGTGGTATAAAAAGGAAAAGCATGTGTCCCTAAAGGTTTTGAGATGAGACGACATATTTTGTATGAAAATCATGACACACTGAGTGCGGGACATCCATGAATTAACAAGAGTTATTATCTTCTTAAGAGTTTGTTTTACTAGCATGGAATTTACAAGGACGTCCAAGAGTATGGTGCTTAAGTGCACTAAATGTCAGGTCAATAAGGCTGAAAGGTTAAAGATCAGAATATTTCTCTACCTGTTGGATATTCCTAATGGGAAATGGGAGAGTATTTCTATGGATTTCATAGTAGGGTTACCTAAGACATAGAGAGGGCATGATTGGGTCAAGGTAACTATGGATAGGTTAACCAAACCCGCTAGGTTTATTTAGACATGTAGTACAATGAAGACGTGTGAGTTGGCTTGATTGTTTGTAGAGAACCCATACCAATTATATGGTCTTCCCTTAAGCATCTGTAATCTTAGAGGATATGCTTTCAACATATGTAAATGAAAGGAAAACTAATTGGGAAGAGTACATACCTATACTAGACTTTGCATATAATGGTGCCAAGCACTCTTTCATAGGACATAGTCCCTTTATGCTTATGTATGGGTTTCAGCCAAAGGCTCGTTATGCAGTTGACTTACAAAATGAGAGAGTTCAAGCTGCAAAAGTTTTCTTGGAAGAAATGAATGATATGCATAGACTTTCTAAAGACAATATTAGGAAAGCTCAAGATAGAGCTAGAGCCTATGCTAACCCTTAAAGAAGAGAAATCAACTTTGAGGTTAAGTCTACCTTAGAATTTGTTCTAGGTCTGAAACCATGAAGATAGGACCCTTTCCTAAGTTATCTCCTAGGTATTGTGGTCTATTCCCAATACTTAAGAGGATAGTTCATATGGCTTACCTGCTCCAACTTCAAGAAAGAAGTCAGATTCATCTAGTATTTCATGTTAGTAGGTTGAAGAAGATATTCGGTGAATCTGACAACCTCATTCTAGATAGTGAGGTAATAGACCCTATTTTTGTTCAATTTTGTTCCACATGAGCATGAGAGCATACCATGTGCTTGAGAAACATATATGAAGAGAAGTCATTTATATAAAGAGTACCTAGTTAAGTGGAAAGATAGTTCAGAACATAGTGCTACTTGGGAGCCAATTGGTACCCTTCAAAGGCAGTTTTCCACCTTAATGAGGACTTTACAAGAGTCTTCCTAAGGGTAAGGATAAGGGGAAACACTACGGAGATATGACCATGTACACGAAATACATGTGGTTCAACATGAGAAACACAGTTATTCTTTCTCTTTCTCACCTATGCCTTCCATGACCAGGTTTGAGGACAAACCAAAAACTTAAGGAGAAGGAAATTTTATGATATAAATAGGTGTGAACCACCTTTAGTGGTGGTGGAGGGCATGAGGCCACATGGCACTCATGCAGTGAATGCATGGAGATGGAGAAACCTTATATCTAGAGTTGTGAGGCTGAGAGGTGAACACATGAATCTCTCAAAAGTCATTGGCGAGTTTCGCTTGTTGTTGGGCTATTTTTAGTATCTTTCTAAAATATGAAATCTTATGTGGAGCAAAAACCATGAGTAGAT
Organism: Ceratopteris richardii; assembly: GCA_020310875.1. Lineage (NCBI taxonomy): Eukaryota > Viridiplantae > Streptophyta > Polypodiopsida > Polypodiales > Pteridaceae > Ceratopteris > Ceratopteris richardii. The sequence continues at coordinate 154,419,849 of CM035423.1, read as the reverse complement.
CATCAGGGGCAATACTACAATTGAAGCAAACTCATTCTCATCATGAAGGCTAGATATTGCCATTGCATAACAATCTGATGCAAAGGAAGCACCATTAGAGCCTAAATGAGCATGATATGACAAACATGTATCTAATTTTCTATCTCTTAAAGTATGCACTCGCAATTTAGGCATAGTTTTTTCCTCTTCTATGTCAATCCTCTCATCAAGTGCGTGATGTAAATTTTCATAAAAAATGGACTGATTAACACCATCATTTGAAACCTATAAAGTCTGAGAAATTACCTCATTTGGACCAACACTTGACTATCTACCTATAAAAAGAGGCATCAAAGTGTCATACACATCCTTTCAGCTAACTAATATCTCCTTGGTACATGAAAGTAAGGATTGAATTGCATCTTCCACAAAAATAACATCACAACTAACCAGAATGCATTTAGTCTATGGATGATATAGATAATAGTATTTTCTCCCAAAATTGTGCCCAACAAAAATACATTTCACTAAGTTATCATCCAATTTTATACATTGTTGTTCACACACTAATACATATGCCAGACCCCCAAAAACATGTAGATGAGCAATAGATGGCTTGCGACCATGCCAAGATTCATATGGGGTGATAAATTGCAATGCTTTGGTGGGACACCTGTTAAGTACATATACTACACACATAACAATCTCAAGTGAGAAGCTATATGGTAAAGCCTTACTTTTGATCATACACCTCACCATTTCGATGAGAGACCTATTATTCCTTTCAAAAAATCCAATTTGTTGAAGTGTATAAAAACCTTTTCATTGATGTTTTATACAACGCTCAACCAAAAATGCATTAAACTCTGAAGACATATATTCCCTCCTCGATTAGAGTGGACGGTGCCCATTTTACATGTTGATAACTTAACTTTTCAACCATAAACAAGAACTTTTTAAGTCACATAACCACCTCAAACATTTCTCTCAATGGATAAACCAATGCATGCTTGGAAAAGTCATCAATGAAAGTCTCAAAGTATAGGTAATTCCCAAATGAAGGTGTGTGCATAGGAGCTCATACATCATTATGAGCAAGCTGCAATTCATATGAAAAATCTTTTAGGAAGGAGGAACACTTCATTTTGCCTAAAATATAACCTTCCAAAAATGATTTAGAAGGTGCGTCAAGTTTGGGCAAAGTGGACACCATTTCAAATGTCTACAAACAAAGCAAACTAGAAAAATTTAGGTGACCAAAGCATGCATGACAAAGCTTTGCATCTAGGATAGCTCGAGTATCATGAAGTGCACATGCTGAATCATTCATAGATTTTGCATAAAATATGATCTTATATAAGCCACAACATAAAATGCCACGAATGATGATAACATCACCATTTGAGAGATCATGAACTGTACATCTCTCATCAACAAATTTGACAACCAAGGAAATCTTTCCAAATGTTGAAGTTGATAAAAAAATTTTGTTGATCTGTGACACATGAAAGAACTACCATAAAAATAGTCAAAATGATCTTTCCAACTCCCATTATAGGATGAGGAGTTTTTAGCATATTTGATAGTAATTAAGAGGTTATATGTTTGGTTGCACCACAACCAAAGTACCAAAATCCAGTTCTACTATGGACATACACTACTCATGAGAAGGTGGGCCATAGCTACAAACAATAGTAAATGCCCACTCTCCATTTTGATTATCAGACTCAGTTTTAGGTGTAAAGGCCTTTGCAAAAACATTCTTTCTTCTTTGTTTTTTGCCTCCTTTGCAACCAATTTAGGACAACTCTTTATGACATGATCATTTTCCTTACAATACTTACAAAACTGGTTTTTCTTTTTTGTTTTCTTATCATCTTTGTCTTCCTTCTTTGATTGTGCAACATTAGCAAGTTTTTTCTTAGAAGTGGATGAGCTCCATTTATCGTTGCTGCTTTGACTAACTAAGAAAGCTTGATCTGCAACACACATAATTGAAATGTTCTACCTAGATTAATCTTCTTGCAACAAAACAAAGACTGACTCCTCAAAGTTACGGAATTTGGATGGCCTTTCATCATAAATCAAAGAGTAGAAAATAAAATTTGATATGAATCTAGAAGATAATTAAGAACACTATGCATGAGTGAATTGCCAAAATTTCATCAATAGAAAACAACTACTATTTCAAATATTTAATCTTTTTCAAAAAACTATCCATTGAATTTCCTTCATCCATATGCACATTCTCCAAATATTTTTTGAGGTAAGAAATAGAAGCCTCATTTCTTGCCTTGTATAATCTTGTAAAAGTATCCCAAAGTTTTTTGCTATAATCCAAGATCAAATACTAGGGATAATGGCATGTTTGACAAATAGTGCTATCAATGCATGTGCATGTGCATCTCTGCCATCCAAACAATCTCAAATTGAACTTCAGATGCCATAGAACAAAGTTTTTTTGATCTCATAATCACCTTATGTTCACAAGTTTTCTTGTGATTTTGAGACTATGACCAAAGAGGACACAAGATGCCCTAGAGAAAGCACAGACCTGCTTCGATACCAATTATTCCAATTTGAGGTCTATGGAAGCACACAAAGAGCACAAGGAAGAAGAAAAATCTTGAGAACAACACAATACTAAATATATTACCAGGTGAATGTACAAAAATAAGTGACATGTTGGGAAAACATGCATATATACAAGCCGAAGGAAAAAAACTTCCTAAAGAGGGGAAAAAGTACCTTGATGATCGTAAGGCTGATCACACACATCATTACCATATTATATATATATATATATATATATATATATATATATATATATATATATATATATATATATATATATATATATATATATATATATATATATATATATATATATATATATGTGTGTGTGTGTGTGTGTGTGTGTGTGTGTGTGTTTACTTTGATAAAAAACCTTAAAATTAATCCTATTTTTATATATTTAATTATATATAATTAATTAATTTAGTTAAAACACTAGCTCTTTTCATATTTATTTATCTATACGATTATCTTATTTTATTTATATTTATTTATATATTTATTTATATATTCAGTTTTTTTCATAATTTTTTCTTTACATAAATTTAACTGAATTATATGTATGTAAAAACCCAAAAAACCCCTAATCTTGAAGATCTAGACCTAAAATATGTATATTTGTGTATCCATGTGTATATACATGTATATGCATATTATATGTGTATGCGTATATGTGTATATATGTTATGCATGTGTAAAAACCCTAAAACCCTAATCATAAAGACCTAGACCTAAAACATGTATATATGTGTATGCATGTGTATATATATGTGTATGTATATATGTGTATTAGTATATGTGTATGTATGTGTAAATAGCATAAAAAAACCTAATCCTATTTTTATATATTTGATGTAAAAAAAACCTTAAAATCATAATTTTATATATTTAATTATATATATTTAATTAAAATAGCTCTTTTCATATTTATTTATCTATACAATTATCCTATTTTTTATATATATTTATTTATATATTCGGATTTTTTTCATAATTTTTTCTTTATATAAATTTAATTGAATTATATGTATGTAAAAACCCGAAAACCCTAATCCTAAAGATCTAGACCTAAAATATGTATATTTGTGTATCCATGTGTATATACATGTATATATGTATTATATGTGTATGTGTATGTGTGTATATATGTTATGCATGTGTAAAAACCCTAAAACCCTAATCGTAAAGACTTAGACCTAAAACATGTATATATGTGTATGCATGTGTATATATGTGTATGTATATATGTATATATATATATATATATATATATATATATATATATATATATATATATATATATATATATATATATATATATATATATATATATATATATATATATATATATATATATATATATATATATATATATGTATGTATGTGTGTGTGTGTGTGTGTGTGTGTGTATATATATATATATACACACACACACACACACACACACATATATATATATATATATATATATATATATATATATATATATATATATATATATATATATATATATATATATATATATATATATATATATATATATATATATATATATATGTGTGTGTGTGTGTGTGTGTGTGTGTGTGTATAAGTATACGTGTATGCATGTGTAAATAGCCTAAAAACCCTAATCCTAGTTTTATATATTTGATGTAAAAAAAAACCTTAAAATTATAATTTTATATATTTAATTATATATATTTAATTAAATCACTAGCTCTTTTCATATTTATTTATCTATACAATTATCCTATTTTATATATTTATTTATTCATATATTCAAATTTTTTTCATAATTTTTCTTCATATAAATTTAATTGAATTATATGTATGTAAAAACCTAAAACCCTAATCCTAAAGATCTAGACCTGTGGATGTATGTGTGTGTCTGCATGTGTGTGTATATGTGTGTGTATGCATGTGTATATGTGTGTGTGTATGTATGTGTGTATGCATGTGTGTGTATGTATGCATGTGTGTATATGTGTATGTGTGTGTATTCATGCATGTGTGTATATGTGTGTGTATGTATGCATGCATGTGTGTATATGTGTGTATGTATGCATGTGTCTACATGTGTGTGTGTATGTATGCATGTGTAGATGTGTGTGTGTATGTGTGTGTGTATGTATGTGTGTGTGTATGTATACTCTATCTTCCTACCTCTACCTTCCTCTATTTCATCTCTCTTTATCTCTCTCTCTCTCTCTCTCTCTCTCTCTCTCTCTCTCTTTTTCTCTCTCTTTATCTCTCTATCTCTCTCTCTCATCTCTCTCTCTCTCGTCTCTCTCTCTATCAATAGAGAATAAAACAATCACTTACAGGCATGTCCCTCTTTTGGATCATTGTCCTCAAAGCATAATGTATGTCGTCTATCGTTGAATTCCAAAGAATCGATGCCAAAAAACTTCAGCAAAATCAAAGAGAAGAAAAAATTATAAAACATAAAGCATAGAGAAAGACAAAGGCTAAGAGTACGCGCACCACTTACCAAGATGTGAGATCTAAAGAGAAGGAGTGTGTGTGTGTGTAGAGAGAGAGAGATCTTTTTGTGTGCGTGTGTGTGCACAAGACAATGCAGGTCACAATTTGGTTCGTCCGTGCAAGTTCGACAGAAGCAAGCAGTAGTCAATGTAAAACACGTGCAAAATGTTGAGTTTTGCTCTGGAGTTCCCGGTATGTTTAAAACACGACCTCGGTATAACCATTGGTATGGGCGCCGATAATTTCTAGTAAATTACCGATGCATATACCAATGCTTATACCGATGGTCATACTGACTGTTGGGTTGTAGGGTATGCACACACCCTTGCATCACTCTGTGAGTGATTGCTTTGGGTGAAGGGTTGGGTAGTACACTCCCTGTTATCCCTCCCTCTCTCTCATTCCTAGAAGAAAACACCATAAAAATGAAGTCTCGGATTCCCTATTTTTTGGTAAGAAGGACAAATCGATTACATTTTATCTCTTGGCCCCTCGAATTTCATGGCCCCTCGCATTTATTTCACGAACGTGTGGGAGTGAAGACTGAGGAAGTATTGCTCTCTAGCTATGCTAAGGACATCTGTCACTTTGAATGTGGGTAGGTGGGGGAGATTCTCTCCCTCCCTTCTACTCTGTTTGTAAGAAAAACAATTTTGCGGGGTCATTTGGCTCGCCCCCCTCACAGTTGTGGCTTGGGGTTGAGCTCCAGCGAGCTCCCCTTCGTGTGCTATCATTGTGGGGCTGGGCAGCTTCTCGACTCCTCTGTTGGCGATGGTGGTTGAAGATTGGAGTTTGGTCCTCCCTTTTGCCTAGAAAACCAGCCACCAGTGCTAGTTCTCTTGCTTCTCTATTGCCGTCTTCAGTACTATGCAGGTTCGCCACTTAAGGTCTCACACAGAGCTTCATTTGGGCTGGCAAGACTCTCTGTCGTGCGCATCCCTATGACTTTCACTATCTCGGTTTTGCTCTGTATGGTGTGCCTTCTTGAGCCGACTACATTTTTTGCATCTTCCGTGGGCTTTTCAAGGCCCTGCCTGGTGCGTTTTGGCAGGTTTCTTCCTTTGGGTGAAGGTTAAGCTTCGGCTCTCCATGTTTGTCGTTGAGGCTTTCCGTTTGAAGTTGAAGCTATCGCAAGAACGCTGCTCTCGGACCTGTTTCTTTAAAGACGTGCCTTCGCATGCTCTATCTTCCCTTCCCCAACGCTGCCCTGAGCTTCGGTGTAAGCTATAGTTTGTCCCTGAGAAACTTGGGTGCTATGATGGTTTTGTCTACTGAAGTATGATGACCAGCTTCTGCAACTTGATTGGTTGGACGTTCATATGCCGATGCCTCTGCCTTCCTGCTCCCCTAGTTTACCACCCGACTCGAAGGACTTGTTGATCTGTGAAGCTTCCTTGTGTGTTGAATGATCGATCTTTGACTATGATTCGGTAATGCGAGTACCTACAGGTTTGATGATGAAGGACTTTTCTGTGCAAAAGATCAATGTTCCCACAGACCGGGCGGTTACCATCATAGTTGAACTCTCCTTTCATTGTGTATCTATTGCGCCCGAGGGGGATGGTTCAGTATTAGCCATTCTTAGTATGGTATCGATCCAATACTTTCAAGCCATGCCTTTTTGAATATCATATGATGCTTGTCTAAAATGTTTCAGCTCTTCCTCTGTTTTGAAAATATCGAGATTGGAGTCCTGTTCGTTCAACAAGGTTATTCTGTTTTGATAAACCTATGCAGAAATCTATCAATGGGTGCAATAGTGTGATCATTTTTTGTTGATGTTAGCTGTTCTTAAGTGTAATACTTTATTTTTCTCCCATAAACTACAGAATGATGTTGGGCCTAGTTGCAATCCGTTGATAGTTGTTTGACCCTTGGAGGTGCCCAATGTGGTGGTCATTCGAAAGAATGGCTCCCTCCTAAGTACAATAATCTCCATGAGATGCAGAATCCTAAACTCTCAACCGACAGGATAATATTTTCTTTTAGACTCACTACATTTTTTTATTGAGGGTTCGGGTGACTGCCCTCCATCAACCTCATGGCCATGCACCTCTACCATCTGCAATAGTAAATGTCTCCATGGAAGTAGGATCTGATGAATTCAGGCATCGAGCATTAAGATTCTGTGAAGTAAGGCTTTGAAAGACCACTAACAGAGTTCGAGCCAACCACTAGCTATCCCAGAATATGCACTTAAAAATCATACAGGTCATTCATGACTTTTGAATAAATGCTAACTGAGTAATTTTTTTGAGCACAGAGCTACGAGAGGACTCAGTCTGTGAGCATGCGACTTTGTGGATGGCTCACCTTCAAAATCATTCAACCTACTTTGATGTGGAAAGCACAGTATGGATGTGGTGGACCTATGAAGGAGTGTCAATATATTGAGGACTGTGTCATGTAATAAAACTTCTCTAAGATGGGAAAGCCATAAGGAATATAGTTAGGGCTATAACAATCCATGCTTAATTTGTTTCTAGTTCCTTGGAAATTGTTTTGATGTGCTGCAGGCAACTTTTATGAGAGTGCTAATCTGTTGGTCCCCTCTTTTGAGATGAATATATCTTTTCATGATGATTATAGGAATTACATAATTGATGATGTTAGTGCCTCTAATGACTACTGTAGTATGGATGACTACTTCATGCTCATGTGGTGCAACATATTTTCGATGGGCAATTGGAACATGCGTCCCTTCGATTCATGCTCACTCTCCTTGTTGAGGCATCTCTTGTTACTCTCATGAAAGGATGAAAAGGTATGAGGTGTGATTGCCCCGAGGAAGACTGTGCCCATATGCCACTATGAGTTTGTATATTATCTGTGTATATTTTCTCATGATGACGGACAAGGTACGAGGTGGGAGGACATTTATGTGCAAATGGTTTTGTTAATACGACCCTTCGAGTTTTCTGATACATGTGTCTGATCTCTAGAACACGTCACTAAATTATCACACAAGGTTATATCATTGCATTTGTTGTCCAGTGGTTTCATGTGTTCTCATGTTTAGTGGAAAAGGGGTTAATAGCATTATATATATCTGATGTGTGCAACTACTCTAGCTAGGGATGGTGAGTAGTTCCCCAACTCCTTGGGAGTCCTTGTGCCTATTCTAGAATCAGACCAGACCCACACTTGTGTGTATTCACCCCATGAGTGATTACTGAACTTTACTGCTTGTCAGCCTCCAATTGTAGGACTGCGTTTGGTCTTACATATGAAACATGGTGTATGTCCTTGGGAATTCATATACTTGCAGAAGTTGATCTTTTATGATGGATGTATTTTGGGTTACTCACATGTTTGATAATTGAGGTGCAATTGTTTATTTTGCACAATCAATTGCATTTCATGAATAGTGAGGTTCACTGTTAGGGACTTGACTGCCCTGTGTTTTACACAATGCCTGCTCAATTCTATCAAGAGAATATCTGGAGAATATCCGGTTCCAATAAAGTTGGAAACACTATCACAAAGATCTGAATGCTTGTTTTTTGTCAGGGAAGAAATTTTCTGGTTTTACAATGCTCACTTAATGCAGTGTAGTCCAACATGCAGAACTTAGCCTTGATCGTTTTGACTCTGATAGATGCTCTCTTGTGAATTATGTGTTTCTTTAATACTCACAGGTTTGATCATTTTGAAATCTTGTGGCTGACCCTCTGGGATTGGGCCTACATGTTTTATAAATTCTGAAATGATTCGCTCTTTGATGCACTCACCTGATCTTACAGGCTAATCTTGATAACTTGTAGCATCTCTTTTTTTTTTGAAACGGCTTATAACTAACATTCCAGGCACTAAAAACCTCGACCTGCACCGATTGAACTTCTGCATGAGATAATATGATTCGCAGAAATTACTCTTGATGACTTGAAAGTTTTTTAAACCTTGCCCAAGCATGTCTACTTAGCAAAAGATACATATGTCCTTAGTCACTGAACGTTGTGTGTTACTCTCATCCATTCTCATCTGCTGCTTATTGGTTATCATATAACTAAACGATTATGATTTAAGTGCTGGAGACATGGTAAAAATATAAGTCATATGGACCGCTACTTGAGTTCTTGGCCTTTGATGCTCTAATTTGCAGAGTGCAAGAATAGCTAGCTCTCCATATGGACCTAAGCCAGTCCCATAGGACTCGATGTTCCTTGAAGTGGAAACTACCAATTGAACTAAATGTTATATTTTACCTCTTTTCAGAACCAGTCTACTTGTGTTTTGTATGTTTCATTTCAGGTTCTCGGGTGAGGCTCTATCAGTCCTACAAAGGACTACATTATGGGAGGAATGCTTGGCTGACTGCCCCCAAGGGGATTGTGTCGCCCAACGGTAAAGACTGAAGATTTGCAGATTGAAGGATGGACTGAGGGCTTGCAATATTGCAGTTTTGAAAGATTGAAGACTGATTGCAGGTTCAAAGATCAATGAAGAGTATGGAGACCTGAAGACTGCAAACTACAGAATGGAAGATTTGCAGACCTGGAGCTTCTCAGAATTGAAGACTCAAGCTTGAACCAGTTCAGTTGTGTATGATCCTTTCCTCTTAGCTTTGTCGAGGACGACAAAGTCTAGGGGGGGGGAGAGTGTTGGGTTGTAGGGTATGCACACACCCACAATTGTGCATAGGAACCCTCCCTAGACCATAATAAAATCTCTTTTGGTATCTACTTAGGATTTCACATAAAACCCTCCCTTAGATACTTTTTAATATTTTTCCAAAAGTAAGGCTTTGGAGCCTTGTAAATGCTCACATCTTTTGAAGAAAGGTAGAAAACTCCCCATGCGCACGTATTCTCTTCCCTTGAGATTTGGTTGTTAGAGGATATATTCCAAGATCCTTTTTGAGATATGTTAGTTAGGCATGTGCTCCTTTTTGACTAGTCAAAAGGAGCACATGGGGAATTGGGCTGAGCCTATAAATAGAGGCTATTTCTTGTAAAGGGAGGCCCCTTGGCCATGGCCTTGGCCTCCATTTTGTTAATGGAAGAAGGTGTCATTTGTTACTCTCTTGCTTCCTTGTGTGCAAGGCAATGATCTTGGTGTATGGATTTGCATGTGTGTGTGCATGGTTGGGAGAATGTTCCCCTTGCTCCTTGTGATGTTGGCCATTGTTGCCGTTGCTCCATGAGCGTGGGTGAACCTCTCCTCTCATTCTTTGCCCCAACTTGGAGAAACTTCTCACTTCCATGTGAGGCAGTTAGGGTTTGTTGCTCCCCTTTTCTCAACACTGACGCTTATACTGACAGTTATATTGATGCTTATATCGATGCATATATCGGCGGTCACGAGACATCCCAAAAGTCCATTTTAAATGGTCATACCGATGGTTACTTGACCATCGGTATGTTTAAGTGGACTTTTCCAATGTTTATACCGATGCTGGGAGTGATCGTCGGTATAGGCAGCATCAATATGCCCTTCATATGTTGTAGTGAGATAGATAGATAGATAGAGAGAGAGAGAGAATGAAATAATAACATTGTGTGCATTATCCCCTCAGATGAATCATGCATATTTATGGAATTTTCTTTGAAAGAGCCCAAAATCTAAGTAAAGAAATCAAAACTATCATCAAAAGACAACCTTAAATTTTTCTAGAGGCCTTGAATTCGAAAATCAAGCCACTGTTATACGGAGTTAATTTTATGTATATATTTTTCATAATTGACAAAATTCTGGCTTTTGATATGAATAAATAACAAACTTTTAATAAATCATTGAACCTTTTAATAAATGATTAAGTTTTTGATACATTTATTGAATCATTCCAAAGTGGAAGCTTCCTCTATCCCACCTTTCCATTTAACTAGGCACTCTTTATAAAATGACTTTTTGCCTTTTTTGCTTGAGTACATAGTTCTATTTAGTTCATGGGGGACATTCTATAGTGGAATAGATTGGAACATTATATTTTAGGATACAAGATAATCTTGTTCATCAACTTTGTTTTTTAGCCTTTTCACATGAAACACTGGGGTGATATGACAACCTATTGGAAGCTCTAACTCCAACCATAGTCCCAACCTTTGTAAGCGTTATGAGAGGGCCAAATACCTCCGAGATAGTTTTAAATAGTGTCCTATCTTCAAAGTTTTGGATATTTTGAGGACTTTCAAATGCACTTGTTCTCCAACTTCAAAGGAATTTTTTTTGCCTCTTAGGCTCTGAATATGCTTTAGATCTATCCTCGGCTTCCTTAAAGTTTTCTTTCAACTACCTTCACGTTAAGGTTCATGTCTTCCAAGAAATCTTTAGCATCTTGGAGTTTCTATTTTTGTAATTCTAGTGGATATGGGGCTCTAGGCTAGAACCGATACATTAGCATGAATAGAATAAATCCGATTGTAGAATGCTTGGGAATTGTTCCAACCAAAATCAACTAAGGATAAGTATTCCTCTCATTTAGTTTGGTTTGAAGATACATATGCTATCAACATATCTTCAAGTAGTTGATTGACTCTTTTTGTTTTTTCCATCCGATTATGGATTCTTAGTAATACTCATACTCAACTTCATATCCAATCAATTGAAAATAGAAATTTAGAAATGGGTAGTAAAGTTTCTATCTGTATTTGATGCTATGTCTTGAGGTAGATCATAGAGTGATAGAAATGTTCAACAAATAACCTCACAAATGATGGAATTTCAACTATAGTACAAGTAGGAATGAAGCGAGCCATGTTACTTAAGCAATCTACTCTAACGCACGCTGAACCATGTCCTCTTGGTTTTAATTAACCCCATAATAATGTCCATGGAAATACTTTCCCATTTTCCATTGGGAATTTCCAATGGGTGTAACATGCCACCAATCTTAAACTTCTTTGCTTTATTTACTTCACATTTTGTACGTTTAAACATTAATTTGTACACCTTTATGTACACATGGAAATAGAAGTGCCTCTTGATGAATTCATAAGTTCTATTGATTCATGGATGACATGCACTAGGGACATCATGTCATTCAAAAATTGAAATCTTTTTAAATCTTTATCCCAAGGTACATACAATTCTTTCTTTATATAAGTATTGATCTTTAATGAGATAAAACGTGAACTTATCATATGAAGATAAGATTGTACCATTACAAAAGAATCTCTTCCAAGCTTTTTTAGAACGGATCTTCTTGATGAGTTCCTTTCATTGACTTGATCAGGTCATTATAAATTTTAATGAAAGTCATAGAATTCGATCCCTCTAGCTTTTGTATCCTTTATTTCAGCTTGGATTGCAAACCCCTTGATACTATGGTTTAATATGCACATAATTTAAATGATCTAGATGCAACGTGTACACTTCTATATTTTTTTTATGTTTACAAAGTTTCAGGCGCTACATGCTTGATATCAACAAGGCATTATGTTAGTAGCTACACCATTTCTCCTTTCCCTTTTGCTCATGTATGGGTTTCTATTGTGTACTGATAATAAAGTGTTTACTCATTGTACTTGAAATAAGCACTTGAGGCAAATGTTTTCATTCTTTGTTTTGGAAAAAATATATCCTCAATCATATACTTTCTTTCTTGCTGGAGACCGAAGGATCAAGAATTAGCCAAATTGGAAAGTACTTGTAGGAACTTTCTCTGGACTGGGGACCATAATAGGAGGGGAGTTCCTAGAATCAAATGGTCCATATGCACTAGCCGAACGGAGAGTGGGGGTCTGGGGATTATGGACATTGGCAACATGGCCAATAAACTTGCGGCCAAGTGGATGATCAAGACCTGGTGCAACAGAGATTCCTCTTGGGCCAAATTAATTTTCAGAAACACGAATGTGATTACTCTGGTGGGCTACCCTGAATGGAAAAGCCTCGACATCCTCACCCTCTTATTCTTGCCGATTCGGGTCTCACCCAAAGGATCGATCCTGGTAAGATCCTTGTGGTTGAGTTGGAACAGATTCAAACCTCACATCAGAATCAACGAAGATTGGAAGTGGGCTACAGGTATAAGATAAAAATGACTCTATTTGGTTGCTGATCCAAGGCATGAGAAATGTGGAGCCTTGGAATGTCTTAAGTGCCAAGAGACTCTGGAATAAGGGATTCAAACAATGGAAGCACCTTTGGAAACAAGGGATTCAAACAATGGAAGCACCTTTGGAAACAGGACACGAATAGATGGGTGGAGTTTGAGGACCTAAATCCTAGTGTTGAGGTCACGTATGAGGAATGGAATGTTTTATTGAGCAGACACCATGCTTGGGACCGCTCTAAAATCAGACTACTTATGGGACATGATGCTCCGGACCTGATGGGCCTTAAATGGTATAATGGTAATTGCCTCTCCAAGCTTCCATATGTCAAAGTTTGCAATGAAATTCACATCAGTCTCAACAAGAAATGGTGTCTCACCTGGACGGACCTTCGATGGGAGATGAAATTTATGTCTATCTGGCACCCTCTCATTGAAAACAAAAAGTCAGTCCTCCTATGGCAAATTTTACACCGTGGAATATGGACCAATGCAAATGCTAACAAGGTTTGTGGTGTTCCGCCCTAGTGCAAGCAATGTTGCCATAACAAAGAGGATTTTGGTCACTATTCTTTGCTTGCCCTAATTCCCTTCGATAATGGAAGGTCCTTGGTCGCTCTTTGGGACTTCAGGAGAAAATCCATTGGAAGCAAGCCCTCATCGGTGAAGCGATCGGATGCTCTACGGCATTGTGGAATGTGATCAGGGGAGAGATCCTTTGGAAGATTTGGCGGGATGATGCACTCACAACTTTGATAATACCCCCAAAGAGTGGTCGATCGAGAAGTCCCTATTCCTTCTTGGCAAAAGAATTGCTAACTGTAAGAACCCCCCCCCCCCCCCTTTCAAACATCACAAAGAACTATAGTATGTCAACAATAAGCTTAAGACCAAGTGGGCTCTGCATGATGGGGATGCGAGGTTTATCAACCTCCTGTATAACTTCATGTAAGCTTTGTAAGGTCTACCACGAAGGCTCTGACAGATTTTCAGAAAGCAAATTAGACTTTAGAAGTAACAAACGGTTGATCTGCGGCTCTCTAGAGCGCCATCCATGGGGAGGTCCTATGGAAGATTTGGCGGGAGAGATGTGCTTGTAACTTCGGTGATTCACTGTTCGTCCTTGGCAAAAGGATCGCTAATTGTAAGAAATCCTCCCGCCCCTGCTCTTTTTTTTATCAACAACAAGCTTAAGGCCACATGAGCCTGCATATGGGTGATTAACCTTCCTTGTAATACCATCTAAACTCTGTAAAAGTTACCCCCACTCTGTGGGATTTAGGGGATCCCGTGGGCTCTAGTCCCATTCTCTTGTACTTTTATTTTAATTAATTCAAGCCTGGCAGAGTAGGCTAAGGCCGAACTTCCTTTATTTAGAGAAAAAACAGGTGGTCTTCTTGAGCGCTGGAGGTGGTATTCTTGAGCGCTGGAGGTGGTCTTCTTGATCAACAAATCTATTCATTAAGGAACTTCATTGTCTTCTCTCTGAAAGCTACATCCATTTTTCTTTGCAACCCTTTACCTTGTGGTTCATTGCCTACAAGACAAAAATCTTCATCATCACTCCATAAGCGAGGGATTTTTGGATCCGACATATGTAGAAACTTAGTTATGAATACAAGAGACTCTTGTACGAGCCATCCCTCTACCATGCTACCCTTTGGATGTGATCTCTGTCAAACAAACCCTTTTAATGTCTTCATAAAGCACTCTAAAAAGAACATCCATCGACTATGGACAGTCCCTGCTATTGCAACTTCATCTACCACATGAACCAATAAATGAAGCTGAATAGTGAGAATACTTGTGGAAAGGTATTTCTCAACCATACAAACAACCTCTATAGCATTGAGTTTCACACTCTCTATGCTATCTCTATTTATCTCTTTAGAAGAGATCCACTGTACTAAGGAACTAATTTTATAAATGGTTGTTCGCACATCCTCCGAAAGACAATCTCTTAAGGCTACAGGGAGCACAAACTGTAAAAACTTGTGCCAATCATGAGACTTGAGCCCTCCAAGATCATCATTTCATGTGAAAGCAATCTTTAAGCACCTCATGCATCTAGTAGGTGTTCGAAACTCTGAAATTATTTTCTTCACTTGTTCCTCTTCCATCTTGCAAAGCACCCAAGGAGCTCTTGGTAACGATATTGTTCCGTTGGGCTTAGTAATTGCCCACAACTCTTGCATATGACCTTGCTCTTCTAAGTCCTCCCTTTGTGCTTTGCTTTATTTCTTTCTGATCAAAGTCTTCTAGAGAATCTCTCCCGCATTCTTAAAAATATGCATCGTGTCTACCAAATGATTGACCAATAATTCACTCTGATAAGGGGGTTCATGAAAAATCAACAACCGTTTCATGCCAGCGACTAGAGTTTCTGAATCCCACAGTTGTTTCCAATCGCTAGCTTTCATTTGGTATTGCGCTTGTCGACCAATTTGTCCTTCACGTAAAACATGTCCATCAGCCAAATATCTATGGTGTCTTCATAGACAGTTTTACACAGTGCTTTGGAATATCATGCTTCGAGTCGTGATCCCCATAAGGGACAAGTATGGTAACATGAAATCAACAAACCTCAAAATTCACCATAACCAGGCCAATCATGCATCGTCCACATAAGTGAGATATGTCACGCATAGTAATCCCATCCCATCAAATGCATAGTTCTTTCACAAGTGGTGCAAGGTATACATCCATGTTTTTTACCTTATACTTACCTGGCACAATAAAAGCTAATAATAAATGACCTTTCTTTGTGGCAAGTCATGGTGGTATGTTATAATTGACCAAACATATAGGCCATGTGCTCCAACGAGCTGCGTAAACCAAATGGATTTACTCCATCCATAGCTAGGCCTAGACATATGGACCAAGGCTCACTAGTAAACTCTGGCCACTTACTATCTATGTGCTTCCAAGCATCAGAGTCAGCAGGCACTCACATTACACCATCTGTAGACCTCCTCTTTGCATGCCATGACATTAAGTCAGCTATAGATTTGCATCTAAACATGTTCTTAATTCTTGGAATGATAGGAAGGTGGCAAAGAACCTTTGCGGGGATTGCTTGGCCTACAAGGTCTTCTCTAAATCTATTTTCTCCACACTTTGGACATGCTCATACTCGTTTCGAAAGAGAATGCAATCATTCGAACAAGCATGAATCTTAGTGTCGTCCATTCCAATGGACTGTAAAAGTTTTTTTGCATCTCCGGGTGTTGGAGGCATGTCATTGCCGTCTGGCAAAAATTGATCTTTAAGAAGCCTGCAATAAGCAATTAGAACAATATTAGTAAATAAAGTTATTTTGATACAATAATGAAAGTTTATTTCAAATCCACTTACCTGAACAATTCAGAGACACTACTATCTGACCATCCATAAATGGATTGCAGATTGAGCATCGCGAGTGACGCACGTAGTACAAATATCTTTGCTCCATTGTACAGTGGTAAACGAGCTAGTCTTCACATGTTTTTGTATTCTTCATCAGCTTCTGATCGTGGAAATTCTGTTGTGTCCATGAAACTCTCAACATCTTCTCCACCATCATGATCTTTGTCCATCTCATAAAATGCTTCGAGCATTTCTTCCATGTGTTCATTCCGTGTAATGCTATTAGTTCTTGCTTGTACTTCTAACTCCTTTTTTGTTCTCTTTTGTCCACGAGAGGTTATCGATGCAATGTCGTTTGGGTCCATTTGCTCACCTAGGGGACCATGCAAATGGTAGCGTAGGTTTTGTAGTAGAATTTTATCAAAGGATCCATACTCTCTAACATGTGCAGTAGAAATATGTTGTTTCTGATAATTTGATGCTTGCACTGAGTGCAAGGACATGCCATTCTCTCCTCCAAATCCAAACTAGCCATCTGATATAATATGGACATTTTAAAACGTTTGATTTTTTTTATTAAACCTAAAAATCATAATCCTAAAGACTTAAACCTGAAATACAAAAACCTAAAGACCTAAAAAACCTAAAACCCTAATCCTAAAGAACTAATCCTAAATTTTTATTTTTCATATATATTAAAAATCCTAAAGAATATTTTCTATATATCATAAAAAGCCTAAAAAACCTAAAACCCTAATGCTATACACACACACACACACACACACACACACACACACACACATATATATATATATATATATATATATATATATATATATATATATATATATATATATATATATATATATATATATATATATATATATATATATATATATATATATATATATATATATATATATATATATATATATATATATATATATATATATATATATATATATATATATATATATATATATATATATATATATATATATATATATATATATATATATATGTGTGTGTGTGTGTGTGTGTGTGTGCGCGCGTATGTATTATATATATGTCTATTTCTTATATAATTAAAATCCTATTTTTATATATTTTATTATATATATTTAATTAATTTATTTAAAACACTAGCTCTTTTCATATTTATTTATCTATACAATTATCCTATTATATATATATATATTTAGATTTTTTTCTTAATGTTTTCTTTATATATATTTAATTGAATTATATGTATGTAAAAACCCTAATCCTAAAGATCTAGACCTAAAATATGTATATTTGTGTATGCATGTGTATATATATGTGTATGTGTATATATATATATATATATATATATATATATATATATATATATATATATATATATATATATATATATATATATGTATGTATGTATGTATGTATGTATGTATGTATGTATGTATGTATGTATGTATGTATGTATGTATGTATGTGTATATATATTTACTTTGATAAAAAACCTTAAAATTAATCCTATTTTTATATATTTAATTATATATAATTAAATAATTTAGTTAAAACACTATTTTTTGGACCTACAACTTGTAGAAATAGGGCCGATGCAACAAATTTCTTTTGCCATTTTGCACATTTTTCTTGATCCTTACTACAAGTAAGGCCTTTAGGTTTCCCCCTTCAATTTTTCATATAAAAGAACTGATATCTTGGCAAAGTTTGAGACAAACTTTTTATAATATCATGCTTATCCTAGAAAAATTTGTAATTCCAATATTGTTCTAGGGTGTGGTGAGTTAAGAATAACTTGGAACTTTTCAGGATCTATGTGTACTCCATTTTCAAAAAGAATGTGTCCAACTTACCTAATTCTAGTGCAAACAATTCACATTTAGACTCTTTGCCATACAATTTGTTTTCTCTTTGGGTCTAAAAACCTTTTCCAAATCATCCAAGTGGACAATTGTATCTTTACTATAGAAAAGGGTGTCATCCAAAAGTTCAACTTAAATCTAACCAAATAGGATCTTGAAATTTTATTCATCAGGATCATAAAATTAGCAAGGCCATTTTTTAGCCAAATGGCATGACTAAGAACTCAAAGTGCATGTATTTGCTACAAAAAGGCTATCTTTGGAATGTCTTTAGATTTGATCACGATTTAATGGCATCCTTGTCAAAGATCAAGCTTTTAAAATATTTTAGCTCCTTTCAATTAATCAAATGGATCATATTTTTGGAACATTTGATATTTGTTTTACACAATGATCTTATTCAAAGCTCAATAATCAATGCATAATCACATTTATTCATTCTTATTTTTTAGAAAGAGGATGGTATGTACCCAAGGTGATTGAATAGGTTGAATGAATCCTTTGTCAAGGTATCCCTTCAACTAATTTTTGACTTCTTTGGTTGGGAAATTGGGAGTCCATAGGGGGTTTACATATAGGCTTGGTATTTGAGAGCAAGTTTATGGCATGGTAGACTTGCCCTTTGGGAGGCAGTAAGCCATGGGGAAGTTCTTCTTAAAAAGCATCCCAAAAATTATTCATTAATCATTCAAAATTAGATTTTCCAGCACTAGACAAAGAAGATGAGGCATTGGAATTAGATTCATAATATGCACATAATTTACATGATCTAGATGCAACATGTACACTTCTATATTTTTTATGTTTACAAAGTTTCAGTTGCTACATCCTTGACATCAACAAGGCATTAGGTTAGTAGCTACATCATTTCTCCTTTCCCTTTTGCTCATGTATGGGTTTCTATTGTGTATTGACAATAAAATGTTTACTCATTGTACTTGAAATAAGCACTTGAAGCAAATGTTTTCATTCTTTTCTTTTTTCAACATCTCTCGGTCAAATTTTGGCCTTGAGGGTCACGATTTTCTTGAAATTTCTTATCTTATATTTGTTTTTCTTAGAGATTTTATTGATCTCTCCAACAATACTAATTTATTGTGCACCCATTTTGGCATGATCTTCATAGATTTATGGTATTTTTGATTACGTCTTCTAACATTTTGAGAGAACCCCTCTTTAACTAATGCTTGAATGTTTTTATTGAGTCATCAAATAAAGCCTCCAAATTCATGAAAGTCGCCTAATTTTTGGAGCTTGAGGATAATTTCTCGATATTGAGAAATATAAAGTGAGTGTGGACATCCTCTTTGAAGGACGTTTCCCATATCTTTCCAATTTTCCTCCTCATCATTTCCAAGTGAGAACTCCTTTTTGAAGGGTTTCTTGAATTAGAACCGAGTTCTAGGAATCTATTGGGATTCTTTTAAACTCATCAACCACTTATAGGGTTTAAGTCCAAATGATAGGTTTGTTTCTAAAACTTGGTAATTTTCAAGAGTACTCTTTAGTTGATGCAAGTCCTTCCATTTGTCTAGAAATGTTAGGACCGTATCTTTATTTTGATCTCTTTCTTCTCTTAATGTTCAAAGAAGAGATGAAAACAAAATGATGTACTTCCCTTGTTTACTTCCAAAATCATTTTTCTATTGTAGGTATGCTTGGGATACCTTTAGACAAGACGCAACCTTCGTTTCATCTCCCACAAAACACTAAGTTATTTTTAGACTTCACTCTCTCCTCCTTGGTTGAACTTCTTCAAAAAGTTGAAGGTGATCCAAAAACTGCTTTCATAAAGTTTGAGATCGCTATTTAAATGCCTTGTTTATGAATTCTCTGAAATTTCTTGAAAGATCTCTTGAAAAAGCATGGAAAATCTTGGAAGGGCTTGATCTACTGAGATTGGAAATCTTGCTTCATATCTCTTTAGAAGTTGGTGCAAAAGAGATCTTAGAGTTAGACTTGAAGCTCTCGAGTTTTGGAAAAAATATTGTAGAGAATGACCTCCTAATTCTCCAAAATTGTGGGCTTGAGAGGATGGAGAAAGATAATCCCATATATGCTAGTGCATGGCATTGAGAAGACTATACGAGCAAGAATTTTCCTTCTCTTCATTCAACAAGCAAGAGAGAGAGGGAGATGGGCTAACCGAGTCTTGTCTTGTTTAGAAATAGTAGGCACATGGCCATTGGTGGGAGGCCTCCTTGGTTGCTCATGTTTAGGCGGAGGGTACTCACTTGGCTTTGGTGACCCTTGTTAAGGTGAAAGTCACATGGGACCTATAGGGAGCTTACGATAGATTGAAATTTCATCTCAACAACATTTTTTTTTAAAGTGAGAAATAGAGAACATACCTACAAATGGCCAAATATGAAGAAGAAGACCTTGGGAAACTCATGGAAGCATATAGACTATGGTGGAGGAAGCTATAGACTATGGTGGAGGAAGCTGTGGTTGGATCAACATACTTATGATACCAATGTTGTGGGAAAGATCATACCCTTCACACAAGGAGAGTTCGAGATAAGTACTGTAACTTAGTAAAATAAATCCCAAAAACCCTTCAATACAAAATAAAATAAATTTAATGGTTCAATTACTAGGCAAGAGTTTCCATCATTTCAACCCTTAGAATACATATATTTAACCTTTTAAATCCATGTTTATAAAAAAAACAACGATCATGCATCAAACGGATAGCAGTTTGATATGATGCAAAAAAAGAAACTTATTGTTGAAAAATATATGCCATCATCAAAAAAACAATTCCATGAAAAAAGAACCATATAAATCACTGACCATGTGTAAATACCATGCAGAGATTGCACATGCAGAAGTTAAAGATTAAAAAGTAGTGAACACAAAGTCTGGATCTCAACTAGAAAATACAAAGAGATTTGAAAATATCACAAATGAATTAGTATGAGAAACATATAGAATAAAGTGCGAGTTCCAAGCACTACAATGTATGAGGGGCATACGGACGCTACATATACCGACGGTCACACTCGGCGTCGGTATGGGTGTTGGAAAATATCACTTAAAGATACCGACGATCAAGTGACCGTCAATATGACCGTTTAAAACGGATCGTCGATGTGGCCCGCAGCCGTTGGTATATGCGTCGATATGGCCGTCGGTATAAGTGTCTGTATGAGCATCGGTATAAGTGTCGGTAATTTACTGGAAGTTACCGACGCGCATACCGACGCCCATACCGACACATATAGTGAGGCCGAGTTTTAAACATACCGCGAACCCGAGAGCAAAAATTCACATTTTTGCGCGTGTTTGAGTACTGTTGGTCTTCTGGCGAACTTGCGCACGTGAACCGAATTGCAACCTGCATTGTCTTGTGCACACACACACACACAAATCTCTCTCTACACACACATTCTCTCTCTCTTGACTTAGATCTCACATCTTGGTAAGTGCTGCGCGTACTGTTAGCATTTGTGTTTCTCTATGCTTTAGGTTTTATAATTTCTCTTTTCTTTGATTTTGCAGAAGTTCTTTGGCATCGATTGTTTGGAATTGGACGATAGGCGACATACATTATGCTTTGACGACAACGATCCAAAAGAGGGACATACTTGTAAGTGATTGTTTTATTCTCTATTGATAGAGAGAGAAGGAGAGAGAGAGAGAGAGAGAGAGAGAGAGAGAGATAAAGAATAATGAAAGAAAGGAAGATAGAGATAGGAAAATAGAGCATACATACACACACACACATTTACACATTTACACATGCATACATACACACATACATGTACACACATGCATGCTTACATACACACACCTATACACACATGCATGCTTACATACACACACATATAAACACATGCATGCATACACACACATACAAATTTACACACATGCATACACACATACACACACATATATACACATATGCATACATACACATACACACACACATACATACACACACACACACATATATACACACATATACACACATGCATGCATACATACACACACATATACACACATGCATGCATACACACATATACACATATACACACATGCATACATACACACATGCATACATACACACACATGCATACACACATACATACACACACACATATACACATATGTATACACACATACATACACACATATACACACATGCCTGCATACATACACACACATACACATACACACACATGCATGCATACATACACACACATACACATACACACACATGTATACACATGCATACATATACACACACATGTACACATGCATACATACACACACATATATACACACATGCATACCTACACACATATACACACATGCATGTATACATACACACACACATGTACACACATGCATACATACACACACATATGTACATACATACTCATATACTCACACATGCATACATAGACACACATACACATATACACACATGCATACATTCACACACACACATACATACACACATGCACATATATACACACACATAAGCTAGTGTTTTAATTAAATATATATAATTAAATATATAAATGTTTTATTTTGAAGTTTTTTTTTACATCAAATATATAAAAATAGGATTAGGGATTTTTAGGCTATTTACACATATATACACATACACATATAATATATATATACATGTATATACACATGTATACAGAAATATACATATTTTAGGTTTAGATATTTAAGATTAGGGTTTTAGGGTTTAGTCATACATATAACTCAATTATATTTATATTAAGAAAAAATATAGAGAAAAATAAGAAAAAAAATCTGAATATATAAATAAATAAATATATAAAATATGATTAGGGTTTTAGGATTAGGGGTTTAGATTTTTATAGGTGTTTGAGTATTTAGGTTTTAGTATTTCAGATTTAAGTCTAAGTCTTTCTAATTAGGGTTTTAGGGTTTTAATACCTACATAACATATATACACAAACACACATATACATATAATACATACATACATGTAGATACACATGCATACAAAAATATACATATTTTAGGTTTAAATCTTTAAGATTAGGGTTTTAGGGTTTTAACACCTACATAACATATATACATACATACACATACGCATATAATACATATATATACATGTGGATACACATGCATACAAAAATATACATATTTTAGGTCTAGATCTTTAAGATTAGGGTTTTAGGGTTTAGGCATACATATAACTCAATTATATTCATATTAAGAAAAAATATAGAGAAAAATAAGAAAAAAAATCTGAATATATAAATAAAAATATATATAAAATATGATTAGGGGTTTAGATTTTTATAGGTGTTTAATTATTTAGGTTTTAGTATTTCAGATTTAAGTTTAAGTCTTTCTAATTAGGGTTTTAGGGTTTTAATCCCTACATAACATATGTACACAAACACATATATACATATAGTACATACATACATGTAGATACACATGCATACAAAAATATACATATTTTAGGTCTAGATCTTTAAGATTAGGGTTTTAGGGTTTAGGCATACATATAACTCAATTATATTTATATTAAGAAAAAATATATAGAAAAATAAGAAAAAAAATCTCAATATATAAATAAATATATATATAAAATGTGATTAGGGTTTTAGGATTAGGGGTTTAGATTTTTATAGGTGTTTAAGTATTTAGGCTTTAGTATTTTAGATTTAAGTCTACGTCTTTCTGATTAGGGTTTTAGGGTTTTAATACCTACATAACATATATACACAAACACACATATACATATAATACATACATACATGTAGATACACATGCATACAGAAATATACATATTTTAGGTCTAAATCTTTAAGATTAGGGTTTTAGGGTTTTAACACCTACATAACATATGTACACACATACACATACACATATAATACATATATACATGTAGATACACATGCATACAAAAATATACATATTTTAGGTCTAGATCTTTGAGATTAGGGTTTTAATTAAATATATATAATTAAATATATAAAAATAGGATTACGTAAGGAAAAAATCTGAATATATAAATAAATAAATAAATAAATAAATAAATAAATAAATAAATAAATAAATAAATAAATAAATAAATAAATAAATATATATATATATATATATATATATATATATATATATATATATATATATATATATATATATATATATATATATATATATATATATATAAGATAAGATAATTATATACATAATTAAATATAAAAAGAACTAGTGTTTTAAATAATTTAATTAAATATATAAAATTATATATATAAAAATAGGATTAATTAAGGAAAAAATCTGAATATATAAATAAATATATATATAAAATAAGATAATTATATATATAAATAAATATAAAAAGGACTAGTGTTTTAAATAATTTAATTAAATATATATAATAAAATATATAAAAATAGGATTAATTAAGAAAAAAATCTGAATATATAAATAATATATATATATAAAGTAGGATAATTATATAGATAATAAAATATGATAAGAACTAGTGTTTTAAATAAATAAATGAAATATATATGATTAAATATATAAAAATAGGTTTAATTTTAATCATTTTAAATAGAGTGAATATATATACACATACACATACACACATACTTATACACCTATCTATATTCACATATATATACATATACACATATATATACACATGCATACATATATATACATGTTTTAGGTCTAGGTCATTTTGATTAGGGTTTTAGGGTTTTAACACCTACATAATATATATACACACTCTGGAGTACATATATAATACATATATACGTGTATATACAAATGTGTATAGAAATATACATAATTTAGGTCTAGATCTTTAAAATTAGGGTTTTAGGGTTTAGGCATACATATAACTCAATTAAGAGGAAAAAAATCTGAATAAATAAATCAATATATATATAAAATAGGATCAATCAAGAAAAAATCCGAATATATAGATAAAATAGGATAGTTATATAGATTAGGGTTTTAAGTTTTTTTAGGTATTTAAGTATTTAGGTTTAGTATTTCAGGTTTAAGTCTTTAAGAGTATGATTTTTAGGTTTAATAAAAAAAAAAATTCTAAAATATCCATATTGTAGCAGATGGCTTCTTTGGATCCTGAAGAGAGAATGGCATGTCCTTGCACATAGTGCAAGTATCAAATTTATCGAAAACGACGGATTTGTACTGCACATGTTAGAGAGTATGGATCCTTTGATAGGAGTCGACTGGAAAACCTATGCTATCATTTGCATGGTCCCCCAGGTGAGCAGATGGACCCAAACAACATTGCACCGGTAACCTCTCGTGGACAAAAGAGAGCAAAAAAGGACTTAGACGTACAAACAAGTACTAATAATATTACACAGAATGAACATATGGAAGAGATGCTTGAAGCATTTTATGAGATGGATGAAGATCATGATGGTGGAGAAGATGTCGAGAGTTTCATGGACACAACAGAAATTCCACGATCAGAAGTTGATGAAGAATATGAAGACATGCAAAGACTAGCTCGTTTACCACTTTACAATGGAGCAAAGATATTTGTACTATGTGCGTCACTCGCGATGCTCAATCTGCAATCCATTTATGGATGGTCATATAGTAGTGTCACTGAATTGTTCAGGTAAGTGGAGAACAAATTGGCTTTCATTGTTGTATCACAATAACTTTATTTACTAATATCGTTTTAATTGCTTATTGCAGGCTTCTTAAAGACCAATTTTTTCCAGAGGGCAATGACATGCCTCCAACACGTGGAGATGCAAAAAAACTTTTACAGTCCATTGGAATGGATTATACTAAAATTCATGCTTGTCCGAATGATTGCATTCTCTTTCGGAATGAGTATGAGCATCTCCACGTATGTCCAAAGTGTGGAGCAAATAGATTTAGAGAAGACGTTGTAGGCGAATCAATCCCCGCAAATGTTCTTTGCCACTTTCCTATCATTCCACGAATTAAGAACATGTTTAGATGCAAATCTATAGCTGAGTTAATGTCATGGCATACAAAGAGCAGGTCTACAGATAATGTAATGTGAGTGCCTGCTGACTCTGATGCTTGGAAGCACATAGATAGTTGGCCAGATTTGCTAGTGAGCCTCGGTCCATATGTCTAGGCCTAGCTATGGATGGAGTGAATTAGATTACGCAGTTCTTCATGGAGCACATGGCCTGTATGTTTGGTCAATTATAATATCTCACCATGGTTGGCCACAAAGAAAGGTCATTTATTATTAGCTCTTATTGTACCATGTAAGTATAAGGTAAAAAACATGGATGTATATCTTGCACCACTTGTGGAAGAACTGTGCATTTTATGGGATGGGATTACTATGCGTGACATGTCTCAACCTATAAGAAGACAAGACGTGCGAGTGCAAGGCATACTTATGTGGACAATGCATGATTGGCTTGGTTATGGTGAATGTTCAGGTTTATCGATTTCGGGTTACCATGCTTGTCCTTTATGCGGACCACGACTCGAAGCACGCTATTCCAAAGCACTACGTAAAACTGTCTATGAAGGACATTATAAATATTTGCCTGATGGACATGTTTTACGTGAAGGACAGTTTGGTCGACAACCGCAACACCAAATGAAAGCTAGCGATTGGAAACAACTGTGGGATTCAGAAAATCTAGTTGTTGGCATGAAACGGTTGTCCATTTTTCATGAACTCCCTTATTGGAGTGAATTGTTGATCAATCATTTGGTGAACCCGATGCATATTTTTAAGAATGTGGGAGAGATTCTTAGGAAAACTTTGATCGAAAAGAAAGAAAGCAAAGCACAAAGGGACGAATTAGAAGAGCGAGGTCGTATGCGAGAGTTGTGGGAAATTACTAAGCCCAACGGAACAATATCATTACCAAGACCTCCTTGGGTGCTTTGCACGATGGAAGAGCAACAAGTGAAGAAAACAATTTCAGAGTGTCGAACACCTACTGGATGCATGAGGTGTCTAAAACTGCTTTCACACGAAACGACGATCTTGCAGGACTCAAGTCTCATGATTGGCACAAGTTTTTACAGTTTGTGCTCCCTGTAGCTCTAAAAGATTTTCTTTTAGAGGATGTACGAAGAACCATTTATAAAATTAGTTCTTTAGTACGGTGGATATCTTCTAAAGAGATAAATAGAGACAGCATAGAGAGTGCGAAACTCAATGCTATCGAGGCTGTTTGTATGGTAGAGAAATACTTTCCCACAAGTATTCTCACTATTCAACTTCATTTACTGGTTCATGTGGTAGATGAATTTGTAATAGCAGGAACTATCCATAGTTGATGAATGTTCTTCTTAGAGCACTTTATGAAGACATTAAAAGGGTTTGTTCGACAGAGAGCATGTCCAGAGGGTAGCATGGCAGAGGGATGGCTTGTACAAGAATCTCTTGTATTCATAACTGAGTTTCTACGTATGTTGGATCCCGAAATGCCTTGCTTATGGAGCGATGATGAAGATGTTCATCTCGTAGGCGATGAACCACAAGGTAAAGGATTGCAGAGAAAAATGGATGCAGCTTTCAGAGAGAAGGCAATGAAGTTTTGCATAGTTAACTCTGAGCCTATGCAGAAGTGGTTAGAAAGGTATGAGCTTGCCAAAGAAACTAACGCAAAGGAAAGAGCTCAGTTTTGAAGAAATCGTTCCACTCAATTTTCGCCTCTTCCAGAAAGTCTTCGACCTCTTCCACCTTTTCCAACGAGCAGATGGCTAGATACAGCGGTTTCACAAGCAAAGGCAGCGGGTGAAGATATCTATGAAGAAGAGGAAGAACTTGCAAAAGGATGTGATTGGGAGTATATTAAATACGGTGCACTATGGTCTCCTGGACGACACTTTCGAGTCGCATGAATCGATGAAAATAGGTCTACTTTTGATAGTGGAGTGATGGTAAATTTTCTGCAAAAAAGTAGAGCGAGTGCAAGAGATGATAATGCTCTAGAAGGCGAGCTAGATTATTGTGGTGTGATTCAAGACATCTTGAAACTATCTTTCAGAAAGTTTGATTACTTTGTTTTTGATGTGAAATGGTTCAAAGTAGTCACCTCTGGAAGAAACACAATAGTGAGACGGGATAAAAGCGGTTTGCTTCAAGTCGACTCCACAAGATTATGGACAAATGAAAGGGATACATTTGTACTTCCCGAACACTGTGAGCAAGTTGGTTTTATACCAGATTCAAAAGAACCAAAGTGGCTATTTGTTTTACAAGTTGCTCCACGTAGTAGACAAATTTTTGAGAACATAGATGTAGAAGAAAGTCCATCTCTAGTGGACTCAGAGATTCATTTGATAGTCAAGGAGGAAGAGATCATTGTTCGAGCAGAATAGGTCATTGAAGAAGAGGTCATTGTTCGAGAAGATGAAGCAATAGATGATAATCAGGAAGAAACCAGCATAGCAAGCGATTTAGAAGCCATCAATATAGAGATAGATATTCTCGGTGCATCGGATCTTCAAGAGGATGCTAGACTAGAGGACTTTTGAATAAAACACTTGTATGTACTATTTTTTTTCTTTGTTTATTCTCTATATTACTTTTATTATCACATGCTGATTTCTTGAGTTCTTTTATTACAGAGCACGATGGGAGACAGTCCTCCAGTCACTCCACATTCCATGACAGAGGAGCAGTTTTTGGAGTTCATCTCTCAGGTTCCTCCCGCGTATATGACTGCTGCATCACAATATTGGATCGCTCGTGGTAGCACTCCTCCCGGCCTAACTCCTGGCGGCCTTACTCCTGCTGGCCTCACTCCTGCTGGCCTCACTCCCGCCGGTGTCACTCCCGTCGGTGTCACTCCTGCCAGTGTCACTCCTGCGGGTGGTACTACTCCCGTAGGAGGTATGTCTCTTAGCTTTGTGACTCCACCACGACCATCTTTTTAGCCATCTCCTATTGGGTCTACTAGTAGACATGTGCGTTCGACACCTCAGCACGATACAGGTTCTGGCCCGTCTCGTAGATCGAGATCATGCTCTGGAGCAAGAGGTTCTAGGAGTGGATCTACAGGTAGGTCTAGAGGCGGAGGAGGCGGCTGTTGTGGAGGCAGTGCAACGGACGTTGTGTCGCCCGCTTCTACTCCTAGGACGAGTATCTCAAATGTAGGTACGCCACGCAGTACACCACGTGGAACACCACGTACACCTTGGGGTGCTCATGACCATGATGACTATAAGGTGTATAGTATCCGAGATCGAGCTCCGATGATGGATGCGGTTGGCAAAGCAATGCGTGCACGCATATGACAACTTTGCTCCATCCAGTTTGGACACTCTATCATGCTGAAATGGAGTGAACATGATAAAGATCAGAAGAATTATATCACACAGACGATTTATTGGGAGTTCCGACCAGCCGATGGACAGTCTCTTGTCAGTTCAGAGTGGATTCTGCACACCGAACGTGAGGTTATGTCCCATCGAGAATCCGAGGCTCGTGACGCTTTCAGAGCAGGCTTACTAAAGCCTATATGGTTAGATGATGAGGAGTGGGACGTGATTCGTGACGAGCAGCAGCAGACTCCTGATCGATATTGCCAACAGCGAGATGCCACAGCCACACGTTTAGATACAGTTGGACCGTCACATTTGGGCAGCGGTAGATATGACACGATGCATCATGAGTTTGCAAGTACCATTTCATTTATTGAATTTATTTGTGTTAAATTTCTCATGTATGTTCCTCTAATCTTTTGTATATTTGTTTCAGGAGCTGGCAATGGGTCGTCCTCCAACACGAACGGAGGAGTCTTACGGATATCGTCATGGGTTGATTGCACTATTGGAGGGACGCGGTGCGGTTGTTTCATGGGAGCATTTGTGATGAGGTAATTAATTTATAAACTTGTTTTTTACTTGTTGTTTGAAATTTTCATGTGAATTTATCTCATTCCATTAATGTTCTTTGTTGGAGGACTGTTTATATGGAACGTTCTTTGCATGTGTATGGCAGTGGAACACCAAAATTTTGTATTGGATTTTCATATGGCAATGCATTGCTTTGCCACATTTTGTAAAAGCATCATATATGACAGTGGTTTGCCACACTCTTGTACATGCTTCATTATTGAAATATATAACTTCTTTTGTACATGGTTCATGGTTCATTCTGATTATCTCTTTTGTGTCCAATAATACTATGTTCCATGAAATCAT
Organism: Ceratopteris richardii; assembly: GCA_020310875.1. NCBI lineage: Eukaryota > Viridiplantae > Streptophyta > Polypodiopsida > Polypodiales > Pteridaceae > Ceratopteris > Ceratopteris richardii. The sequence continues at coordinate 154,389,453 of CM035423.1, read as the reverse complement.
ATTTCGGTTGACATTAGGGTACACATCACATGTACTCGGTTTTTTTTGGGCAGAGTGTATTGTCTTTTGTTAAGCAACATCATGGTAATGTTGCTGTAGCAAAAGACAACACACTCTGCCAAAAAAAATTTTGCAAGTATGGTCGTCTTCAAAGTTTCTTCTCCATAACTCTTATGACATGTCTCTAATCCCCATATGCAAATATAATGTGAAGAAACTTGTTTCTAGCTCCCCATGTTGATGATCTTTTCTTCTTGTATATCATTTTTCTATTATTAACATTAGAAGACACTTTATCAATGTAACATGTCAACATAAAAAATGACTGAACCTTGTAATTAGTAAATTAATTAGAAATACTAAACCTTCTAAATTTACAAGTTCATTCCTACTACATTTTGGGTAGCCAAACCTTTTCTACACCTTTAACAACCTCTTGAAAGGGAGTCCTAATGTTCTTTTGAACCATCCAAGTGTTCTATGTGATAACAAAAAATTCTTGATATAGAATACAATATTCTCAATTTACGAAAAGAAAACACTAACATTAGAAGACACTTTATCAATGTAATATGTAAACATAAAAAATGGCTAGACCTTGTAAATTAGTAAATTAATAAAAAATATGAAACCTTCTAAATTTAGAAGTTGATTCCTACTACATTTTGGATAGCCAAACCTTTTCTACACCTTTAACAACCTCTTGAAAATGAGATCTAATGTTCTTTTGAATCATCCAAGTGTTCTATGTGATTAAAAAAATTTCTTGATATAGAATACAATATTCTAAATTTACGAAAAGAAAACACTTATCCTCTATCTAAATCTAAATTCAAGAATTCCATTTGATAAATTGCATCCTCTAACTTCTCCATGTTCATCTAAAATTCTACTATATCTTCTTACTTTTACTAGAGACTTTGTAATGATTGATAATGTTTTTAACCTTATTATTTAACCTTTGATTTCCTACCAAAGGTATTTAATTTTTTAGCATCTTAATCTATATTATTTTATGATTCAAAATTTCAAAATTTTGTAGCCCTATGCTCGAATTTAAAATATGAAAGTTGAAGCTAATTTTCTCTTCATTTTATTCCAAATGTATCGAGAATTTTACCATTTTTATTTTCCATATTTTGTTGTGATTGAAAGCTTCAAAATTTTATACCCCTATCTGAAATTTGAAGCGAAAGAGTTTGACTGGAATATTTATGTGGAAATCTCTCAAATCAATATTTATAAATAATACCAATATGGAAATCACAATACCAATATTTATATGGAAATCACATAATACCAATATTTGTATTGAAATCTCTCAAATCATTATCCACGATATAATAATTGAAGGACTTTAATAGCAAAGTTTCTACAGATGGCATACTTTTTGCATGCTAATATGGATGATCTTGCTCATTCAATACCAATAGACTAAGATGAATATCGATGGAATATGATATATAATTAACTTATATTTGAAAATCATCTATGCTACGGAATACCTTGAATATAAGGCCGGTCGTTATATTTCCATAAGGAAGTGTATGCATTAAGTGCTTCTTGGACTTATCCGAAAGCATGCATACTTTGTGAGCGTTTTGAAGAAATATAGCCTGATATGATGTGTGATGTTGTGCTTTCCTTCGGTGATCTTTTTGAAGCTTCAAAGTTACCATAATCATGGAAAGAAAGATACTTCTCTAAGAGTGATGTGCTTTTTGAACATGGCTACATATTTGCTTTAAGTCCATCATCTCATTGAGATCTATGCTTTATGGAGATATCCATATCATGTACGGTCCAAAAGCTCAACCATTGACAGCCATTGATTGCATCGTCTGAAATTGAAGATATTGTACAGAAAAAAAGTCATTTTATCAGAGCCCATTTTCCAATATTCCATGTTGAGTTAAAGCTCTCTAGATATCCATTAAAGAACATGTGGTCTTCTTCCAGGCTGGTATCGTCAACACTTTTTGTGAGGCCTCTGGGTCCAGAATTAACCATTCCAAGACTGCGTTCAGGGCTACCAAAGGGAATCAACCCAAACTTCTCAATGTGCAGGGATGCCAAAGCATTCAATCGGGTCAGGTCGTTCTCATTCTTGGCATCCCCATGGGATTCGGTGCTACTCTGGAACAAAGGTGGGCTTGGGTCCTCGCCAGACTTAATAATAAACACTATTGGAGGGGTTTGCAAATTAATCTTGCCGGCCGGGCCATGGGGATCAGCACATTCCTCATATCCTCAATCATATACTTTCTTTCTTGCTGGAGATCGAAGGATCAAGAATCAACCAATTGGAAAGTACTTGTAGGAACTTTCTCTGGACCGGGGACCATAATAGGAGGGGAGTGCCTAGAATCAAATGTCCATATGCACTAGCCGAAAGGAGAGTGGGGGTCTATGGATTATGGACATTGGCAACATGGCCAATAAACTTGCGACCAAGTGGATGATTAAGGCCTGGTGCAATAGAGATTCCTCTTGGGCCAAACTAATTTTCAGAAACACGAACGTGATTACTCTGGTGGGCTATCCTGTATGGAAAAACCTCGACATCCTCACCCTCTTATTCTCCCCGATTCCGGTCTCACCCAAAGGATCGATCCTGGTAAGATCCTTGTGGTTGAATTGGAACAGATTCAAACCTCACATCAAAATCAGCGAAGATTGGAAGTGGGTTGTAGGTATAAGACAAAATGAATCTATTTGGTTCCCGATCCAAGGCATGAGAAACGTGGAGCCTTGGAATGTCTTAAGTGCCAAGAGACTCTGAAATAAGGGATTCAAACAATGGAAGCACCTTTGAAAACAGGACATGAATAGATGGGTGCACTTTGAGGACCTAAACCCTAGTGTTGCGGTCACGTACAAGGAATGGAATGTTTTATTGAGCAGACACCATGCTTGGGACTGCTCTAAAATCAGACTGCTTATGGGATAGGATGCTCCAGACCTGATGGGCCTTAAATGGTATAATGGTAATTGCCTCTCCAAGCTTCCATATGTCGAACTTTGCAATGATATTCACATCAGTCTCAACAAGAAATGGTGTCTCAACTGGACGCGACTTCGATGGGAGATGAAATTTTTGTCTATCTGGCACCCTCTCATTGAAAACAAAAAGTCGGTCCTCCTATGGCAAATTTTACACCGTGGAATATGGACCAATGCAAAAGCTAACAAGATTTGTGGTGTTCCGCCCTGGTGCAAGCAATGTTGTGGTAGCAAAGAGGATATTGGTCACCTGTTCTTTGCTTGCCCTAATTCCCTTCGATTATGGAAGGTCCTTGGTCGTTCTTTGGGACTTAAGGAAAAAATCGATCGGAAGCAAGCCCTCATTGGTGAAGTGATCGGATGCTCTGTGGCATTGTGGAATGCGATCAGGGGAGAGATCCTTTGGAAGATTTGGTGGGAAGATGCACTCACAACTTTGGCAATACCCCTAGAGAGTGGTCGATCGAGAAGTCCCTATTCCTTCTTGGCAAAAGAATTGCTAACTGTAAGAACCCCCTCCCTTTTAGACATCACAAAGAACTACAGTATGTCAACAATAAGCTTAAAACCAAGTGGGTTCCACATGATGGGGATGCAAGGTTTATCAACCTCCTCTATAACTTCATGTAAGCTTTGTAAGGTCTAGCACGAAGGCTCTGGCAGATTGTTGGAAAGAAAATTAGACTTTAGAAACATATCAGTTGGAAACAAGCTCTGGTGGGAGTAGCGAATGGTTGCTCCGCGACTCTCTGGAGTGCCATCCCTGGGGATGGAAGATTTGGCAGGAGAGATGTGCTTGTAACTTCGGTGATTCACTGTTCGTCCTTGGCAAAAGGATCGCTAATTGTAAGAAATCCCCCCCCCCCCCCCCTTTTTTTTTCTAGACATCTTCAAGTGCTCCTTTTGATCAACAACAAGCTTAAGGCCACGTGAGCCCGCATATGGGTGATTACGCTTCCTTGTAATGCCATCTAAACTCTGTAAAAGCTACCCCCACTTTGTGGGATTTGGGGGATCGCGTGGGCTCTAGTCCCATTCTCTTGTACTTTTCTTTTAATTAATTCAAGCCTGGGAGAGTAGGCTAAGGCTGAAATTCCTTTATTTAGGAGAAAAAACAAGTGGTCTTCTTGAGCGCTGGAGGTGGTATTCTTGAGCGCTGGAGGTGGTCTTCTTGATCAGCAAATCTATTCATCAAGGAACATGTGGTCTTCTTGAGCGCTGGAGGTGGTCTTCTTGATCGCCAGTATTCATTAAAGATGTCAATGAGCACTGGAGGTCGTCTTCTTGGGCGATGGAGGTGGTCTTCTTGATCGGCAAATCTGTTGGAGGTGGTCTTCTTGATCAGCAAATCTAATGTGATACCTCATTGCACTGGAAGCTCCAACTACTGTTGAAGAGATTGGACTTTATCTGCTAGTGGGTAGAGCAATGGCTTCAATGTTCTTAAGATTGCATACACACATAATGCACCTTGAAGATGTACGCCATGAATGTATGTTTGGAGCTCCTAAACCCAAGAACTGCTACACAGATCCTTCAGCGTGTGCACCATGGCATCTCTATTTTATCTTGGAATAGGATTATCCAACTTAGGAGAATTTCCAACTACCTCTTCTTCATATAATCCCATTCTGCATCATCCAGTGGGCGTGTTTTAGTGGATGTGCCTTGTATTCCTAGGTAGATGGCCAAGGTTCAAGTCCAGCCCAGGGCTGGATGCCTTAGAGTTCCTCAAGATGGGTGCCTCTACCTTACGAGGTCGGGTGTGTGTGCCTTTCCAAATTCATTGTACTCTCAAAAGAAAAAATCCCATTCTGCATCTCCCTCTCTCTTTCTCTCTCTCACTCACACACACACACCCTAGCCTCCAACATTCGATAACATAATGTAGGTCAAATATGCCGATAAGAGAACTCGGATCCAAAGCCTCTGCAAACATGCATGCAGTACTTCCAATAGATCCAGCATATATTGGATCAGAATTGGTCCCTCAAACCTATACATAACCTAGACCATAAATTACTTGATATTAACATGCTTAGGATTCAATGCTACTGAGTTGGCATATCTATGCATGCTTGTAATAGATAGCCATGCTTCTTCAACATTGATGAAGTTAGTTGTAGACATTTTATTATATTGAACATGCATGTAGGCTATGGAGTACCTTCACCAAAGGTTCTTTTCTCGTTAGATCATGGACTTTTAAGACAGATAGACTAACTAAGCATGAGATACTTATCTATGATTTAAACCTATCAATATTAATATACTACAATTCGAATTTTGAATAATGTTTTCTCTCTCCTTCTCTCTCTATCTTCTATCTTTATCTTTTGTATCTCTCTCTAATATATATATATATATATATATATATATATATATATATATATATATATATATATATATAGAGAGAGAGAGAGAGAGAGAGAGAGAGAGAGAGAGACAAAGGAAATTCGATCTTGCAATCTACTCTTTTCAGTAACTTTAACTAGTTAAAAGTAGAATGAAAGGCGTGATATCCATGGGACCCCTCAAATCCCTCACAAGCATGGGGTAAACAACAAACACCTAATAGGAATGAATACAGCTCGAAGGCTGGCTAAGTGTAGGAACTCAAATAGAGATAGCCTTAAAGCTAGATGAAAACATAGGTTTGAGCTCAAGTCCATCTTACTACACTCAGCATGGCTCTTGCCACTACCAACATGATCCAATGAGAGCACCCAAGGGGCAACAAATTTTCCCGAGAGGGAACTCATTTAACATCTCATCACATCAAGTGGATGAGAAGCGTCTTGTTAGTGCAATTCATAGGACTTTGAACCCCCCCTCCCCACACACACACCCACACACACAATAACCACACACACGAAGGAAGTTCGATCTTGCAATCTAATCTTTCCAATAACTTGAACTAATTAAAAGTAGAATGAAGAGCATAATATCCATGGGACCTGTCAAATCCCTCACAATGGGGTAAACATCAAGCACCTAGTAGGAATGGATACAACTCGAAGGCCAGCTAAGTGTAGCAACTCAGATAGGGATAGCCTTAAAGCTAGATGACAAAAGAGGTTTGAGCTCAAGTCCATCCTACTACAGTGAGCATGGCTCTTACCACTACCAACATGATCCAATAAGAGCACCCAAAGGACAACAAATTTCCCCGAGGGAAACAATTCATCCAACGAGCTAAAATTGTTGGACATGCTTTATGAACATTACCTATAATGAAATGTATGCCTCAAATGATTTTTGGACGCATCTATATAATGAGTATAAAAATCACATGCATCCATTTCTTATGAGCTCGTTGACTAACAACTAAAAAGGTAAAAGTTCAATGAAGTGTACTAACTTTTTTTTTTGGTAGTATCCATCTAAAGGCACAAGAATCACATGAATCCATCTAGAGTGACCTCATTGACTTGCTCAAAGAGTTAGCCCTTTACGAAGTCAAAGCGATCTTTGTAAGATTTGTAAGTGATGATACTTATTACGACTAGGAAAAGGATCTCTAAGAGTGATGTGGTAGGCATGGTTACTAATGTGTAGCTCTTTCTGGTGAGTCTATCATCTCATTAATATCTATATTGAAAAAAAAAGCACATGCTATTAGGTGAAAACATCAACAATGTCCAAATCTACATTGTCTCCCTTCAATTTGTTGATGAAAGAAGCCGGGTTCTAATCCTCGATAGGATATTCATGAACAAGCTCAAATGATCCCGTCATGTGGGTTGCTCTTAACTGGGTTTGAGGGTGCGGTGCATACTGAAGTAGTCAAGTTAGAAAATGAAAATGTTAACACAATCCCTTTTATCTCAATTGGTTTAGTCTTTAGCCTTCCAACGCTGGAGGCCAGGGTTCAACCCCCACGAGTATCACCACTTGGGTTCGTCGGCTACTAAGGTTAGCCCCTTCTTCGAGGGACCATTGGGCATCACCATTACTTCAGCGCCTTTGGATGCTGTATGCAAATGCAAAGGCGCTGTATGCTAGCAATTCAGGGTCCTATGGTGCTGCAACCGCCATTCAATGTACTTTCAATTAATTCAAACTAATCTCAACAATAGAAAATTTTTATTAGTCCTACGCCGCTTGTTCGGGTGGTTGGGCCCCTTGCCTCTTGAGGCAGGGGTGAGGGTTCAACCCCCACTGACACCATGTAAGAGACATGTTTAACATGAAAAGTTGTATCTTGTGGCTGATGTGCCACTGTTTGTTCTGCCATGCGATAGTTATGACCACAATTTAACCCAACTATGTAAACTCCTGTTCTTGTGGGATAAGGGAGGTCCCATGGATACTATGCCCTTCCTTGTACAATTACAATTCCCATGGATATTATGCCCTTCCTTGTACAATACTATGCCCTTCCTTGTGGAGGAGTAGGCCTCCACCCAACCTCCATTAAAAAAAGAAACTTTTATTAAAAAAATGCTTTTGTTAAAATGTTTCTCCCTCTCCTCGGTCTCTCTCCTGGGCTTCCAGCATTACACATGACTTCCAAGTTCCAACATGCTGAGGGAGCCCAGCTTCAAAGCCTCTACGGATCATTCATGAATCATGATCAAGGTATAATGCCTCCCCCTAATGGCATGACATCGGTTGTTAACTTGTTATGACTCATGAGCAAGCACATGACGTTGAAGTCTCTTTCTCTCTCTCTCTCTCTCTCTCTCTCTCTCTCTCATGCGCGCGCTTGTGAAGTATCCGCCGCCTCCTATCAATTGACGACTCTCAGCTCAAGCATGTGATGAATTCACCCGCCTCCAACTCCCGAACTAATTTTCTGAGCCAGCGGATTGGGTGCTCGTACTAGCATCTTTCATGGCTGTCACTCCATGGCTGAGGTTTGCAACCGTAGGAAATACGCGAGGCTCGCCGCTTGCAAACCAACGTGGGGAGAGGCGCTGCGTTACCCCCGTAGGAGTGAAGGCGACGCAGAAAGGAAGAAAAGGTGGGGAGGAGGGAGACATTCGACCGGAAGGCGAGGATGGAAGCAGCGCAGCATCGCGGTTTGAAGGAGATGTGGCAAAACTTTGGGAGAAATGCTGCAAAGCCGGAAGACGCCATCATCAGCAACACCAGACGGATCATGTTTCCACGTCGTCCATGGGAAAGGAAGCGCACACAAACGGCGCTGCGGCGAACGACTGTTCTACCTCTGCAGCAATAGCTGCCGCAAGAGAAGCCGCTAGGATCTTACAACCGCCTGAGCCTCCTCAGCCTTTGGCGCATCATCTTGAAGCACTCATAGAAGCTGTATGTTTTCCATACTCCCCATCGTCTGCATCTATGTGACCATGTACATGTGCTAGTATCAGCTTCATCTGATCTGCATGTAGTTTGGCTGTATGTCTCAGCGTATTCGCATGTTCTGAAATGTATGTAATAAATTGTGATTTCATTTACAAATGCTTATCATCCATTCATGTATGTATGCATGTATTCATTCATAACTATATGTAATTACATCTATGGCAACCTTATTTTTTTATGATTTCATTAGTAAAAGAATAGAGTCTTCATGCATGGGACACTCTGTTTTGCCACAAAAATGTGCTTACCAAAAGAGTCAATAGATTTTTGACACATCAGAAAAAACATTGGGTATATTATTTTAGGAAAATAATGGAGTTTTCATGCATGCACCACTCTGTTTGCCACATTTTTAAGAGTATGTTTAAGAAGAGAATCAATAGGTTTTTGACACATCAGAAAAAACATTGATTATATTATTATGCTAAGAGTAGTAGGAAAATTTCGCATTTTGTGGCATGAGAAAGCACTCTTAGAAGTCCATAAGACTCTTGAAATCATTGTGACCCTTGGATGCACTCATAATCAATGGACGAGCTTCAATGGAATTTCAGATTTTCAAAATTGAATAGTGCACATCCGATGCAAGTTGCATCCAAAGGTTGTGGTTGATGGGCACCTCAAACGGTTACACATTTTACACACCTTAGGATTTTTTTTTGGATATCCAATAATTGAACAAGCAAAATCCCAATGTTCTTTTGCGAAAAGGGGTGGGCTGTCAAGTGAAGATCAATGTCCCTTATTGATTCGGAGATTAAACATGGCAAGTTGCTCCCTGAAAAGGCAGATATGCCTTTGGATTGCATGAAGGTCGGACGCCTGAGAGAGATTCATGCAAATTGATAATGCCCTTTTGCGTGTGGATCGTTCAGTAAGTCTAAGATGTCTCTCTCATCACACCCTTTGATTCACTTATCACGCCCTTTGATTCAGTAAGATGTCTCACTTATCACACCCTTTGATTCACTTATCACACGCTTTGATTCAGTAAGATGTGTCACTTATCACACCCTTTGATTTTGAATCCTAAAACGATGGACAACACAGTTTCATCTTCTCCGTTGATAACTCGTTTATGAATCCACAGTTCTGATGGAGCTTCGCTGTTTTCCAGATGATCTTCAATTGTAGGTTCCTTACATTATTTGCAGTCATTGGGTCGCTGGGAGGATCTGTGCTTTGTTTTATGCAGGTTTCTCTCTCTCTCTCTCTCTCTCTCTCTATCTCTCTCTCTTACAAGTGTGTGATTTCTTCCAATTCCATCCAACATCATCAAACTTATTCATCTTCTGATTCATTTGCGTGAGTCACTTTTACCACACCAAATCCTATTTTCCATCAAGGACATTGCAAAAAGGTCTGACCGCCAAGATGAATGCAAGTAGATATGGTTTAAAGTTTAAATAAAAAGCACGGGATAAAAAGGTATCTCTCAAATGGAAATATTTATGATTATTCATTGCATTTTACATATTAATTGGAGCTTAATTTCGAGTATCCTTATAATTTCAACATGAAATCTCTAACACATAATGAAATCCATCCACATAATTAGTATGTTTCTAAAGTACTTGCTCTCCAAGTGTAGTTGGGAACCAATGGAAATGCTTCAAACAACGAATGATGATAGCAGATATATGTATTGTAATAACTTTTAGTATATGTATTGTTCGTCAGGTATTTTAAATGTGAGATATATCAGCATTCACAGATTGTCAAGATGGAAATGTAATTCTGGTATGAGCATAAAATCATATTTGAAAGAACGAATGTCAAAAAAATTATTTAAATAACCTAGCTCATCTAGTACTGGACTTGGATTAACGGTACTTTGAAGAATATTTGTGGTATTTAACAATTTTCAACATTCATGGCTTAGAGTAGGGATGCAGGTTTGTGAAGCAGTCCTTCTTTGATTATGTACATCACACCATATGCGGTCTTGATACAAGCCATGTTGTGATCTTGCTAGTGGAAGCAATTGGTAAGAGTCAACATAAATCATTACACTATCTAGTTTCAAAATCTTACCACACAAC
>CM035423.1:154281580-154376580 GCA_020310875.1 Ceratopteris richardii | reverse complement strand
GTATGATAAGCTCGTGATTTTACTTTCATATTTTCCTTTAATGGATGAAGGGGCTTAAATATTCACAAATAATGGAAATAATGTTTAGCATTTCTTGAGAGTACATACATTTTATTATTTCTCAAAAATGAGTCGGTTGTCGGAAAAAATGATATCCCTATTAGACAATCATGGGGATATTTACATGTACACATTTATAATCCCCCCAAATTGCACCTAATATCACAAATGGACTCACTAGTAAAAAATGCTATCTTAAAGTAGAAGCCATGTTGATGTTTTTCATCTAAAAGCATGAATTCCTTATTGCTTTCTCAAATATAAGCTATTATTTTTAATTAGCATCAGAGGTTAAGACTAGAAATACTTATACATATATATATATATATATATATATATATATATATATATATATATATATATATATATATATATATATATATATATATATATATATATATATATATATACGCACACATACATACATACATACATACATACATACATACATACATACATACATACATACATACATACATACATACACACACATGAGTATATATACAAGTTCGTATATTCATTTAGTTTTCTAAGCATGGGTTTAAAATGAACTTGTGGGGAGATATTTCGCGCATGATGTATTCTAAATATTTAATAATCAGGCTACGTATGTAGAAAATATGGATATATTTCTAAAGGTTGATTGCATTGATTCATTGCACATACTAATAACTGAAAATGTACACTAATTAAATCATTTTTATACCATAGTGTAGTCATCGGTAACCTCATCAATACATATATCGTTATCAATGTTTACATCTTGATTATCATAGAAAAATGTTTTGGTAACATTTGTGATTTCATACACACATTCACATTAACAAAACCATTTAAACGCATTCATTATTGATCTGAATTTCAAGTATTTATTCCCCCCATTAGATGACAATCCCTCATAATATCTTGTGAGACATTTATACCATCACAAATTTTTCAATTTTGTATAGTTCAAATCATTGAGGAGCTTTTTTGAATCACCTACTTGTCATTCCTGCAAACTATGTACATTTACAATGAGCCAAACTTATTCACTTTCATCATTATTGGTGTATCATCAGGTGCTAAGTCTCATTTGCTTTCTTGTGCTAGAGTGAGTGAGTTGATGGAGACAAGTTCGTCCATAATGTAATAATCCATTGTAATGTTTTTTAATCTATTAGAGCCCACGACGATCTAGCTTTTCTATGAGAGTGATTGTCTAAAACATGCATATTACTTGAAAAGCTTGTGTCAAGTTCTTCGATAATCATACATCACGAAAATTTAGAACTTCATGCAAGATATTTTTGTTAGTTAATTTGTTTAGAGGATAATTTGTTCATTGAAATATGTATACATAACTTTCTTTCTCAAATCTAGAAATTTTTCTAATAAAGAAGAGTTGAAAATAGAATACTTATTCAAAATATATTCTAGTATCTCACTCATTGATCTTCTTCTATTGTTATTGAAAATTTGATCATTCATTATTGAAAATATATTCTTGTACCTCACTCATTGATCTTCTTCTATTGTTATTGAAAATTTTATCACTCGTTATTGAAAATATATTCGAGTATCTCCGTGATTGATCTTCTTCTATCGTTATTGAAAATTTGATCACTCATTATTAAAAATATATTCTAATATCTCACCCATTGATCTTCTTCTATTGTTATTAAAAATATATTCTAGTATCTCACTCATTAATCTTCTTCTATCATTATTGGAAATTTGATCACTCGTCATTGAAAATATATTCTAGTATCTCACTCATTGATCTTTTTCTATCATTATTGAGAATTTGATCACTCATTATTGAAAATATATTCTAGTATCTCACTCATTGACCTTCTTCTATCGTTATTGAAAATTTGATAACTTGTTATCGAAAATATATTCTAGTATCTCATTCATTGATCTTTTTCTATCGTTATTGAAAATTTGATCACTTATTATTGAAAATATATTCTAGTATCTCACTCATTGATCTTCTTCTATCGTTATTGAAGATATGATCACTCATTATTGAAATTATATTCTAGTATCTCACTCATTGATCTTGTTCTATCCTTATTGAGAATTTGATCAGTAGTTATTGAAAACATATTCTAGTACCTCACTCATTGATCTAGTTCTATCGTTATTGAAAATTTGATCACTCATTATTGAAAATATATCGTCATATCTCACTCATTCAAGTAGTTGTTTTGTTACTAAAAATTTGATCACTCCTTATTGAACATATAGTCTAGTATCTGATTCGATGATCTTCTTCTATTGTTACTCAAAATTTGATCACTCGTTATTGAAAACATATTCTAGTATTTCACTCATTGATCTTTTTCTATCATTATTGAAAATTTGATTATTCAAGTATCTCACTCATTGATCTTCTTCTATCAGTATTGAAAATTTGATCACTCATTAAAATATATTCTAGTATCTTGCTCATTGATCTTCTTCTATCATTACTGAAAATTTGATTACTCGTTATTGAAAATTTATTCTAGCATCTGACTCATTGATCTTCTTCTATCATTATTGAAAATTTGATCACCCGTTATTGAAAATATATTCTAGTATCTCACTCCTTGGTCTTCTTCTATTGTGATTGATAATTTGATAACTCATTATTGAAAATATATGCTTGTATCTCAATCATCGATCTTCTTCTATCATTATTGGAAATTTGATTTTCATTATTGAAAATATATTCTATTACCTCACTCATTGATTGTCTTCTATCGTTTTTTTAAAATTTGATCTCTTTTGATTGAAAATATATTCTAGTATCTCACTCGTTGATCTTCTTCTATCCTTACTAAAAATTTGATCACTTGTTATTAAAAACATATTATAGTACCTCACTTATCGATCTATAGTTATTGAAAATTTGATCACTCATTATTATAAATATATTCTAGTATCTCACTCGTTGATGTTGTTGTATTGCTATTGAAAATTTGATCACTTGTTATTGAGTATATATTCTAGTATGTGATTCATTGATCTTCTTCTAACGTAATTTAAAATTTGATCACTCAGTATTGAAAAATATTCTAGTATCTTTATATAAAGGAAGTTCGGCAATAGCCTATATTCTAGTATCTTACTCGTTGATCTTCTTCTATCATTATTAAAAATTTGATTATTCTAGTATCTCACTCATTGATCTTCTTCTATTGTTTTAAAAATTTGATCACTTATTATTGAAAATATATTCTAGTATCTCACTCATTGATCTTCTTTTATCGCTAGTAAAATTTTGATAACTCATCATTGAAAATATATTCTAGAATCTCATTGATTGATCTTCTTCTATCGTTATTGAAATTTTGATCACTCCTTATTAAAAATATATTCTAGTATCTCACTCATTGATCTTCTTATATCTTTATTGAAAATTTGATCACTCGTTATTGAAAATATATTCTAGTATCTCACTCATTGACCTTCTTCCATCGTTATTGAAAATTTGATCACTCGTTATTGAAAATATATTCTAGTATATCATGCATTGATCTTCTTCTATCATTATTGAAGATTTATCACTCGTTATTGAAAATGTATTCTAGTATCTCACTCATTGATCTTCTTCTATCGCTAGTATTGAAGATTTGATCTTTTTTTGGTAATCACTAAACCAATGCCCACATCAATAATAGATCTCACATTTTTTCGAAAGGTTTGGATGACAAATGTTTAAGGAAGCATAGTTAAATGCATATACACATGCATCTAGAAATTCTTATATCCATTCATGCTCATGAAAAAAAAATTATGTTTTCATACACATATTCACATTCACAAACCATATAAAAGAATCCATGATAAAATACAAAAAAATTGAGAAGTTTATATGAGGATCTGAAAATTTATATATTCGCCCCTAATAGATGACAAGCCCTCATAATATCTTGTGACACATTTATAACATCACAATTTGTCAAATATGTATAGTTTAATTTATTGAGCTTGTTTGTATCATCTACTTGTCATTCGTGCAATCTATCAATGTACTCGAATTTAATCCAATTTCTTATGCCTTGGTTACAAAGGTGCATCCACTTGGAAAAAAAACTCTCAACCAAAACTTCATATCTCTTTGAAGTTTTTCTTTCTCAACGACCTTATGCCTACAATAGAAAACCATTTAAATTCATTCTTCTAGATGCTAAGGGCCCACTATCATTCATTAGCAATGGAGCAAAAGGGATTCATCTTGTTCTAGGATTTCCAAAAATAGCAGATCAGATTCAATCCCTTAGGAACTACCTAGAATGGGGAGAATAAGAGTGTGATCTGGTCATCATCTTTCCATTTAGGGACACTAAAGAGGGACATGCTTTCATTGAAGATAATCTTGGACCAATATTCCTTATCATTATGCCAATACTTATACCATTTAGGTTATGAATTCCATCAAAATGCCTAGACCAATCATTTCCTTGGGGATACTAGATATCTCCCATTTAATCTTATGCATGCCCACTATTGGGGTCTCTCATCCAAAGGAAGTTTCTACATGCTCTATCATGCTATGCTTGCATGTCCTTCTTGTATCTTTTTATTTGAATTGTTTCCCCATACATGGGCATTTTTTACTCTAGTTCTAGCTAGAGGATTTTTCCTCGTGTAACCATATATACATGATATACTCATATGCGGTGATACATTGTCCTTAGTGATTCACTCACATCTCTCACTTCGATCATTCTCATGCTATTGATCATCTATCGATAGAGAGATCTTCCAGCCATCGCATGCCTCTATGCTTTGATCTCCTTCTTCTCTCTTGTGTGTACTTCTATACATGCTTCCTCACTCAGTCACACACCCGAAATTGGTATCAATACAAGTTAAGCTCCTTTTAAACCTACTATTTTTTTCCATCGTCGTAGTTCACACTTTCAACAATGCAAATTGATTCTGGGGAAGTACAAAGTTTAGCACAATGATATAATTTCCATGAGCTTCATTGGAGTTTTACCTGCCTTTCAAAGCCATTCGTGCAGTGAGATTTGCCATCAAAGTTATAGTTTATGGGCTATATTTTATCTTGCATTCAAGCTTTGTTAAATTTCATATCTTTCTACTTTTGAGTTCTTTGGTGCAATGAAAAACATAAATGCCTTGTTTGGCATGCATCAAGAAAAAGATAAGCTTGATGGTAGAAAATATCTAATGTGGTCTTACATGAAAGCATCTAAATGTAGCCTCTTAGGAGCTTGCATAATCTGATTCTGAAGTCCTACCTTATAACTTTGATCAGGCCTCACAATTGTGAGGTGTATCAAACTTCTTAAAATTCTTCCATTAATAGTAGCATTTTCCAATGCTTCACCTGAGGTAGTATCCAACTTCAAATTCTAATCCACTACAAGGAATACGTCGTATAGCGACGGTTAAGGCGACAGAATTTCGTCGCTATAAAATTGCAGCTTGCGTCGTAATTAGCGTCGGGCGCGGACCGTCGATTACACGATGCAAAAAACGACGGTATTTGTGACTTGGATTGCGACGCTCCCGTACAACGTCGCTAAAACGACGCTATTTAAACGCGTCGCTTAAGCGACGCTTTTCTGCGTCACATAAGCGACGTCAATAGCCGTCGCATAAGCGACGCTAAAAAATGTCGCTTATACGACGACGAATAGCATCGCTTACACGACGATCTGTTGACGGACAAAAATTAAAACGTTGGAGGCTCTGCAATCGGCATTTTCACGCATCCGATCGAAGAGCTCTCCAACGTTCGCAATTGCGCTGCGCTTACGAGCTGAAGCAAGTATATGCAGAATTGTTGTTTTGCCTAAGCTCTCTGTTATTGTCTCCCTCTGTCTTTGTTTCTCTCTTTCTACATCTTTCTCTCTTTGAATTCTCTCTCTCTCTCTCTAGATCTCTCTCTCTCTCTAGATCTCTCTCTCTAGATCTCTCTCTCTCTCTCTCTCTCTCTTTTTTCTCTCTTTATTGCAGGTTATTCAAGAAGCTAACCAAGCAAAAACTATGGCTAACAATTGTAAGTACAATTTCTATTATTTGTAGATCATTTGAATTGTGTTATTTTCATTACATACCATACTCACACTTATTGATATGCACTCATACACTTATACATGATGAAGATGCACACACACATGCATATACCTACATATACACATATACATGCACATACACACACATACACATAGAGTTATACATATACATGCATATACATATACACACACATACACAAGAACATGCACATATTGATACATACATATACACTTATACATGCACATGCACATGCACATACATACATATACACACACATACACATGCACATACATACATATACACACACATACATATACACTTAGGTACACACATATGAATGAATTATATAATTAAAGTATTAAAACACATATACACATGCACACACACATGCACATACCTACATATACACATATACATGCACATACACACACATACACATAGAGTTATACATATACATGCATATACATATACACACACATACACATGCACATGCACATACTCATACACACATATACACTTATACATGCACATGGACATACATACATATACACACACATACACATGCACATACATACATATACACACACATACATATACACTTAGGTACACACATATGAATGAATTATATAATTAAAGTATTAAAACACATATACACATGCACACACACATGCACATACCTACATATACACATATACATGCTCATACACACACATACACATAGAGTTATACATATACATGCATATACATATACACACACATACACATGCACATGCACATACTCATACACACATATACACATATACATGCACATGCACATACATACATATACACACACATACACATGCACATACATACATATACACACACATACATATACACTTAGGTACACACATATGAATGAATTATATAATTAAAGTATTAAAACACATATACACATGCACACACACATGCACATACCTACATATACACATATACATGCACATACACACACATACACACAGAGTTATACATATACATGCATATACATATACACACACATACACATGCACATGCACATACTCATACACACATATACACTTATACATGCACATGCACATACATACATATACACACACATACACATGCACATACATACATATACACACACATACATATACACTTAGGTACACACATATGAATGAATTATATAATTAAAGTATTAAAACACATATACACATGCACACACACATGCACATACCTACATATACACATATACATGCACATACACACACATACACATAGAGTTATACATATACATGCATATACATATACACACACATACACATGGCACATGCACATCTCATACACACATATACACTTATACATGCACATGCAAATACATACATATACACACACATACACATGCACATACATACATATACACACACATGCATATACACTTAGGTACACACATATGAATGAATTATATAATTAAAGTATTAAAACACGTGCTTAATATAAACAATAATAACAATCAATAGAACAAAACTCTTCATTACTTAATACCATACACACAATTCAAAACATAACTGAAATGAAAAATATATAGATAAAAAAAAAATATATATATATATCAATGTAAATACATATAATCCAATGTCATAATCAACTAAAATCCTAATCATCATCATCATGATCATCATCATCATCAACAATATCATGATCATCCTGATCTTCCTCATCCTCATCGTCATGATCACCTTGTGACGATCGAGATCGTCCCTCCTGTGTTTGTCTCTCCACCTCATCCATATTTGTCTCCCCATAATACTCCTGTATTACATATAACAAACATAAATCAATAAAATAATTAAAACATTCATAACAACAAAATAATTATATAAAATTTAAAAATACTCACAAAGGCATCAGGATGATCTTGTATATACTCGCCCAAACGCCGATATCCTAAATGTGTAGCATACTCGATCTCGTGTTTCGTAGGATATCGGCCATAATCCTTTCGCTGCAATGAAACAAATAAAAAACATTAGTTGCTTGCATTTTAACTAAAATAAAAAATATACTCACAATAACACATATACTTACAAACGTAGCTACAAAACCATTATGGCCCATTTGGC
Organism: Ceratopteris richardii; assembly: GCA_020310875.1. Taxonomy (NCBI): domain Eukaryota; kingdom Viridiplantae; phylum Streptophyta; class Polypodiopsida; order Polypodiales; family Pteridaceae; genus Ceratopteris; species Ceratopteris richardii. The sequence goes on along the minus strand of CM035423.1, from coordinate 154,368,376 downwards.
CTAAGTGCGATGTGTGGCCCGACTCCACTCTCTTCTTTGCAGCAGCCTGTTTATTCAAGAAAAAAATACATAAATTAAATGTAAAAAATTACTAAAATATATAAAAATTATAAATATAAACTATTAATTTGTGTATCTTCTGCTGAGGAAATGACTCCTAAAGACGTAGCTGTCTACGAAAAAACTGCCACGACTTAGGTGGTATGTTAGCTCGCCTCTTATTTTTTTCGACCATACAATATCTCCTGTTAATTTAATCTCAAATAGAAAAAAAAGTTAGAATACATACACATATATACACACACATACACATACACATACACATACCCACATACACATATACATGCAAACATATACGCATGCATATATGTATACATATACACATATACATACATATAACATAAACACACATATACATATCCACATATATACGTACACACACATGCATGCATATACACTCATTCATACAAAATACATGCATTTATCCCACAATAATATGTAGTTGTGTATATGTGAATATGTGTGTAATCATCCCTCTGCATCACATAGTTTTGGACAAGAATAGCATCGTCATCTTCATGTGTACTCCTGGAAGGACCAGGAGTTTGTGCCTTTCCTAGTTACTTGAGTGCTTCATTTTCTAACTCAAGTGTAATGCGGTTCTGGTTTACCCAGACCTAAAGAAGTCCACTTCTTAGGTTTAGGTTGACTGCATGATCATAGATCTAGTCTTGACCCAAGACAAGAGGCTCAGTGAGGTCCTCATCTTCGCACTAGCACTTTAACTATCATGAGAGCATCTTGAATGTAGAGGGGAAGTTCCACCTCGCCCATGCAAGAGGTTTCCACACCTCCCAAACCAATGAGATATGCTTCTATAGGATTGACTTTTAATTTCAATTCTCGACAATAAGAGAGTTTAACAGCACTAGTGGCTGCACCTGAGTCAATCAAGGCCCGTAGAGTCCTTGGACTCTTTCCTTGTCCTATCTCTAAGGTCACAAAAGGATGTCAGTCGATTATTCTATGGGAACTTACACCTGAGACTTTGCACATAGGCATATGATATCCTGGATCTGCATAGGCTTCTATCCTGGGCTGATCTCTGCCCTATCTCCTCAATTTCATTCTTCGGATGCGTTCCAATGCTTTTGCCTGTGCTTCTTCTCGGATTCGCTTTTCCTCTTCTTTACGTTTCTTTGCAGTATTGAGTCGATTTAACATCTCCTCTGTGAGGGGTCCTTGATATAACTTGACTCTGCATCGGCTAATGTAACTTGGTAAGATGTCACCTTCTAGAGTGACTAATTGAACTGATCCACTTGTGGAGATCCTATTGATAATCATGGGTCCATAACCTCTCTTCTCTAATTTCCATGCATGTTGCTTCAAAGTGTAGACTAGGACTAGGTATCCTGCCTCCAAGCCCTTATCCTTCACATGTGCATCAAAATATGCTTTTTGTCTCTTCTTGGCTGCATAAATTCTAGCTGCATCTCTTAATCTTGTTTCACCTAGTCGTTCAAGGTCAAAGATTCTAGAGGAGAGTTCATGGCATGTCCAATCATGCTCTCAGGCTACTTTCAATGTAGGTATCAAAAAGTCCAAAGGTAGCACTGCATTTTGGCCGAACACCATCTGAAAGGTTGTGACTTGGAGTACCGTTTTATAGGCAACTCTGTATGCCCAAACAACATGGTGTACCTGTTTGTCCCAATCAGAGCGTTTATTATTCACCAATTTGGTTAGCACATTGCATATAATCTTATTTGTGCTTTCGGCTTGCCCATTGGCTTGTGGGTGATAGGGGGCAAACTTCTTGTGTATAACCAAGAACTCTTGGAGAAGGTTTTCAATAACTTCATTCAAGAAGTGAGTGCCTCTATCACTTACTAGCTCTATAGGTAGCCCGTATCTAGTGAACACATTCTCGAATAAGAACTTAGCGGTTGTTTGAGCATCGTTTTTTGTTGTGGCTTTTACTTCGACCCACTTGGTTAGATAGTTTGTGGCCACAATGATGTATTCAGCATGTGAACCCTTAGCTAGGGGATTAATAGGACCTACAAAGTCTATTGCCCACTTAGAGAATGCACGTCCACCCATCATAGGTTTTGGCCCACTGTGGCACGACTTCCAAATTAAACAAGTAAGCATCAAGAAGGTCATATGATACTCCTTATGGGGCCTCTCCAGATGTGAGCCTAGAGAGATGGTCTGCTCTCAAATGAGTCTTGCCTTTCCTCACCACCACCTCAAAGTCATATTCCATTAGTAAGAGAAACCATCTTACTAATCTGCCTGTGTTGCATGGCTTGTTTACCAAGTACAACAGTGCCTGATGATCAGTAAAAAACTTAAACTTGTTTGCAAGCAAATAGTGTCTAAACTTTTTAACCGCATATACCATGCTTAATCCTTCTCCTTCGGTGGTCGTATAATTTTGTTCAGCTGCATTCAACTGTCTACTAGCATAGGCAATCGGAAGATCCATATTACCTTCGCTAGTAGGGTGTGCAAGCACACATCCAATGGCATAATTGGATGCATCCACATGAACATGGAATGGCTTGTTCCAATCTGGTGTGGTCAAGATTGGTGCTGAACATAATTGTCGTTTAAGCTCATTGATGGAGTCTTCACATTCTTTAGTCCACTCAAAATTGGTCAAAAGTCCGTACAGAGGCTTCACAATGATGGCATACATGTGTATAAAACGTCGGTAGTAACCACAATGCCCCATGAAAGCTTGCACTTCCTTGACATTCTTTGGCCTAGGTAGCTCTGCTATAGCTTTCACTTTCTCCTCATCCGTGGATATGCCATTCTTTGACACTATGTGTCCTAGAATCTTGCCTTGCTTGACCATGAAAACACACTTTTCTAGGTTCAGACAGACTTGATATTCTCTACATTTGTCAAAGATTTCCCTGAGTTCGGGTATATGTGTCTGTCTAATGTTGGAATGAGCACAGAGATCATCAACATAGACGTCTAAATTCTTCCTCAAAAATTCTTTAAATACATGACACATCAGCCTCTAAAAAGTGGCTGGGCCTCAAAAACATAGACTTCTTTGTGTAAGTCACCATTCAAGAAGGTGAGGGTTCTATTGCAGCAAAAGCAAGCCTAGTGGGAGGTTATTTAGGATAGCTTCAAAAGGTAACAAGGCAGTACGTGTGGTTAGGTTCTTATATTATAACATAATGACCAGATTTGGTTGTCTCGTGGAATTAGTTAGTGATAGGGGAACTCACTTTTTGAATGAAGTAGTTTCTGAGTTAACAACAATTCATGTGATTATGCGTAAGAAATCTACAGATTATCATCCTCAAGATAATGGATAGGCAAAGAGTACTAATTAGACATTGATACGAATTCTTAAAAATATTGGATTTAAAATAAGATTTGGCTTTGTGGTCTTTTAGAATAGCTTTCGACATTGATAAGAATTCTTAAAAATATTGTGCAAGAAAATTATAAAGACTAGGATCTAAAATTAGATTTGTCTTTGTGGTCTTTTAGAATAGCTTTTAAAGTTACAACATGTATGACACATTCAAGTTGGCATATGGGCTTGAGGCAATGGTACCAATGGAGTTTGTGGTTCCAAGCTTAAGAGTAACAATTAAAAAGATGTTTCACGATTTGTCAGTTAAACATATGAGCAAGTATTTGATCCAATTAGAGGAGGATTAGTTGGTGAGTTCTTATATTACTAAAATCATTTAGAGAAGGTGGCAGGCTTGGGTAAATATGAATGACAAACTTAAGGTGTTTGAGGTTGGTGATTGGGTAATGGTACATAATTCTAAACCAGGACTACATACTGGTAAGCTAACATTAAGGTATAAAGGTCCATACCAGATTGTGGAAGATTCGGGGCAAGGCACCTTTATCGTAGTATATGTGTTTGCAACTAGGGTAGAAAAGCTAACTAATGGATTTGGATTAAAGAGGTTTGAGGCTAAGCCACCTCATTGTGATTGTCTTGATATAGCACTAGCATAGGTGGAAAATTTAACTTCTAAACCAATTCCTAATAAGTCAGATCATATTTGGAGAAGGGTGAGGTTAAAGATTTGCTTGTTTGGACTATGTTATGCCGGAAGCTATTCAATCGGATATTTTTTACTTAAATTTTCAAACATGACCTTGAAATGTGAGAAAGATGGCCACTCATGTTCGCAATTACATTGCGTTTGAATGGAGCATTTTATGAGGTACTCACAAGTGTGAATTATCCTACGATAAGGAAGTAAATGTATGATCATTCACAAGTGTTCCCTATATCTGATGTTGAAGCCAAAAAGCAACGTAGGGTTAGAGTTACCAGTTTAGGACAAATAGATTGAAGTAATGATGAGGGGGTCGAATAGAAAATCAGTGGCATTCACATATGAAGATACTACTACAAAAGAAGAGGTTAGTGCTGTAGAAGAGCAAGAAGAAATAAAGACACCACTATCAACTAGAAAGATGATGCAGTCACCAAAGGACTCATATGTTTACTTTAAGGTAGAACTTGACTTCCAAGTGCCTGTTAACATTGTTCAGATGAAACAAGTGGTACTATATACGTTTTCTTCATTACCATGGGATTAGTTGGAAGAATAAATTATGTGAAACCTTAGGTAGAAATATTGAGGAAAACTAAGGGGCACATTTTTGCAAAAGTAAGTTTATCACCAAAATTGGTAGCAAGGTGTTTAAATTGACTTATGTGGTGGATGTATTGATTCCTAAATGTCCGAGGATGCATTGAAAAAAGAATTTGGCCCTAGATAGGGAGGAAGAGAATAGTACATGTTGAAAAATGTTAGTTATAGTAGGTGGGAGCAGTTAAAATGGTACTTAGAGAGAATGTGTTTTATCATAAAATTTGATTATATGTCTCAAGAGAACTTTGCTCTGTTGTGTTGGGCTAAAAAAGGGGAAAAACTAGTTTTACACAGTGATTTTATGATCTATTGTATGGAGACGTTTTTCTATCTAATAGAAGAATAACTCAATCCAACAGTAGGCTCTATGTGTACTTAGCTTTGATTTTTCAATTTGCTTAGAAAATAGAGGATAAGAAGGAGCTAGAATTTGGTGGTACAGGTCTAAAAGAATCTAGTTAAGGCACGATATAATGCACAAGAATCTTTTACAAGGACTCAAAGGAATAAGGTGATGCAAGATATTGATGAGTTACAGGTATGGCTAATTTTTTAAGTTGTAGATTCCTAAACTCTGACATTTTTGGGGAAAATCTTTAATCTATCTGAGAAAAGAAAAGTTGAAACAAGAGCAAGGAAGTCGGGAAGTAAACTTGAGTTCGAGGAGATGGTTCAATAGACTGATTTTGTTGTAATAGATGTAGGTAATGCTCATCAGTATTTGAAGGCATTACAACAATTTATTGATAAACAATAGGTAGAGCTACAAGAATAGAGCTTCTTAAATGACATTCTGAACTCAATTGATTATCAAAATGGAAAATATGCAGGTAAAGGAATTAGTAGAAGAGTTGAAGCAACTAAAGGAGAATTATATGGTTGATACAACAACTTTGGTGGAACAACATGCACTAGAAATGGCAAAAGTTAAGAGGTCCTTGAAGTATTTAAACATTGGACAATAACAATGGAAGGAAGAATTGAAATCGAATCCAAAAAGTTGGTAGAAGTTAATGTTCAATTATAGGTTGATAATGATATGATGAAGCTTAGGTTGCAATCGTTGGAGGTTTTGGAAAAGCAAATGCTACAGGAGGAGGAGTTGGATTTAAATGCAGTATTGATGTCAGAAGGTGGTGTGTCAGTTCTCAAGCACGAAATACATTTAAAAATGTAGAGTATGTGGGATGATATTAAGGAAAAAATGTCCTACATGGTTAAGTACCCTTATGAGGTAATGAAAGCAGGATTTATATCAGAGTATGAAGCGAAATTGTTAGATATAATTGATCAATTGTAGAAACAAAAAGAAGATTGGAGTTAGCAAAGTGAAAATTTGAATAAGAAGTAGATTAGACAAGAGGAGGATAATTTGTCAAGATTTGTTCAGCAAGAAGAAAATCACTGTGAAGTTTTAAAAGTTGATCAGAATTAGTAGTGAGATCTTAATCCAATTTCTCAAAAAGTCACAAAATAAATTGAAGTTACAATGGAAGAACTAGCTGTTGAAAAACAAGAAGGAGAGCAGATGTGCAAAGAGCAATAGTTTTTTTCTTGAAGCCAACATTTTTTCATCAAGGGATATGTGAATTCCAGATTGATTTTTTGCAAAAATCACCCACCAAGCTGTGCTAGGTGTTGAACTAGAGTTAGAAGTGTTTGTAATTGTAATAACTTGGTTGCATAGTTAGTAATGCTCAATGAGATATTTTTAAAGACTGCTAACTTGGATATGTACTAAATCAGATTTTGTTAAGTCTGAATCTATTATAAGTAGTTGTAGTCTGATGTTACCTAAAAGTCATGTGACTTAGTCATTGTATCCGAGTGTACTAGATTGATCTTTTCTATTTAAAAACAGGAAGCTCTGTGTTTAGGAGGAGAGCAAGTAGAGAAGAGAATGATAAGAAAGTTTGTATGATGATTCCTCCATAATCAAGATTTATGGTATTTCAGTTCTTTTGTGCTATTTAGAATGTTATTATTTTTTATTCTTCCTTATTGTTGAAGATTTTAATACTGTGTATTTTACTAATTCTGATATTTGAAGCAGTAGATGCATGTGCTTTAGTATCATAATCTTAATGCTCTACCAGAGAATTTTTTGTATCTGTTGTTAAACCCCAATAATGTGGAACCTGTAAAGGCTAAGAAATTGCCTCATTAGGACCAACACTTGACTATCCACCTATAAAAGATGCAGCAAAGTGATATACACATCTTTGGAGCTAACTGATGTCTCCTTAGTACATGAAAGTAATGGATAAATTTCATTTTTCAACAAAAACATCACAACTAACCAAAATGTGCTTAGTCTATATATTTTCCATGTTGCAATTGGTTGACAATTGGCTTACTCTAATGGTGTCATGGTAGCATGAAAGAATGTAGAATGTTCAAGAGGCTTGATGAAATCCCATGTTCCATATTTTTTAATGTGTTTATGAATATCCCTATCCGTTTTACACCAATACACTCCTCTTTTGAGATTTTGTAGTGTGCATATTCGTGATTCATGGTGAGATTTATAGACTGGCATGGGCTTTTCTAGATTCCAACTTCTCTTTATCATCTACACAACATAGAAAGACACCTTGATTTTCTTGATAGTAGAGACTTCCAACAATGATGTGAAACTTGGTAGTTTCATGTACACAACTAGTAGCTTTAGGAATGATTTTGTAATGTGGTCCAAATTTAAGAATGACCACTATCTTTTCTACCCACTTGGGGACTACCTCTAAGTTGAATAGGTATGCATCTAGTAGATTGTCTGCCAATCCAATTGGTCGCACACCATTGTTAAGTCAAGATAAATAATCTACAAGAACATGTGTGTTCCCTTTCTTCACTCCTACTTTGAAGTCAAACTCCACAGGTAATAGAAACCATTATACTAACCTTCCTGGCACATGTCTTGTTAAGTAGATATAGTAGACCTAGATGATCTATAACAAAAATGAACTTGTTAGCCAAAAGATAATGGTAGAAATAATTTACCATGTAGACCATTCCTAACCCCTCACATTCTGTAGTTGTATAGTTTTTCTTTGCCACATTCGATTGTCTACTAGCATAGTTAATAGGAGAATTCATATTTCCTTTAGTTGCAAGTTGTGTAAGAATGAATCATATGGCAGAATTTGGTGCATCTATGTGAACATGGAGTGGTCCATTCCAATGAGATGCCTTCAAGATGGGAGTTATGATCAATCATTTCTTGAGTTCTATGAATGCATCTTCACATTGTTTTTTCCACTCAAAGTGTGTAAGCAATCGATAAAGTCGCTTTGCAATCACTACATACATAAGCATAAAGTTTATGTTATATGGTTATTGTCCCATGAGTGATTGAACCTACCTAGTATCCTTAGGTTCATGTAAATCAAGATTAACCTTGACCTCCTCATTGATTGAAAATGTATTCTTAGACATAATATGGCCAATGATCTTACCTTTCCTTACAATGAAATGCACCTTTGAGGATTTAAACACACTCTTTACGTTTTGCACTTCTTAGAGATCTTTTGTAAGATTGGTATGTGTTAAATTCACTACTAAAATTAAGATCAAAAGACATCTACATATACTTCCATGCTCTTTCTTCAAAACTCTTCAAATACATGATAGATTAATCATCGAAATGTTGCAAGAGCATGGGTCAAACCAAAAGAGATGATATAGAATGAATAAACCCCCCATTATGTGGAGAAATCCATCTCATGTTGGTCCTTGAGAACATTTCCACTTGATTGGAACTTGAGAATCCATCAAGGAAGCTATACACCTCCTTGCTAGCATAAGGTTCCAATAGATGATCAGTAATTGGTAATGAGTAGTTATCTTTAATTGTGACAATGTTAATCTTTTTGAGATTAATTTACTTCTCTTAATTTTATGCTCTTCTCTGGGACCACCACAACAAGTAACACGTGTTTTGTGTGCTCTATCTCTTATATAAATACAACAACTAGCACCTTATCAATCTCTTCTTTGATCTTGGCAAAATATGTGTCATCATAGGTGCATGGTCTTTTCTTCATCGACTTGGAATCCACTACCATTGGAATTCTATGAGGAAATGATAGGATCCACTCCTTTGAGGTCACTATATTTCCATGAAAAGGCATCACATTAGTCTCCCAATACCTGCAATAAGTCTATCTCGTGAGTACTAATCAAACCATTGCCCATATAGGTGCATTTTTCTTTCTTGTTCTCAATTAAGACCAAATACTTTGTTTGTTTATTCTTTAAAATTGTATGTATCTACACTTGGAGCCTCTTGCTTAGGCATCATGATAGAAACCTTACTTTCCTCAACTTGGGATGTTTTTAAGTGTAATGAAGTCTCAAATAGTTTTTGTTTAACATCATCTTCTTTCTGTATTTGATTTCCACTCATCCTCTATTTCTTATCCTCATTTTATCTTAAGTTGTATAAACTTTATAATATTTTGAATACTTGACACTCTTCTCATTCTACTTGTGTCTATGGTGTAATAGATGTTCCTAACTATTATGAAAAAGCTTCATCTCTATCAAAGGGGTTTCCATAAATATTGAGCTATATTGAAGAAACAAACGAGCGAAGGAATGAGGAGGCTCCATGGCTTCTTCTAGAATAGAAGCCATTAAGACATCATAGCCTTCAACATCACAACATTCTACCATATGTTTCTTGTTCATAGATACATCAAGTGTTGCCAATATTTGCATATAGTCATCTGGTTAAAATTCCTCATCATTGAAGACTGCTTGAATGTAGGTTGGATCCTCTACCAGTATAGGCATCAAATTGTGTATACCCTCATTCCCTTTCCTTCATCATCCAACTTCTCTAATGGCGACATTGAATACCTACAAATGAGTTTCCTTGTGCATCTTTGGAATGCACACTCTATAAAGGTCATCTCTTCATCCTAGTAAAAGGCATTCCTTTGTAGTGGAGCAATATCCATGAAAGAAAAAACCTTTAGCTTTATCTTGTTTGTCAATCCCAACTGTTGCAAATACAAGGAATTCAAATCCCAATCATAAACCACTTTTGATCGATGCATGAAAGGCCTTCCAAAGATCATCTCATAATTTTCATCCTTCCAAAATTGAAAAATTATTAGACCCAAGGACATGCAAAAGATGATTGAACCACACCTTAAGAGGGAGGTTTAGGAATTGATCCTCAACCATGGCTTTTGGGGCATGATCTTAGCCCATTAGACTCCTAGCGAAGAGGTCATGAATTCAATTTCCCTTGCATAGAACAATTCATATCAGAGCCTACAAAGTAGGCCTGGCCAAAGAGTGATGCGGTGAACAAGGAGTTGACACTCATGTATTAGGAAGTGTCAAGCTATGTGGAAAGAGACCAATCCACAAAAGGAAGTAAGCCCAAAGCTTTGTGAAAAGCTCCAAACTTCTCTCCAGGTAAAGCCTTTGTGAAAAGATCTACAATGTTATCCTCTCTAGGCACATATGCCAAATTAATTTCCCCAATAGAGAACCTCTCCCTAATATAATGATAATGCTCCTCAATGTGCTTTATGCGAACATGTAATATCGGGTTCCTCACAACTGCCAATGCACTCTGACTGTCAATGAAGATGGTGGTGGTAGAAGACTAACCAACACCCAAGTTAGCTAAAAGGCATCTGAGCCACACACTCAACAATTGCTATGAAAGCTACCCTATACTTAGCTTCACAACTAGAAGTGGTCACAATAGGCTGCTTCTTGATCAACCAAGATATGCATGAGCTACCAAGAATGAAGCAAAAACCAATAGTGGAGACATGAATGTCATAGCAACTTGCCCATCTAGAGTCAAAAAAAGCATGTAAATCTAGCGATAGTGATCCCCCCTTGGGATAAAACAATCCAAGTAATCGACTACCACTCAAGTAGTGAAAGATGCGCTTAACTGCCTGCTAATGCTTGACACCTGAGCAATACATAAACCTACTCATCTAATAGAAAGAAAACCCAATATGAGGCTGAGTTATGCATAAGTAAATCAAGCATCCAATAACTTGCTCATAGAGAACAACATCATGCATCATGAAGACTCAATTGTAAACCTATCTCCATAGGAGTGGCAATAGGTTTGCAATATTCAAGGCCAAAACAATACAATAATGTGTGAATACATTTTGTTTGACATAGATCTATTCCACCATCCACTTTCATAAATTGAATGCCCAATCAATGATGCAAATGTCCCAAATCTAACATCCCAAAAGAGACATGAAAATTAGCCTTAAAATTGGCAATGTGCCTCTCGTGAGGACTAGTGAGTAGCCTGTCATCAAACATAGACAACATTGATCAAAAGCACATCATTTTCATGCTTAACATATAAGGTGCTCTCAGTTGGACTATTCTCAAAACCATGTGCAATCAAGTAAATTTTTTCATAGATGGTCCTTGCTTCAAACCATCTAATGTCTCTTTAAACCTACACACTTTGTTTTCATGCCCTTTCTGCACAAAACGATGGGGATGAAATACGTACACTTCTTCATGTAATTCACCATTCAAAAATAGAGTTCTAATGTCCAATTGATGTACATTCCAACAATGATGAGCTACGAGTGCACAAATGCTATGAACGGTGGTCATTTGACATGTTGAAGGAAAGAAATCATCAAAATCAATGCCTCTCTCTTCAACATAACCTTTTGCAACAAGCCTAGCTTTATACGTGTCAAATGTTCCATCAGGCTTACGCGTCAGCTTGTAAACCCGTTTAGTGCAAATAGCCTTTTTTCCTAGAGAAAAATCACATAAAGACCAATTGCCATTCTTCATAATAGCATCATATTCTGATTGCATAGCAGCCATCCAATTTTTTGAATTTTGTGCTTCATCAAAAGAAGCAAGCTCATTCTCATCACAAAGACCAGAGGTATCCATTGCATAGCAATTTGATGCAAAGCAAGAAGTATGAGATCTTGAACGATTATGATATGGTAGAGATGCATCTAACTTGCTATCTAGCAAAGTCTGCACCAGCCATTTGGGCATAGTTTTGCCTCCTTTATATCAACCCTCTCATTAATAAGTGCATCATGTAAATCTACAAAAAAAATGGAATGATCTACATCATCATGTAAAGCTTGTAAGGGCTAAGAAATTGCCTCACTTGGACCACCACTTGGTCCATAAAAAGAAGAAGCAAAGTCTCATACACATCCTTGGAGCTCATCCAATTTTTTGTGTTGTTGTTCAAGAACTAATGCATATGTGAGACAACCAAAAACATGTAGATGAGCAACAAATGACTGTCCAAAATTCCAAGCCTCATATGGAGTGCTTGATTGAAGTGCTTTGGTGGGACACATGTTAAGTACATATGTTGCACACATAATATCCTCAAGCCAAAAATTATGTGGTAGAGCCTGACTTTTGACCATACTTTTGACCATCTCCATGAGAGACATGTTCTTTCTTTTCACAAACTCATTCTATTGAGGTTTATACAACAAGTTACACTGATGTTCTTCTCTACATTTAGCCAAAAATGCATAAAAATCAAAAGATATGTGTTCCCCCTTGATCAGAACCGAGGGTGCCCATTTTACATGCTAATAGATTTTCTGACAAAACCACAAACTATTTGAAGCACATAAAAACTTTGGAATTTTCTTTCAATGGATACACCCATGCATGCTTGGAAAAATCATCAATAAAAGTCAGGAAGGTAAAGGCAGTTTCCAAAAGAAGGTGTTTGCATAGGACCACACAAATCACTGTGAACAAGCTACAATTTTTGAGTAGCTCATACTACACCATCTTTTGGGAATGAGGAACATTGCATTTTTCCCAAAACAAAGCCTTGAGAGACATGCTTACTATGTTCCTCAAGTTTTGGTAGAGAGGATACCATTTTAGATTTATGCAGGTGTACGAAACTAGAAAAATTCAGATGACCAAAGCATGCATGCCAAAGCTTTGCATCTGAGATAGCTTGAGAATCTTGAACTCCACATGCTCAATCATTGAGAGATTTTGCATAGTCTATAAGCATATAGATCCATCCACATAAAATGCTAGAAGAAATAATAACATCACATTTGACACATCATGAATTGTACATCTATCATCAACAATTTTGAAAACCAAGCTGATCGTCGTTAATGTTGAAACTCACAATAGATTTTTTTTTATCCCTAACACAAACAAAGCATTTGAAAATGTGAAAGAACTACCATGAGTAGTAGCTAGAATGATTTTATCAACTCCCATTGTAGGATAAGAGGAGTTGTTAGTGCATGTGACAATCTTCCCTGTAGGGGCAGGCTCAAGTGAACTCAAGAAATTGCACTGCGAGGTAATATGTTTGGTTTCCCGACCATGAAAGTGCCAAACATCTGAGTCTACTATAGACATAAACTATTCATGAGAAGATGGGTCATAGCTGCAAACAATAGTAAACACCCATTCTTCATTCTACACAAGATTAGCAAACTCTATTTTATGTGTAGAGGCCTCTATAATAACCATTCCAGCCTCTTCCTTCTTTGCCTCTTTTGCAGAGAGTTTTGGACAATTCTTTATGACATGATCTTTTCCTTAATAGTATTTGCACAAATTTTTTTGCTTTTATTTTTTCTTCTCATCTTTGTCTTCCTCTTTTTACTATGCAAATTTATCAGATTTCCCCTTACTACTAGATGAGATCCAAATATTGTTCCCCTTCTGACTAGCCACAAAAGCTTGATCTACAACATGCATAATGGACCTGTTCTACCTATATTGATCTTCATGCAATAAAATAGAGACTAACTCCTCAAATTTTAAGGCATTTCGATTGCCTTTCATCATTAACCAAAGAGTAGAAGTAAAACTCTGATATGAATTAAGAATGCCATTAAGAAGCATCTACACAAGTGAACTATCTGGCAAGGCTTCATCTATAGAAATGAACTCCTCTTTCAAATCTTTGATCTTTGTCAAAAAACTATCTAGAGAATCTCCTTCATTCATATGCTCATTCTCCAATTGTTTTTGGAGGTAAGCAACACAAGCCTCATTTATTGCCTGGTATAAAGTGGTAAGTGTTTCCCAAGCATCCCTTGTTGTTTTGCATGAGCAAATATGAAGGATAATGGAATTTTTGATAGACAAAGCTATCAGTGCATGTGCTTGAGCATCTCTACCATCCCATTGAGGTTTCTCTATAGTAGGTGCAGCAGTAACTGCAACAAAAACAAGAATTTGAAGACATCATCTTCAACACCATCTGCATCACCTTCAATAATTGTACTTATAGGTGTAGCAAGTCTTTTTTCACCACCCTACATAATATTCCATATTCTTTGCCACCAATACATGACACATCATATATTCCCATAACAAGTAACTAGTGCCATCCAACTTGTCCTCAATAGCCAACATATGGAATACATCATTGCTTTCAGCCATGGCCATATACTAAAATACCTTGATGCAAAAAAATGATTGCATCTCAAAAAGTTGAATAGAACTACCATGCTAAGATCTGTTAAACCTATAGTAGACTTCAAGGTGCTTGTCTAGTGAACCAAAACATGTATATATGTTGGGCACAAAAGGACAAAATTGCCTGCATAGGTAGTGCAATAGTGCATTTGGAGGCCAAAATGAGCTCAGATAAACAATTTTACACCACAAAAAGAACCTACTGTGAACTCCTAATTTTCGTGAGTATGCTCACCAATTTTGGTGTGATTATGAGATTATGACGTGAGGGGTATTGATGATGCCCTAGATGAAGTGGCAACCTACTCTGATACCAATTGTTGGAGTTTAAGGTCTAGCGAAGCATACAAATAGAACAAAGAAGAAGAAGAAGAAGCTTGGAGTACAACACACAATACTAAATGTATTTCCAAGTGAATGTACAAAGATAAGTGACCAATTAGGGTTATAGGCATATATACAAGATGGGGGGGAAAAACCTCCTAAAGAGGGAAAAAACTGCCCCATGGTCCCAGTGTGTTCACACACATCACTACCGAAATATATTAACATAGACTCCTAACGAATATGTGATGTTCAATGCCCCTTGGATACAAGAGAAACCATGATTGTGTACCCAGACTTCACTCCACACAATGACTAATTCCTTCATCCGTGTGGACCTCATAGAAGATTGCCCCCATTTCTCCATAATTCATTGTGGCAATAACTACTATTGATCCTAAGTCTAAAATATCCTTGGTCATATAATCATTATAGAAGACTTTAAAACATGTGTTTCCCTTATGTTGTTGAAAAAAACATCGTATCTTATTAAGAGGGATTTGTTTTTCACATGAGCTAGTTCAGGTAGAAGTAGCCTCTTGATTGATTTCTCTATGTGGATTCACCTATTGAGCGAGCTTATCCCAGTGATGATATTTGACTAGTAATAGTTTCTCTTAAGTGAATGTACATGGGACCTTCATCCACCTTAGCTCTTCTACTATGGACAACTATAGATTAATCTCCCTTATACATTTTCTTCTCACCATAGGTGCTCTCTTGTACTCCATTTTCAACTTCATATTCTCCCATGTAGTTAGGAAAACTATGAAGACTCATTGTTTTTTCATCAAGAATAGGAAGATTTTGAGCATCTCGATAAGAAGGTTCTTCAAGAGGAATCTCATCATTTTTAACCACAAGTATTTCAGGAATAGACAAGTTGGTGAGTTGCTCTTTCTTCCATTGTGTTTTGTGAAACTTGTCTCAGAGTTCTTAAGGCTAAGTTTCTTCCATAATATGTATGGTTTTCTCAATCTTTACTTCCATCCTCAATGTTCTAGGTCTCTGAAGAGTTTCCTTTAAAGATCCTTATAATGTCTTGAGATGGTTCCTTTGGTCTCATAATCTAAGTGAATTCCTAAATTTGAGGTCTAGAATTCTTGTATTCAATAAATGAATAAGCACTCATTCTAGCATAGCTTGAGAAACTTTTACCATCTTCATGCATAGTGCTAGCCTCTCGCATTCTAAGTCTCCTCTAAGGTAGAACTTCTCATGGTGCTTTAAGCTAGGTCTAGTGGGTAATCTTGCTTGATACTTTATCAAGATCATTTGAAGTTCTTTACGCATAGGTTTCGCTAGGATTGATCCTACCTATTGCTTTGTTTTTTTTTCTATCTCATTTGAGACTCATCTCATTTGTGTAAGTGATATTCTTGTACTCAGATAGATTCACTTATTGTTCCTCTCTTTCTCTTGTTGCAGGTCATCCTTGAAATTATTACTTCTTTGTTTCCAATTCTTCTTAAGTTTCTTTTTTCTTGCTTTCCATGTTTTTCCTTGCTTGTTACTTGCGCTTTCATCTTATTTGTGGTGTTCTCCACTATCCTAGGTTTAGGATCTTCATCATTCTCATCCATTTTACTTACTTGTTCAATTTTTAATCGAACCTTTTATGTTGGTCATGATCTCTCATGACTATTTGAACTAGTATTGATGTATCATATTCCACAAATATTGGTCCTAAAATTGTTGTGGTATTGATATGAGTGGTTTTTCCATTGTTGGTTGGGTTTTAAGGGTAATCTCTAAAGTGATGGTCTTTAACACAATCAAGAAAAAATTTACAGCTCTAGCATTGACTTGGTAGTAAGAAGGATGAGGAGAGTCATAAAAAAAGTGGTTCATGTTACATCGATAACATGACCTTCTCATTGGTAGTGCTCCAGTGAATTGAGCTTACAAACTAGACTTTCCTTGCCAAGAACTACATAACCCTCTGGTTGTTCCATATAGATCTCATCTATAAGATCTCCATGCAAGAAAGCTGTTTTCACATCCATTTGGACTAGCTCTAAGTCCTCCATTGCAACGAATCCAAGCAACATGCGCAAAGTAGTCATCTTGACCACTGGAGAGAAGATTTCCTCAAAATCAACACCATGTTGTTGCTTAAAACCCTTTGCAACAAGTCGTGCTTTATATTTTGGAGAAGCACTATCTGATGTGAATTTCAGCTTATATACCCATTTACATGGTAAAGCTTTCCTGCCCTTTGGCAAAGGTACTAAGTCCCAAGTACCATTCTTGTGAATAGAATCCAACTCACTCTTCATGGCACGCTCCCACTTGACATGATCCTCTGTCTGCATAGCCTCTTTGTAGCAAGAAGGCTCACCAGCATCTATTAGCATAACAAAATCTAAACCTGGAACATATCTATCTGGTGGATATGAGACACGTGCAGAATGTCTCAATGGTTGCTGAACAGGAACATGTGCAGACTGATCTGAATGGACATTCTCTTGAACATCCATATGTGCAGCATTTTTATGCATGCTAACCGGAGGACTAGTATCCTCAAACACCACTCTTCTCACTTCAGCCTCCTTAATGGGCTGTTTATGCATCTTAGACTCATTAAAAATGACATCACTACTTCTGATCACTGACCGTGTTTCAGGATCCCATAAGCGATATCCAAATTGTCCTTCTCGACCATATCCAAGAAAAATGCATTTCTTTGACTTATGGTCCAACTTTTGTCTAAGATTCTTGGGTATATGAACATATGCTTCACACCCAAAAACTCGAAGATGATCATAATATGGTGGTTTCCCTGTCCATAACTCTTGTGCCACTTTCAGACCTTTGGCAGTACTAGGTGAAAGGTTAATCACATGAAGTGCAGTCAATACTGCTTCTTCCCAAAAACCTTGTGAGAGGTTTGCATGATGCAACATAGAGACTACTCTATCTTGAATAGTTCTATTCATCCTCTCAGCTACACCATTCTGTACTGGGGTATAAGGAGCTGTAAACTCTCTACGAATCCCTCTAGACTGACAGAAAAGGCTGAATTCATGTGAGGTATACTCACCCCCATTATCTGAAAGTAAAGCCTTAAGCTTAGTTCCTTTTTCAGTCTCAACTGAAGCAAGCCATTTTCAGAAAGTAGGGAATACATCATCCTTTGATTTGATAGGATATACCCAGACTTTTCTAGTAGCATCATCTATGAAAGTTACAAAGTAAAGAGAACCACCTAAGGACCTAGTGGGCATAGGACCACACACATCTGTATGAACGAGATCTAAAGGCTGAATTGAAGAGTCAATGTGCATTCTATGCACATTTCTAGTTTGCTTTCCATATTGGCAATGCTCACAAAATGAAAAATCAGAGAAAGATAACACAAGTAAGTAGCCAGAATGAGAAAGATTTTCCATTCCACTACGAGATATATGGCCCAAACGACCATGCCAAATACAAGCCATAGGCTATTCAGTAACAGCTAACAAGTGTTCTTTCTGTGATACAAATAAAGGATAAAGTGAGCCAACTTTGCTTCCTTTTGCAATAACCATATTGCCCTTTGATATACAAAAGGACTGAGCATAGAAGACCACCTTGTAACCAAGGTCATCAAGTTGACCAACTGACATCAAACTGCGTGATAAGTGAGGTACATGACGTACATTATGCATAGTAAATTTTGAACCATCAATGAACTTCATAACCACATCTCCAATCCCCACAACATCACACTGGTAAGAGTCACCAAGTCTCACAGTACCAAGAGACTTTGCTGCATAATTAGAGAACCATTCTCTATGTGGTGTCACATGGAAAGAAGCACCAGAATCTAGCAGCCAGGTGTGGGAAAGAGAATCAGCCATAAGTGCCTTAGATGGCACAATACTATCTAGTGTCAACACATCAGCATCATCAGAAATAGCATTAATTTCTTCAATCTTCACAGTCGAAGTAGATGGTGCAGGTAACTGTTTAACATGCCCATCAACATTCTGTCCTTTACCTTTAGCATTCTTTAATGCATAAAAGTCTTTCTTCATGTATCCTTTCTTATGACAATAATGGCATTCAATATCCCTCTTCCTTGATTTACTTCTACTCTTATTCCGTTGACCATTCTTTTCCTTGTTCTTGCTCTTGCCACGTTGTTGATTCTTTCCTTGGTAAGAATCATGAACATTATATGCATCTCCACTCTGAGTGCCAACCATAGATTTTCTATGAATCTCCTCACTCAAGAGTGCTCCACATATGTCATCATAGACGAGTTTACCACCAGGTGCACTGTTGCTAATAGCTATGCAAAATGTATCCCATGATGATGGCAGGGTGTGTAACAACAATACTGCTTTCATTTCATTATCCATATCCATTTTCTGAGCCTGTAACTGGGAGAATATAGCATCAAACTCATTTAGATGAGCAGCAACACTATCTGTGTCCTTCATACGAAGGTCATATAATTTTCTCATCAGATACACTTTATTTGATGCCGTCTCTTTTTCATATGTATTGCATAACTTCTTCCAAAGCTCCTCTGCACTTTCACAGTCTAATACTGTAAAGTAACATTATCTGCCAGGTGCAAGCGAATGGTAGACCTGGCCATTTCATCTAACTCATCCCAGTCATCTTCATCCATGTCAGCAGGCTTCTTTGAAATCCCATTTACTGGCTTCCATTGCCTCTTTTGAATCAGCACATCTTTAATCTGATTCTTCCATAGAGAAAAGTTTGTGCCATCAAATTTTCGGATCTCAAAATGGTCTTTGCCCTGCAAGTTATAGCTCCTCCTCGGAACACTAGCACTAGACCCTGATCCACCAGATGTGCATGAGACCTCTGATGCCATGATCGTAGAGAACTGAATAGAATGATAATGGAGCTAGAAGAGTCCAAACACCAACAAATAAGTGTATCAAGGAGTAAATCGACCACTGTATAATTGACTAAACTAGAAATTTGGAAAAAAATTGCCAGAGTATCCTCTGCAAAATTAGCATATGACCAGTGTCAAAGTATCATAAAACTGCAAGTACTGACATGTCTACCTGCATAGTGAATCACTAACTCCACTGCATATAATCAGTTACCCAATAGAAGCCAACTAGGCTTATCGAGCACCTATGAACAACTATCATACATCTCCTATGGCGAGGTTGGGTAAGTTTTCCACCTACATCACCGAAGAGACCCCGACATTTGGGTATCTCCCATTTAAGAAAACCTCACAACGACCCTCTTTATCAAACGTAAAAGGCTTTATGCAAAGAACGTAACCACTATATCAATGACCACATGGACGTACATAAGCGGTATCCACAGAAGCGTGCATGGTGTGTATGTGCTCAATATATGCAATAAAATGACACTAAAAGACTGAATACACAGCCCCAAAACTAGCCAATAACACCTGCAAGTGTCTGTCAACTCTGATGTTTTAGGCTTTAAAAGCCTACATAAATTTGCAGCGACTGCTCCCACCAAAACTGAAAACCCCTCGAGAAACCTATAGTTTTACGAGTGTGGCTGAAAATACAGCCCCAAAGGTTGATATTTATTCTCTGAGAAGTACAAGGAACACTCTTCTTGATGTTCTTGGACTTGTGTGAAGAGAACTATGTGCGAAAGTACTCCGAAATGGCTCCAAAAGCACCCCAAAAGTGCTTCAGAAATAGGCTTTGAAAGAAAAAATGAAGCTTTGAGGGACCAAAACTTGTTCAAGGTAATGTCAACCTTAGTCTTTCCCCTTCTTCAAACACCTCAAGAGTGTAGCTTAGTGGCAAGAGATTGCCACGGTTAAGCGAGCTCTGGGGGGAACAGTACTGGGATGGGTGACCTCCCGGGAAGTACCGGGAACCTCTATATTCCTTGATCGTTGAGGTCCTCCCTCGCGCGCAACGAACAGCGCCAACGATGACTTTGGTGACTCGGATGACAAGGTATGCCAAGGTCTATGCCTTGGTCGCCGCCTCAGTCGTAAGCCTTGGGGGGGGGGGTTGCTTCGCTCACACAAAGGGAACAAAGCTTTTGCCTCGAACTGCTCTGATACCAGTGAAGTATTTCGATGGCGATGCACCACAGTGCGCTCTTCTTCTCGAGAGCTCCACGATGATATGCTCGGAGTAGAAAACCGAGCTCTTGAGGCCGCACACAGTACTCTGCACAGAGGCTGTAGAATACGTAGAAAACACAGTACACAGGAAGCACGAAGACAGGCTTCTTAGGTCTTACAAATGCGGTTGAACTTACAATTTGTGACTGACCAGGCCACTATATGTTTTATTAAAGAACATATACAAAGAAGTGTCCGGTGGCCATTTGGCCTTTCACATGGACACTAACGGTAACATCTAGTATGTCTCATAGTCGGCCTAACTATGGTGCACCATACATTAGAGTATTATCCCCCTAAAATTGATTCCAATAGGCCTCTAGACCATAGTACTAGGCATCATATGATGAGTAAAAAATCAGTGTCTAGTTCCTAATTTGTAAGGTTTTTCTCAACTCATGTAGTCATACAAAGGCTCATATATTTTTGGTGATGCTCAAGAAATGGGAACTTGGCTCTTTCTTTGATTTCCTCTTAATTTGCATACTTAATAGGAACCATGTTTTGAAGTTGTTGGATTGAAAATTGTTGTAGTGATTTGAGAGCTTGATGTTCCATTCCGATTCTAGAACCTTGGTAATATTTATAACAATTAAAGTCTCCTAATGATCAAAAAGATGCACATGGGTATGGATTTGGTTGATACATAGGAGGCTGCCCCATATGTTGCCACTTGTAATGAAAATTTGTTGTGGTATGATTAGAAAATTTCTAGTAAAATTGGCAATATTGAGGTTCTCTTCTATCTACAAGACGTGGTTGTACTCATCCAAAAGTACAAGCCTATGTAGGATGGTCCCCTACGTAGTGATAACACTTACAAAGTTTTTGTGTACACTAAGGTCCATTTTGGTAAGCTTAGTTGCCTAATGGCTATTGAGATCCTATTTTTTTTGCTACTATGCCATCTAGTTTGTCAGTATATGGTAGGTGTGATCAGCTATTAGATGAATGGTCAAATTTTGTGTGTTTCTGAGGGATCTTAAGATCCTTCACTAAGTTTTCCACCAAATCAATACATTCTTTTTGATACTCATCAAGATTTTGCAAATCTTTGATAAAGACAAATGCCCTCACTTCATTGCTAAGAAATCCCTCCAAGAAGAGGAAAATCCTCTTTTCTTGGGAAGTAAGCTTTCTTTTAGGGCAACGGTCCTCATATTGCTTGAATCTATGGGTGGAAATTCGGATAGACTCACAATTGTGTTTTTTGAAGCTATGGATCATAAAAGAGGTGTCATGTTTAACTCCCTTATTCAAAAACTCACAAATAACTTGTATAAGTGATGTTCAACATCTTGGAAGGCATGTATATCCAATAGTATAATCTAAATCAACATCATTCCAATCAAGGTGAGCCCAAAAGCGTTGTATAGAGTAAAGAAATTGTTAGCTTGCTCAGCTCTATGCACTTGCTAAAATGCATCCACATGATCTTATGGATCTGTAGTGACATTGCAATGATTTTTAATACATTTGGAAACTTTTGAGATTCAAAGCCTTCATCCCATGCCTTGAGGCTCTAGAAATGGAAAGACATTGTATTTTCCTTCTTGAGGATTAGAGGTCTTTGCCCCATTAGAGTTATTCCTGGAATTGTTCATTCCTTTAGCTTTGAATGGACAATACTAGGATCTTTGCTTCATGTTTTCAAGTCTTGGAAGAGGTCTCTAATGAGTTGACGACACATCCCAAAAAAACTAATTTGGTAGATCTTACTTTTCATTGCATTGCACTTGAAAATTGAGGTCAAAACCTTGTAGAATTTCCCAAAAATGATTCTTGATTTCCAATTTCCAATGGAGATTTCCTAGAAATGATTTTGAATGGCAATTTCCAAAGAATATTTTTTATGGCAGTTTCTCAAAATGATTTTTGATTTTTTATTTTGGATGGTGATTTTACCAAAAAAAAATTGATGAAGATTTCCCCAAAAAAAAATCTTGATTTATAAATTGTGATGGTGATGTCTTGAAATTGTTTCCCTAAAATGATGGAGATGTTTGGATAACCAAAATGATTTGTCACCTTCAATGGGCAGACATGATGGCCCGCAAGCAATTGCAATTGCTAGTGGGAAATCAAGATGCCTTTGCACACCCAAAAAAAAATCCACACATACTCCAAACAATTTCCTTGATTTTTTACAAATGTTTCACCTTTTTGGTGATTCTGAAATAGAAATCCATTAAAACATTTTACAAAACAAAATGATTTCCTTGATAATGATGTCTCTTCAACTTCAAATGCTTAGTACGTTGTGGACACACATCTACGTGGAGTAAAACGTTTAGGGAAGGTAGATTTATCTCAAAGAATTATACTAATTTTCAAGAAACTTGAAACAAACTTTTGAAGTTCCATTCTCTCTACGATCACACTCTCTCACTCCCAAATGCTACAAATGAAGATAAATTTCAGCTTTTGGAGCGTAAAGGGAAGCTTACAAACCTTTTTCTCGTTACACTTACAAGCTCCTTCTTCTCATTACAAGCTCTTTGTTGCGCTTACAAGCTCCTTCTCCTCCTTCTCTATATTCTAAAAGCAAAATAATGAACTAAATGTGAAAGCTTTGAAGAATGATGATAACAATATACCTTGTAAATTGGATAGATCTTGAAAATCCCCAAGTCTTGATCACACCGAACACTTCCTTTGCTTCAAATTTATCTCTTTAAATATCTTCTCCATTGACTTAGGCATGAATAAGCAACAACAATTCCAAAGGTCTTGGAGTTGTGGACCCACAAGCCTAAAAAGGTTCTTACCACCTTCACGTTGGTGGTTGACTCATATTGAAGGAAGGCACTCTTCTTGTATCAAAAAGAAATTGTTGTTCATAAATGAGAACTTATTTAATGCTTCAAGCGTCTAGGGAAGAAAGTCATACCAAATCTATTGATAAACTCGGAGCTATTGGGTTTCTTAGACTCTCTTCAACTACCAATAGTCAAGCCATATTTCCATAGAGTAGTAGAAATGATTACATCTTACAAGCTATAACAAGGGAGAGAGAAAAGTCCCGGATGCATTCTCAACAACTTTGAGGGCCACAGTAGACTAGTTTACCTCGCTCTAGACCTCACAAGGGAAGCCTGATACATTTCTAAATGTTATATGGACATCTTTAATTGCTACACCAAAACTTTTTTCCCCTAATTCAGGAACAATATATAGTGCCACATAAACCTATTTGGCATGGAATGATGTATGCACTCAAAAAAGAAGGATGGTGGATGCACAACTTGGATCTATGGAAAAATGGAATTATCTACTGTAAGATGGTATGGGAAAAAGATAGTCAATGGCCTATCCACCTTCACACAAATCATTCATACGATTCAACTCCATGAATTTAACTTCACTCATATGCTAAGAATTTCTAGAGTATCAACTAATGGAATTTAATCCCTCATATTTGCACACTAGAAGTGAAATGAACCCAATACCTAGGTCACTTCATACACCCTTTCTGCTACCCTACAACAAAACTTTGATTCACCTGCCTTACACCAATCCACCAGCTACTCTTTTAGCCAAGATTATTATGATTCATAAGCTTTCCAACAAGTCATAGAACACCTCAAATGGATTTGTTTAGGTTAGTCAAAAACTCTATACAAAATGACTATGCAAAGATGTAGGATATGCAAAAATTAGGGTTATAGAGATACAACAATTTCTCTACACATAAAACTGATTTCAAGAAGCCCTCTTGATGAAAGTAAGACACAAATATAAGCTACAAAATGCAGCTTAAGTCCCTTGAATTGGATATGTACACAAAGAGTTACAACTACTATAAACAGACTATGTCTATACCTACAAGAGACTAGAGGGGGTGTGGGCTTCATAGCTCCTCCTTACTCCTCCTCTGTGCACACAACCTCTTTTATGCATGTAACATCCTCCTCTATGTTTTTCCTAGGTTTGACAGCTACAATTCACATCCTTGAGCCTTGGATGACTCTCTCCTTGATCCTCCTTTTGGTCTTCAATGACTGTTGGCAGTAGTCAGGGCATTTCAAGACAAGGAAGCCAACGAAGAGAATCAGAGCAGAGTGAAGGGCCAAGTAGGCAAAGCATTCAACGGAGATCCGGCAAATAGGCCTATCATTTTTCATGAAGCTGAAGGTCAAGGACAAAGCACAAGAGCGCATCAATGAGGTGGACACACAAGAAGAAGGAGCAAGTAGGGAGCTCCAAGAAGTGTATGTCAAAATTTCAGAAGAAATCCCTACAAAAATAGTGATTTTCATCACTAAAAGCCATTGTAAATACCATTTCATATTTTTCTAGCTCCATTTTGTGCAACCCAAGGAGTCCTTGAGCTTGAGGAGCATTAGAAGTACCTACCTATCAATTTTCATATTTGTTAGACTCCGTGTGAGCCCTCAAATAGGCCCTAGAACCTAATTTTTAACTAGGCCGAACACTAGGTCTGGACAGGGCCAAAGCTAGTCAAAACCTAGGAAAAGAGCTAGAGAGCTCATTTTTGAGGTTAGCTTGTTGTAGATTTGAAGTTGTATGAGAAATCTTTTGCAATAGAAGTTACTCCATTGTCTCTCTCTTTGTTCTTGCCTTGTGTGCGTGTGTGTGTGTATGTGTGTGCATGTTTGTGTGCTTCTCACTCACACACGTGCCATCACTTGTTCGAGGTCTTCATACCATCCTCACGACTTCCCGGATAGACATTAAAGGAGGTGCTACTCATCACTGAGCTACACCAAATTTTGGCGTCGTTGCCAAGGATCGAGCTTTGAGGACGAGCGTGTGATGGTAAGACGTAGAGTTGAGACGTTGGAGTCATAGGTATTTTCTTGACTTTGATCTATTTTCTTTCATTTTCATCACCATCTCTCGCCATCATCTCCACCTTCATGAAATTTGTAGTTTTTTGTCATATCCCCATTCCCATACCATTTCCCTCATTTCACTTGTGAGAGAGAGCAAGAGAGCATTTGCATGCTTGTGCATTTGTGTGTTTTTTGAGATTTTCTACAGGAATCGGCATCCCCAGCAGTTGCACCATCTTCAACAGGTACAAATTTTTGACTGTGCACATCTCGAGGCATTGACCACTTTCAATCGTGACCGATAAAAAAATTGATCAATTTGCTAAACTAAGTGCATAAATGTGATGTGTAGGCCTAGAGCATCTTAAATATGTGTTTAAAATTTTGCTATGACTCAGTTTTCTATCAATCGCGATTGACACGTCAATCGCGACTCACAAACGATGAAGGACACTTGTTGACGGACTTGTCAATCGCGACCGACACGTTGATCGCGACCGATAGAGTCAACGATCGACTGACCATGACTGATAAAATTTACGCGTGCCACATGTCAATCATGATCAACCCATCAATCGCGATTGACCCATCAATCGCGATTGACAGCCACGACGGACCTGTCAATCGTGATCGAAAAAGTCAACGATTGTTTGACCATGATTGACATAAAATGTGGGCCATGTGTCAATCACGATTGACCCATCAATCCGACTGAGAGCCATGACGGACTTGTCAATCGCGATCGACACGTGGATTGCGACTGACACATCAATCGCGATTGATAGACCACTCGATCACGATTGACGGGGCAAATTCGGCATTTTCTAGGGCAAGAGATATTTGGTCTATTTTTTGGCTAATATTTGGGAAACATTAAGGATTGCGAGAGCATTGTGAGGCTGCTACGCAAGTAATTCGAGAAATCATGTTTGCCTGTTAGCCAATTTTAACCCTGTTTTAACCCCAAAACCCTGAACTAGCATAACTTTCTCATACGAAATCCGTTTGCTGTGATTTTGGGTTTGTTGGAAAGTATTTTGAAGTTGACCATACCCCAGGGGAAGAAAACTAAGGGGTCTTTAGGATTGTTTTCCATAAAGGCCAAAGGACAATTTTATCTATGAATTGCATGAATGAACATGGTCTGTTGTGTCAATTGAATTTAAATCTTGAGCTAACTTTGGGACTGTTGCAGGTCCATTGAAAGCATCAAAGGGCATTCTAAGCAAGAGTAAGTGCAAGCTTGGGAACACGCTTCCTGGGCACACAAGGGCAACCAAGGAGAGAAACTAAAGGTTGGAAATTCTCAACACCCTTTTTCAATTCCTAGTTTAGGCTAAGTACGGATAGAGGTTTTGATCAATTAGGGTTACATTAAGCATGACCAAGTCCAATAACTCTAATCACTCAAGTGCAAGTACAAAGAAATTACATTTGCGAAACAACCTAAGGGAAAAGAATTTAAATCAAGAGACCAAACTCAAGTGCGATAAAACCTAAGTGTTCCTTGTGACGAAGATTTATTAGACAAGAAGTGACATCCTAAGAAAATTAAAAAGAACAAGTGATTAATACAAATTGATCCGCAACGAGGTTGTACTTGGGAAAATTGGGGCTATTCAATTAGGCATATGAACCTTAGATCAGGATGACACCTAGGGAGAGATAGACAGAGTCTTAGGTCTTCAAAGGCTAGTGTCAATCATACTGCAAGGTCTTGGGCCCAACAGTTGAGCCACTATTTGCACTACCCTAGCTCTGAAACTAGCAAGTCCGAGATGTCTCATGGTATGGAGAGACCCACAGGAAGTTCAGGCATGCCATACTTACAAAGGGTTGAAGGCCCTTATAAGATGCAACTCGAATACCTTAGGACCAATCGGTTAGGTGCTTGCATCTATGAGGACGACCTAGGAAGATCTGTGGTCCAGATCAAAAACCCAGATCAAACCATTGGACTAGAGCATCCAACAGTCAAGTTTGAAAATGGTGCATACCTGGACGAAGAAGGGACTATGTATGTGGTTACCACCTACCCAGATAGGACAGATGAATTTGGTAATGTGATCCCTAGCCAAAACTTTATGGAAAGCTTCAAACTTCTCCCTAGGTAGAGCCTTCGTAAAAAGGTCTGCAATGTTATCCTACTTGGGCACATATGCCAAACTGATCTCCCCAGTAGAAAACCTCTCCCTGACATAATGATAATGCACCTTGATGTGCCTTGTGCGAGCATTGAACACAGGGTTCCTTGCAGCTGCCAATATGATCTGATTGTTAGTGAAGATGGTGGTGGCAGAAGACCGACCAACACCCAACACACGAGTGTCATAGCAACTAGTCCAATCATTTTCAGAAAAATCATGCAAATTTGGGATCCCCCCTTGGGATAAAACAATCCAAGTAGTTGAGTACCACTCAAGTAGTGAAAAATGCGCTTAACTGCCTGCCAATGCTTGACACCTGGGTAATGCATAAATCTGCTCATCTGTGAGATAGCAAACTGAATATCTGGCCGAGTAATGCATAAGTAAATCAAGCATCCAACATAATATTGATAGAGAACAACATCAAATGCATCGCCAGCATCATGAATACTCAATCATAAGCATGTCTCCATAGGATTGGAAATAGGCGTATAGTCTTCAAGGCCAAAATACGCAAGCCATTTTGGCATAGTTTTTGCCTCCTCAATACCATCTCCAAAACTGCAAATAGTAGTAAACGCCCATTCTTCATTCTGCACTAGATTAGTAGACTTTGTTTTTGATGTGGAGGCCTCTGCAACAACCATTCGAGCCTCCTTCTTCTTTGCCTCTTTAGCAGCTAGTTTTGGATAGCTCTTAATAACATGATCATTTGCTTTACAGTATTTGCAAAATAATTTCTATTTTTTTTATTTTTTCTCATCTTTGTCTTCCTTCTTCGAATGTGCAGCATTTGCAAATTTTTGCTTACTAATAGAAGAGCTCCATTTACCTTTGCCCTTTTGACTAGCCAAGAAAGCTTGATCTGCAACATGCATAATAAACCTGTTCTTCCTAGATTGTTCTTCCTACACCAAAACAGAAACTAACTCTTCAAATGTTAAGGCATTTGGATTGCCTTTCATCATCAAACAAAGAGTAGAAGAAAAACTCTAATATGTGTCGGGAAGACCATTCAGAACAGTCTGCACAAGTGAACTATCAGGAAGGACTTCATCAGTAGAAATCAGCTATTCCTTCAAATCCTTGATCTTTGTCAGAAAACTATCCATAGAATCACCTTCATTCATGTGTTCACTCTCCAACTATTTTCGGAGGTAAACAACACAAGACTTATTCCTAGCCTGGTACAATGTGGTAAGTGTATCCTGAGCATCCTTAGCTGTTTTGCAAGAGCCAATGTGAGGAATAATGGCACGTTTGACAGACAAAGCTATGAATGCATGTGCCTGAGCATCTCTGCCATCCCAACAAATTTGCTCTGTAGTAGGTGCACCAGAAATAGCAGCACGAATAGGAATCTATAGAATATCACCATCTTCGACACCGTCTGCATCAGCTTCAATACCTGTATTTTTAGTACATGTGTTTACAGGTGAAATAGGACATTTTTCAACACCCTACACAATATTCCACAATCCTTTTGTGACCAATACATGACGCATAATATAAGCCCGCAATCGATAATTGGTACCATCCAACTTATTCTCAACAACCACCCTCATACGGAATACATCACTGCTTTTAGCCATGGCCATTGACTAAAATACCTTGATGCAAAAAAATAATTGTATCTGAAAACGTTAAACAAAACTACCCAAACGAGTTCTACTAGACTTGTAGCAGACTTTGAGACGTTTATACTGGCGAACTAAAACTGGTATATATCTTTGGCACAAGAAGATGAAATAGCCTGCACAATAGTGCATTCGGAGGCCGAAACGAGCTCAGATCGCGATTTTGGCACCACACAGCAAAGTTGTTTTGATCTCTGAAAAACCTTGAGTATGCTCACCAAATTTCATGTGATTCTGAGATTGTAACCATAGAGGTGTCAACGATGCCCTAGATGAAGCGGCAACCTACTCTGATACCAATTATTGGAGTTAGACGTCTGTGGAAGCATGCGAATAGCACAAGGAAGATGATGAAGCTTGGAGCACAACACATAATACTGAATGTATTACCACTAGAATGTACAAAGATATGTAACCCGTTAGGGCTATAGGCGTATATACAAGCCGGGGCAAAAACCTCCTAAAGAAAGGAAAAAGTGCACCGGCAATCCTAGAGTGTTCACACACATCACTACCTAAATATATCAACAGTATCGAAGGTGTTGTAGATGTTCTTGAAGATGATCTTGAATTTCTTGGTCGTGTTTCAACTCTTGTTGCACCTACTATAGAGCAAATTAATTGGGATGGAAGAGATGCATATGCACATGCATTGATAGCCTTGTCTATCAAAGCTGCCATTAATGCTCATATTCACTCCTATAAGATAAAATAAATGCTTGGGATAATCTTACAATATTATACCAAGCAACAAATGAGGCACATGTTACCTACCTCTAAAAATACGTCATGAGTGATCATATGAATGAAGGAGATTCCATGGATAGATTTTTGATAAAAATCAAAGATTTGAAGGAGCAATTACTTTTGTTGTTCAAATGTTATTGGATACTTCACTTTTGTTGAGTGCCCTTAATGGTCTTCTAGAGTCATATCAGAGTATTTCTTCTACTCTTGAGTTGATGATGAAAGGCAATCCAAATGCCTCAAAATTTGAGTAGTTAATCTTTGGGTTGTTTCAAGAAGATTATTCCATGCCAAGCATGTGAATTATGTGTGTTGTGAATCAAGGTCTCTTAGCTAGTTATAAGGGAAAAGATAAATGGATCTCATCTACTAGTAAGCAGAAATCTATAGATGTTTCATGATTAAAGAAGGAAGATAAAGATGACAAGAAGACACGAAAGCATAAACATTTTTGCATGTACGCTAAGGAAAATATCATGTCATAGAAGTCATAAACTAGGTGTAAAAGAGGCAAAGAAGAACAAGGTTGGAATGCTTATTGAAGAGGCCTCTACACCTAGAACAAAAAGTGTGAATCTTGTTTAGAATGAAGAATTGCCATTTGCTACTATTTGCAATTATGACCCATCTTCTCATGAACAATGTATCTTTGTAGGACTCAGATGTTTGGTAGTTTGATAGTGGAGCAACCAAGCATTTTACCTCATAATGCATTTTCTTCACTTCGCTTGAGCCTACCCCTAGAGGGAATACTCTCACATGTGCTAACAACACCTCCTATCTTGTAATGGGAGTGGAAATGATCATTTTGGCTAACATTGATGGTAGCTCTTCACAGTGTTAGATGCTTCATATGCGTCATTGACCAAGAAAAATCTATTGTCAGTTTCAAGAATTATCCAAGATTGGCTTGGTTGTCAAATTTATTGATGATAGATGTAGAATTCATGTTTTCCTATCACAAATTTATCAGTATCAACAATTTGTAAAATTTCCACAAAAGGTTTAGTGATACCGATGATTTTTTTCAAGATTACACCAAAAATTTTGTGATTGTTTTAGAGATGTACACTTCAAAGTGGCAACTCGATAAGATGGATACTTCTCTAGCCATGCCTCCCATCTTTGATCAGCAATCATTTCTACAAGAGTTGGCTTGGCTTCTAATAATCCACTGATCACAATATAGGCAGTTGCAAATCATGTAGCAGAAAAGATATGAAGTGCATTATTAGGAGATTTTGAACAAAAAATCAAATATGAAAATTGATGATCTGTGATAAATTTGACCACATGATTTTCATCTAATAAAATTTGTTTAATGAAAGATAATCTACCTATATCTTTCAATAATAGATTTAGTGTATGAGCTACACATGGAACCCAAGAATGCACTCATACTTGTTTTGAATTGCAATTCCAACACTTCCAAAATTAGATGCATTATCAGTCACTATCACAATCACATTCTTCAGACCACCCACACAAACAATCACAATAGATTTTCATTCACAGTTATACACTCATATGCACATACACATCCTATCGAATGAAACTTTGTTGGATCCCTTTGCAATTCAAGGTTTTGAGAAGGTGTTAATAAGTCTACAAGACAAAGCTATCTAGAGAGCTAAAAAGTTCTAGTTCACTTATTAACACCTTCTCAAACCTTGAATTATAAAAAAGAAGATAAAACCTTTTCCAATAAATCCATTGGTTTTTCTATCACAATCATACACACATACACATGCGCATACACAATCACATTAGATTTTCAATCACAATCATATGACATACACACACATACACATACACATACTATTGTAAAGTAAGAATCAATATTGATTCAAAAAATCACAATACAATTTTATTCAACATCATACACACACATACATATATTGTTGTGAAGTAAGAATCAATGTTGAGTCAAACAATCACAATTTTTCTTAATTGAGAAACAAAAATATTTTTCTTTAGTCGTAATACTAAAATACTTAATATTTCTAACAAAAGCTTATACCTTGTTCTTTGTAGGATGCTTTAAGTTCATTAAAAACAAAGTAACTATTATGAAAAATGATTCAAAGTGTATTCTTTTATAATACAATATTCGATCGAATTCTTTTTTATCAAAAAACTATTCAATAGAAAGCTTTTCGATCGAAAATTTTTTTACTCAAAAGCCTTTTCAATCAAAAGTGATTTCTATTGAAAAGCATCGAATAATCGTGCAAAAAGTATTTGTCCATGTCCGAATAAGCTGATGTGGCACCAAATAATTTGGTCGAATAACAAGGACTTGACATAAAATTGTATAATTATTCATGAATTAAAGAATTGTCGAATTACAAATAATGCAATCTAGATTCTCATACAAAGTGCAACTAATATCAATATAGACTTTCCTAATGCTTATGCTAGTAGAAAATTGAATGCGGAAGAAAAAAATTACACAAGGGTTTATGAATGATATGCACTCTAACAAAAATGAAGCAAAAAATGCAATTAATGAGGAAAGGTCATGTAGGCCTATTAGAAAAGCACCATTCTTAGTTACTTTTCAAAAACTTAAAAGACATGGATTATACTGGCCTACTATGGAGAAGAATATACACGAGCATGTTAAGGTGTGGAAGAAACGCAAGCTGTGTAAATCTAGTGAACATGTGACCTTGTTTCAATTCACAATGTCCCTTGCATGGAGTAAGCCAATCATAAAATATTTGCAACATGGGAATATCCTGATGACATTATGCCATCATAGAAGAAATCTCTTGTCAAAGATAGCCGATATCACAAGATTATAGGAGGATAACTGTGGAAATGAGGAAAATAAAATTTTCTAAGATTGTGCATTGAGTCGTCAAAATACTTACCTATTCTCAAAGAATCTCACGTGGGAATAGCAACAAGACGTTCCAATCTTACTAGAACAGCCACAAGTATTCTACTTATGGGAATTTAGTGGCCTACAACCCACATGGATGCAAAGGAATATGTTAAAATATGTGAGACATGTTCATGCAACAAGTACCCATATAGGCATGAGTTGATGCCTTGAGGCCAATGATAGGAGGTACAGTTTTTCCAAGTGGGGCATCAACTTCATTAGACCCATAAACCCATTGGAAAAAGGCTCACATTTCAACCACATCGTTGTACCCATGCATTAGTTGATGAAATGGGTAGAGGCCGAGGCAACATATTGCAATGATGCACACAATAATAAAAGAGTCTTTTTTTAAACAAATACTCACTCGATTTCATTTACCCACAGAAAATTTGAGTGAGAGAGGAACACACTTCATTAGTAAAGTCATGAAAACATTTCTCAAAAAGTTTAGTCACTCACAAGAAATGAACATCCACAAGCTGGTTAAATAAAAATTTCAATAAAGTTTTATGTACGATCCTAACAAAGTGAGTGAATAATGGAGGGTCTAGCTTGGAAAATTTCTCCACCATAATGTTTGGGCTACATATTACCTTGAATACTATTCTAGGAACTACAACATTCACACAAATTACACACACTACTAGAAAGATGATGGTTCAAAGTACAGTGAACTTAGAAATCAAATACATAGAGCATAGAACAATAACAACAATCCTTCATTAAAGAAATAGATTACAACCAGATTATAGAGATTGGGTTCTGTCTCTCAGCATCCTCTCCTTGATATTCTTCTATAGTTTTTGAATTACTACCTTTAACTTCCCAAATCTGTTATAAATGAACACGGTGCCTAGCGATTGGTATTCTTGGGAAATTTGAAGGATACTAAAATTACAAAATTACGGTATTTAGACCATTTACAAAATTGGGTGTACTATCGGTGGTAGACTAATGTTGGGACATACGGTGGACTGAACCTAGTGAGTTACATATCGTCTATATCTGAAAACGGATTCTTGATTCTACCTAAATCATACAAAAATGTATCAAAAGCTTCAGAGAGTTGAACTACTCCGGACTCTAGTATTTCCCAAAAATGTTCTTCATTTGGATTATCAGTGAGTTGTGCTTTCCACACTGCTGCTTTTGCATTTGCCTCCAAAAATTGAGTGGATAGTTTTTCTGGGAATTCTTGAGTTGCAACATTTTTTTTCTTCTGTTTGAGTCCATAAAGCTTGAATTTCAACACCTTTTTGACTTATTTCCATATCCTTATTAGGGAAGATGTTCTGCAAATCTATCTGAACTCGCTTAAGTCTTGTAATTTGTTCTTCTTTCTCTACTAATATTTGTACCTATTTTGCAATCAATTGTTTGGCATATTGTAACTATAATTCTAACTCTTTTATGCCATTCAACTTTTCCAATACGAATTGCAAATTCTCCATCAAGGATACTACCTCATTCAAAAGTGTGTCTTTTTCTGCCATTAGTGTGGTAGCTTGATTCTGTAGGTAATCTTTATCTACCCAAACTTTCCTTAACTCATCCTATACTGCCTGAAGCTTCTCTATAGTTTCCTGTTGATCCTCCATAATCTCCTCAATATGGATTTCTAAATCATTGATCTTGGTTTGTAGTGCTTAAACCTGCTCATCCAAAATATTGGCTCTACCAGGCAAGGAATTGTGCATTTGTGCCTTTTGTTTCTTCAATAGAAGCAATTCTTCATGCATTTTTTGTACGACAATAGCTTTTGGATTGTCTACTCTATTCATCCTTTTCCATCTATAATGGACAAAGCATTAAAAGTCAAGTTGCATCAGCTAGAGTAGTCGATTGGATCTAGTATTCCTTCATCAACCATGGGTAAATAATAGATGAGCATCCGATCATTGGCAGTTGAATTTTTCCTTATTGAGTTCTCCAAGTTTCTGGGCAGTGTTGGTTAAATGTAGGAAAATTCATACTCATTAGGGCGAAAAACGGCCAAAAAAGGGCCGTGTAAGGATTTCAATTAGTTGTGCTTAATCTGGATTAAAGTTGTCAACTCATTTTAAAAAAATCCGTGTAAGCGCATTTAAAACGTATCTTGTGCAAATTTTGAAGAGAGAGAAACTCGTGTGATAATCATGAAAAGTATGTGTGATATCTTATGCCTCAAAGTTTGTGCTCATCGGGCGTTCATGAAAATTTGAATTTTCCTCTTGTTCACGGACCTATATAATGTGTGCTTATGCCGTTTTGCACTTTTTTTACTCTACTTTCGATAGCAGGCTTGTTTCTCTCTTTCATGTCATTTTAGACACTTTCGCGTCACTCTTCGTAGTAGACCATGGAGAACCTCAACCCAAACACTCTCACTCACCTTTCAACCAGCCAAAATCATTGTGATAAGTTCCATATCAACATTGCAGTTAGTCATGAGTATGCAACGACAAGAAAGGTATGCCGAAGGGCTCTTCAACATTCTAAAGTGGTTGGATTGCAGAAAGAAGGAAAAAAACATATCGACATATGGGCAGATGGATTTGTTTATCCAATTGATCCACAAACTGGAAGGTATACCCCTTTTCATAATCTTCATGATCTAATTAGACTTTTAGGAGAAACATGGGCATCCCTTCTTATGTAAAAGAAATATCGCAGGCAATGGAAGCTACATTTCAGGATGGCGACTGACTTGCGTACACTGCTCCTACCACTTTTTTTCGGAGCCGTTATGTGGAGAGCTACACAAGCGACTGTTCTATTTCATAACACCAGAACTGTCACGAGCTGGGACTCCATCAACCAGGTAATCACACTTCCTCTGCTTCGTCCACTCCCGTGATGATGATAGCGGCATCTGTTGAAGTAGTGCCCATCTATCTATGTATGTGCAGGAGCACTATGGCACCGTGCAGGAAGTGACCAATGTCGTCTACAAGGGTAGCACTGCAATCAAGTGCACGCAAGTCTACGTTCACAAGGCTATCGTTCACCTTTTCATTAAAAAATGTGAATCTCTACTTTCATAAATGGGATTTCTTGGTGGTGATGTTCATCTAAGAAAAGATCCAAAGCTTCTACAAAATATAGGTAATGTACAAAAGAGCTTGGACTTTGGATAGCTTGGACTCAGAGGAGAGCTATCCAGAAGTACTGATTCATCCAGATTTTCAATCTAGGAAAATAACTGTCACAACAAATTGGAAATTTAGAAATGTAAGGGAGCTCCTAGAATACCTTAATGAGGCATCATCATAGTTCATATTCTCAATTGATGATGCAATAGTTAACATTGGATCAGAGAAAACATTATCTTGCATAACTTGCCTGCCACCCAGGGTGATCAAGTTCCAACCCTTTAGATTGTAACAAGTCTCCTTCTTTAAGAAGATTTTTTTTCAAACTTCCATTGATTTTTCTTTGCAAGATGGTGACTAAGAATGTGACTGATTACATCACTTAAATTATGTCTTTTTATGGACTATATTCTGTTGGCATACAAAGCAACAGAGGAGTCATGCACAATACGACAACAAGGCCAAATCATTTTTTTCCCATGGATTATGTACAACTCAAGTGATTTTAATCACTACACAAACATTGTAAATCCCGTTTTTGGTAGAATAGACTCCATTTTGTGCAAGCCGAGGAGTCCTCAAGCTTGAGGAGTATTAGAAGTACCATCGTACCAATTTTCATAATTTTTAGACTTCGTTTGAACCCTCAAATAAGCCCTAGAACCTAATTTTTAACTAGGCCGGACACTAGGTCTGGACAGGGCCAAAACTAGTCAAAAAACTATAAAAAGAGCTAGAGAGCTCATTTTTGCGGTTAGATTGTTTGTGAATTGAGCTTATGTAAGAGACCTTTTGATTAATGCAAAGAACTCCATTGTTCCTCTCCTTGTTCTTGCCTTGTGTGCGCGTGTGTGTGTATGTGTGTGCATGCTTGTGTGCTTCTCACTCACGCACTTGTGCCTTCACTTGCTCATAGTCTTCATACTAGTCCTCATGTCTCCTCGGATTGACAATTATGAGGTGGATCTTCTCACGTTGGTACTCACCATTGTGCTAGAGTGACACCAAATTTGGCGCCGTTGCCGGGGAGAGAGCTTCGAGGACGAGCGTGTGATGGTAAGACGTCGAGTTGAGACATTGGAGTTATAGGTAATATCCTTCTTTCTCTTAATTTTTCTTCATTTTTTCCTTACTTTCGCATCACCATCATCACCATCATCATCTCCACCATCTCCCACCTCCATCTCCATCTCCACAAAAAATTTCAGTTTTTTGGTCATATTACACCCCCCACCTCATTTCCCTCATTTCATTGTGAGAGAGAGCGAGAGAGAGCTTGCATGCTATCTGTTTTTGGTGTGTTTTTGAGCTTTTGTTGCAGGAACTTGCTGTACCACCTCCTCCAGTAGTGTGCGCAGGTACGACAGACTCTGCACAGGTCCCGGGACGACGACCTCTGTCTGTCGCGACAGACAGAAAAACTTAAAATTTTGTGAATGCATGTTTGGCACGGTAACCTACACCATTAGGGCACTCTAAATCACTAGAAGTTTCTCAAAAATTTGTGTTTTTTCAGTCTATCGCGACAGACACCGTCTATCGCGACAGACACCGTCTATCGCGACAGACACCGTCTATCGCGACAGACACCGTCTATCGCGACAGACAGAAATCCACGATAGACCCCGTCTATCGCGACAGACACCGTCTATCGCGACAGACAGAAATCCACGATAGACCCCGTCTATCGCGACAGACACCGTCTATCGCGACAGACAGAAATCCACGATAGACCCCGTCTATCACGACAGACACCGTCTATCGCGACAGACCGAAATTCCACGACAGACAGCGTCTATCGCGACAGACACCGTCTATCGCGACAGACCGAAATTCCACGACAGACAGCGTCTATCGCGACAGACAGAAATCCACGATAGACCCCGTCTATCGCGACAGACACCGTCTATCGCGACAGACCGAAATTCCACGACAGACAGCGTCTATCGCGACAGACACCGTCTATCGCGACAGACACCGTCTATCGCGACAGACACCGTCTATCGCGACAGACAGAAATCCGCGACAGACAGCGTCTATCGCGACAGACACCGTCTATCGCGACAGACACCGTCTATCGCGACAAACAGCCCCCACGATAGTTTGTGTCTATCGCGACAGACACCGTCTATCGCGACAGACAGGCATTTTCGGCAAAAATTAAGGGGTAAATTTTTGGAAATTTAGGCTAAATTTTGGGCATAATTGCACTCTCAAATACTCATACACTTACAAAGGCCTTAGAAAAATGCATTAAAACCCCTGAAAGGTTCTGTTTGTCTAGTTAACCCCCTAAAACCTGAACGGTCATAACTTTTTCATACGAAATCCATTTTTTGAGCTCTAGGGCTTGTCGGAAAGATCTTGGCATATACTACACGCCTTCAACTGTTTTTTATAAGAATAACGCGTTGATTTTCAGATAGGATATTTGGAAGTGGACACACAGAGGGGTAGAAACACCAAGGGAGCTCTAGAGGAAATTTCTAGCAATACAAAAGGGGGAACAAGGGTCATTAAAAAAGTGTCTGAAATAAATTGTCTGTCAATTGAAAGGTCAACTTGGAGCTAATCTTGGGATTGATGCAGGTCTATTGAGAAGCAATTGAGAGCATCCAAGCAAGGGTTTTGCGCAAGCTTGAGAATCAACTTCTCGAGCACTAAAGAGCAAGGTTCAACAAGAAAGGTCGGAATACTCTCATCTCCTCTTCGTCAATTCCTAGCTTAGGCTAAGAACGATCAGAAGTAGGAGTAAGTCAGGGCGACGATAGGCAACTATCAAGTTGAAGCATACCTAAACTTTCAAGCTCAAGCTAAGGGCATAATCCTTGTACTGTCGAGAATTTTAAAGGGAAAGAACTTAACGTGGAACGATCAACTGTAAGTGCGAAACAACATTCAAATATTCTTGACGACGTGATATCAGACAAGACCTTAAACACGATAAAATAACTAAAAAGAACCAAGCGACTAATATAAAGTAACCAGCAACGAGGTTGTACTCTAGGCAAAGAACTGTGCTACTTAGATAGGCATATGAACCTTAGATCAGGACGACATCTAGTAAGGGAGAGACAAAGCCTCAGATCTTCAGAGGCCAGTGTTAACCACACGGCTAGGTCTTGGGCCCAGCAGTTGAGCCACCACTCGTACTACCCTAGCTCTGAGACCAGTGAGTCAGAGATGTCTCACGGCATGGACAGACCTACAGGAAGTTCAGGAGTGCCTTACTTGCATAGGGTAGAAGGCCCATACAAAACACAGTTGGAATACCTTAGGACCAACCGATTAGGTGCTAGCATCTATGAGGACGGCCTAGGAAGATCCGTGGTCCAGATTAAAAACCCTGACCAATCCATAGGACTAGAGCACCCAGCTGTCAAGTTTGAAAACGGTGCATACCTGGACAAAGAAGGAACCATATACGTAGTCACCAGTCACCCAGATAGGACAGATGAATTTGGAAATGTAATCTCAGAAGCGGACTTAGGTGACTTGGAACAAGGAAACATGGGAGTAGAACCTAGAACACCCCGAGGCAAATCTGTTCTCACTAGGATTATTACACCTGAGTGGGTTCCCCAAGACAACAAGAGCATAGAGTTGCTCCTCAATCGAGAAACTGACGAAGCCTTCTGGAGGTATAAATCTAATCAGCCAACTGATATAGAAACTATCATGATCTATGAGTTTAAGGATCCGGATAGCCCAGGTAGAGTGACCTACTTAGATCACACTTCGGAAAGGATCTTTGTGGTGACAGAAAATGATAGGCATGCTTACACTTGGAAAGGTGAATTCATTTTCCCTCAACCAAGATCGAATGTATCCTATGGTCACCCTGGAGCTGGAACATCCCAAGCTCATGGAATGCAAAGAGACAGAAGTAGAGATAGACCAGAAGTAAGCTTTGCCAATCCAGTGGGCAGAGAAAGAACGAGGACGGAGATGAATAGGGTAGAACCTGAGGTGCTTAGAGCTCACAGGAACCAAAGAAATGTGGATGGATTCCCTCTGCCGAGACCTAGAGAGCACGCAAGAACTCTGAGACCGACTCAGCTAGTTAAGTCCATGAAGAATTACTTTGATGGCACAGGAGATCCCTATGATCATGTGGCGGAATTCAAGCAAGTCTTGAGAGCTGAACAAGTGGAGGATCTATTCATGCAGTACAATGCCTTCGGTCTAACCCTTAGGAACACAGCACTTACATGGTTTCAGCCATTGGATGAGCGCCAGTTCAGGAGCATAGACCAACTCCTAGAAGCATTTATTATTGAATTCTCCAAGAGTGGCATAAGACACAATACCTCTTCACTGATTCACAGCTTTAAGCAAACCCCTCAAGAGACTGTGAGACTTGCAGGAAGAAGATTTAGGCAATACCTTGAAAGATGTCCTGTTTCGGAGCTACCCACATCTGCCAAACAAGTAGCCTTATTCCTTGATGGATTGCTGAGTACAAAATTGAGATCCTATGTGTATCTGAAAGACCCTAGGACTATAGAAGAGTGTGTACGCATGTGCATTGACATTGAAGATAACCTAGGGGAAGAACTAGAGCTTTCCAAAATCTACAAAGATTCAGATAGTGCATCTAGTCACTCTTCCACGCAATCCACATCAATTGAGGAACTCGCAGAGAAAGTAGCTCAGAAATTAGGGGTAACTAGTAAACAAATCCCAAGGTTTGCCCCTGTGAGAAGGTGCTACACTTGTGGTGGTGACCACATGGCGAATGTCTGCCCCATTATGGCTCAGCCCCAAGTAAATCCTAGTAGCCAGTACTGCACCATAGAACGGAGATACACCAATCACACCGCACAAGATTGCCCATACAACAAGCAGGCAGTTAGGCAACCCCACCCTCAGCCATACCCTCAGCAGGGAAGATACCAGAACCCGTACCCTCCACAACCATATGGCAGGCCACAACAAAATTTCCAACCACAATATCAAAACCAACAAAGGCCTCAGCCTGTGCTAGCACAACAACCCCCAGCCCCAGCTAATGTGATTCCGGTAAAGTATACTGCTGCAGAAGAGAACCTGAATAGAGCTATAGTCCCTGTAACATCCTTGCTTTCTGAAAGTGACCCGAGTGACCATAGCTTTGATTCTACACATGTTGATAGCCCCCAGGCCTACTACATGCAGTCTCCTGAGCGAAGAGACAAACGAACCTAGTTGGGAGTCAGATTACACGAACGTCATGTATGCAAACCCCAACCCTAGGCCTCAACCTAGGCAAGTAAGACCTCCATTCCCAAGAGGACCGTGCTACAGATGCCAAGGAGATCACCTCATTCGTGATTGCCCCTTACCTCCACTTACACAAAACCAGTCAGTGACGATCCAAGGCTTCTGCCAAGATTGTGGAAAAGAGCATCTCTTACGAGATTGCCCAAAGAACCCCAATAATATGCCAAAAATCACGCCCATCAACGTTATTGAGTTAGTGGTAGATTCCAGCGGAAGTGTTACTTCCACTGCACCCGTACAGGTAGTCACGAGAGCTCAAGCAGTGAAGCAAAACCAAGGGGTAGGCAAGGAAAAGAGCCCAGACGCTAGCGATACTGAGAGACAAAATAAAAAGAGAACAAGAGCTTGGAGAGATAGCCGCGAACGCATGAAAAGGCAATGGGCAAAGAAGATGAGTGAACTTGAGGAAAGTCTACGAGAAACCAAGGCTAAAATCATAGAGATCACATCTCAACCGCACTCTCACACATTCCCACCGCTACCATCCCCATCACCCTCCATCCCTCCACCCTCTAAGACACCCCACGTAACCCACCCACCACCCCAAACAGGATCAGTATTAGCTGATCCCACTCCTGAAGACATAGACATGATGCTTAAGGCATATCAGGCCAGAATCCAAGAAGGGCCAAACGTCACGGATCATGACAAGTGCTATCCCAGAGCTGACCTAGAGATAGAAAGAACCAAGCTGTGCGCGAAAATGGTCGCATTGGCTCAGACTATGTTTGAAGCTAGTCGCCTTTTCAATTACTCGGGCTCAGCCAAGATGCAATTACACTTGGATGGATTCCTAGAGAAGTTAGAGGGAATAATTGCAAGATCCGCCAAGGAAGAAAAAAATCAAGAGAAAGATAAAGCAAGCAAAAACATGAACCATCCCCCATCGGAAGTTTATGCGGCCAATTCCACTAAACCAGACAACTTCCCCTCCTTAGAAAGAATAGAGAGGCTAATTGCACAATCAGAAAAGGAACGTGCCCCTCAAAGAAAGGAAAGGGCAAGAGAACGGATATGCAAGCCTCTTCAGGAAGCCCATGTGCCTCCTCAAGAAGCTTATCTTCCCCCACAAAAGGCAGATGAGCCTCCCTCGAAAGCTTACGTACCTCCACAGGTTGCCTACATTCCCTCTCAGGGAGCGTATGAGCCTGTTCGGAAAAGTAATAGAATAAGTAATCCTCCCCAGGAATCCTGTGCTCCAGCCATCTATGAGAACGAGGAGAGAGCCAATGATAGAATAAGCACTACTTCCCAGGTTGCTTATGTGCCTAATTCTACGGAGCCAGACACTTCTTCTTCTATGAATCGGTTTGCACCAGACTTCCTACGAGAGATTCAAGAAGACAAATGGGATAACGAAAGTGAAGTCGCCCCTCCCTTTGAACTTGTGGATGATGCACACGACCAATTCCCACAAGACATCCCATCTATTTACGGGGAACATGAGAGTACTCAATCTCACGAGAGATTGGACTTTGAATCTAATTCCATACAAGAGTTACCCCACTTCACAGGACCATGGGAAGCAAAGTCCACATGTATGAGAGCACCTACAGTCATGGTAAGAAATGAAGATTCAGTCATACCTAGGAGCACAGAGGTAGTGAAGAACACTAACGTGCAGTGTAATCTCAAGTTAGAAGAGCTACTCAAGATTAGACCTGAATTATGGAAACATGTAGCCAAACAAGTACCAGAGATAGCAAAACCTCGTTCCCAAGTAGGATCCCATAGGACAGTGCCAGAAATTCCCTTGGATAAGATAGGAGATATGTGTGAAGGTGAAGAAGGGAACACCTATCTTCCCATCACCTACCAGGAGTACACCACCAAGGCAATTTTGGACTCAGGTGCAGGAGTTGCAATTGCCACTACTTCCCTATGGAAGCGTTGGGGCAAGCCGGCACTCAGGCCAACGAGAATGAAATTGCAGATGGCCGATGGTCACATAG
This sequence comes from Ceratopteris richardii, assembly GCA_020310875.1. NCBI lineage: Eukaryota > Viridiplantae > Streptophyta > Polypodiopsida > Polypodiales > Pteridaceae > Ceratopteris > Ceratopteris richardii. Next base: position 154,325,333 of record CM035423.1, on the reverse strand, counting down.
AGAGACCCCTAGGATTGCTAGAAGGAATAACTCTCACCACTTGTGGTGTCGAGTTTGAGCATACATTTTCCATATGCGACTTCAGCAAAAATCATGCCTATGAGATGATTTTGGGAAGACCATTTATGCGACAGTTGCAAGTGGTACAGGATTGGGGAACCAACTCCTTGTATTTGCAACACTTGGGTGTTACGACCAAAGTCAATCTCAAGGATTATTCTCATAGAGATGTCCCTCCTATCCAATGGAATCCCATCCATAGAGCCAAAGATGATACAGAATCGGTGCATTCCATAGGGTCTGGATCCTCATGGATGCATGAAGACACTCACTTATGGATGTGCAAGGTAGCAGTAGAAGAAGAGAAGAGAGAGAAAGCCAGAGAGGTAGGTGCGAAAGAAACACATAGATCAATCCAAGACCCAGCCTATGCACCTGTAGTTTTTCCAGACGAAGAATTTGAACCTCACGGTTGGGCAGAAACTTTAGCAACAATGGACGTAGCCATCAATGAAGAACAATGAACACCTCACTGTGATGAGGATGGCTATGACATTTCAGTCTTCTCCATAGAGCCAATCATGGGAGAGGCAGTTCTAGAAGAATGCGAACCTAGCCCTGATGCATTTGAGGATGCAAGTGACTCCGATCTAGAGTCAATCATTATGGACCCACCATTTGCATCAGATGAAGAATACTTCCATGAAGTAGAATTTCAACCCCAGAGGCATGGAGAGGTGACAAATGATGTAAGATTAGCAACACATGTGACCCCGAAGGAAGAAGGAAAGAAACGAAAAAAGAGAGAAGCCTCACCAGAAGAGGAAGAATCTTTGTTTGAGGTCCCAGAAAATTTTAAGAAGTATGAGATAGATGGCAGGAGAGTCATGATAAGAATGCCTAAACGAGAGGCACAATCAGGAGAGGCCTATGATAACAAAGAAACCACCAAGAAAATAGTAGTGGCCCTAGAAGAAGGAGAGGAGAGATGCACGTACATAGGCCATGACCTAACAGAGGAAGAAGAGCATGCGTTGATAGCCTTGCTAAGAGAATACAGAGATGTATTCGCTTGGAGTTACAAGGATTTGAAAGGTGTTGACCCCGATATATGCTCACACACTATCCCCATGACCTCAGATGCTAAACCCTCTAAGCAAAAGCCCTATACTTATAACGATAATTACGCTGCTAAGATCAAAGAAGAGATAGATAGATTGGTTGAAGCTGGATTTATCTATGAAATTGAGCACACTGAATGGGTATCCCCCATCGTAGTGGTGCCCAAGAAGAATGGCAAGCTGCGTATGTGCATTAACTTGAAAAAGGTTAATGCAGCCACCATTCGAGATAACTATCCGCTTCCCATCACAGAACATCTCTTAGAAAGAGTGGCAGGCAAGGAAGTGTACAGCTTCCTTGATGGATTTTCAGGCTACAATCAAGTAGCCATAGCCCCAGAGGATCAGCATAAGACAGCCTTTGCCACAGAATGGGGCATTTTTGCTTTTAGAGTAATGCCATTTGGGCTTACCAATGCACCAGCTACCTTCCAGAGGCTGATGTGCCATGTGTTTAAGGAGTTCCTGAGGAGGAGTTTAGAAGTCTACGTTGATGATCTTTGTGCTCATTCCAACATTAGACAAACCCATATCCCTGAACTTAGACAAATCTTTGACAAATGTAGAGAATATCAAGTTTGCCTGAACCCAGAAAAGTGCGTTTTTATGGTCAGGCAAGGCAAGATTCTAGGACACATAGTGTCAAAGAATGGCATATCTACTGACGAAGAGAAAGTGAGAGCTATAGCAGAGCTACCTAGGCCAAAAAATGTCAAGGAAGTACAAGCTTTCATGGGGCATTGTGGTTATTACCGACGATTTATACACATGTATGCTGTCATTGCAAAGCCCATGTACGGACTTCTGACTAATTTTGAGTGGACGGATGAATGTGAGAATTCCTTCCAGGAGCTTAAACGAAGATTATGTTCAGCACCAATCTTGACCACACCAGATTGGAATAAGCCATTCCATGTTCATGTGGATGCATCCAATTATGCTATTGGATGTGTGCTTGCACAACCTACTAGTGAAGGTAATATGGATCTTCCAATTGCCTATGCCAGTAGACAATTGAATGCGGCTGAACGGAATTACACCACTACGGAGAGAGAAGGCTTAGGCATGGTATATGCAGTTAAGAAATTTAGACACTATTTGCTTGCAAATAAGTTTAAATTTTTTACTGATCATCAGGCATTGCTATTCCTCGTAAACAAGCCATGCAATACAGGAAGATTAGTGAGATGGTTTCTCTTGCTCATGGAATATGACTTTGAAGTTGTGGTAAGGAAAGGGAGGACTCATTTAAGAGCAGATCATCTCTCTAGGCTCACATCGGGAGAAGCCCCACAAGGAGTGTCAGATGACCTTCCTGATGCTTACTTGTTTAACTTGGAAGTTGTACCGCAGTGGGCCAAGCCATTGGTACCAGTATTGACATACGGGCCTAATCATCCAGTGGTAAACACACGGAATAGAGAGGTTGTAAAAGCCCAAAAGTACCACATCATGGCAGGAAGCATGTACAAGCACACAGATCAAGGGATCTTGGCTTGTTGCGTAGAAGAGGATGAGTATGCTAAATGGTTGCAATTAGCACATGTAGGTGCGTTAGAGCAACACCATTCAAAGCAACGAACTTTACAAACTCTAAAGAGATTCGGAGTGCATTGGCCAACTATGGAAGCGGATGTCCAAAAGTGGTGCAAGGAATGCCCAATCTGTTGCACTAAACCACCAGTGGAACACGCCACTCTGTATCAAGTATCCATTGTGCCAGATTGGAGTGAACCACTAGTATCCTTCCTAAGGACGAAAGCATTCCCTCCAGACATGACTCTGGCTAGGAAAAGGAGTTAAGAACAAGAAGCCCTGGATTACTCACTCATTGGTGATAATCTATACAAGCGTGGTAAAGATGGTTACCTGAGGCTATGTGTCCATGAAAGTGAATATCTTAAGATCTTAGAAACTGCTCACCAAGGTGTAGCAGGAGGACACTTTGGACCGGATCGGGTGATCAAGGCAATACTATTTGCGGGTTTCTGGTGGCCTACCCTTCACATGGATGCACATACCTATGTGAAACGGTGTGATGTCTGTCAGAGGACTCAGTATCCTATACGCAAAGATGAGATGCCACTGAAACCTATGATGGGTGGACGTGCATTCTCTAAGTGGGGAATAGACTTCGTAGGTCCTATTAATCCCCCAGCTAAAGGTTCTCATGCGGAATACATCATTGTTGCAACAGATTATCTCACCAAGTGGGTAGAGGTAAAGGCTACGACAAAGAACGATGCTCAAACAACTGCCAAATTCTTGTTTGAAAATGTATTCACAAGATACGGGCTACCTATAGAGCTTGTAAGTGATAGAGGCACCCATTTCTTAAATGAAGTGATTGAAAATCTACTCCAAGAATTCTTGGTAATACACAAGAAGTCCGCTCCCTATCACCCTCAAGCTAATGGACAAGCTGAGAGCACTAATAAGATCTTATGCAATGTACTGACGAAATTAGTGAACACCAAACGCTCTGATTGGGACAAACAGCTACACCATGCTGTTTGGGCATACCGAGTTGCCTACAAAACGGTACTCCAAGCCACCCCCTTTCAGATGGTATTCGGCCAAAACCCTGTGCTACCCTTGGACTTCCTGATTCCTACGTTGAAAGTAGCACAAGAGCACGAATGGACAGGTCATGAGCTCTCCTCTAGGATCTTTGACCTTGAACGATTAGGGGAAACAAGACTGAGAGCCGCTGCAGGAATATATGCAGCCAAGAAGAGACAGAAGGCATATTTCGATGCCCATGTGAAGGATAAGGGCTTGAAAGCAGGAGATCTAGTTTTAGTCTATACACTGAAACAACACGCAAGGAAGCTAGAAAAGAGAGGCTACGGACCTATGATTATCAATAGGATCTCCATGAGTGGAGCAGTACAATTAGCCACGTTAGAGGGTGATATTCTCTCAAACTATATTAGTGGTTGCAGAGTCAAGTTGTATCAGGAACCCCTCACGGAGGAAATGCTCAGCCGACTCAACACTGCTAAGAAACGCAAAGAGGAAGAAAAGCGAGTTCGAGAAGAAGCTCAAGCAGAAGCTTTAGAACACATCAGAAGGATGAAGTTACGAAGGCAAGGTAGAGATCAGCCTAGAGCAAATGACTATGCAGATCAAGGATATCCCATGGCCATGTGTGAAGTTGCACGAACAAGCTCGCATAGGATAATTGATAGACGTCCTTTCTTAACCCTAAATATAGGACAAGGAAAGAGTGCAAGGACCGTAAGAGCCTTGATTGACTCCGGTGCAGCCACTAGTGCTGTTAAATTGTCTTACTGTCAAGAGTTGCAGTTAACTGTCAATCCTGTGGAAGCGTATCTCATAGGATTGGGAGGCGTGGAAACCCCTTGCATGGGCGAGGTGGAACTTCCCCTCTATATTCATGATGAGGCTATAACAGTTAAAGTACTAGTGTGTCAAGACGAGGATCTCACTGAACCTCTTGTCTTGGGTCAAGATTGGATCTATGACCAAGCAGTCAACTTAAACTTAAGAAGTGGACTTCTTCAGGTTTGGGTCAATCATAGTCGAATTACAGTAGAGTTAGATAATGGAGCACTCAAGGAACTAAGAAAGGCACAGACTCCTGGTCCTTCCAGGAATACACATGAAGATGACCATGTTGTTCTTGTCCAAAACTCTGTGTTGCAGAGGAATGATATTCGCAAAAAAGGAGTCAGGGATGCAAAGGAACTCCCTTCTTTTCCAAAGGCCAGAAGGAGGCAACAACCAAAGGTGGATCAAAGGCAGAAGAAGTAGAGTACTACCTATGTCCGGGATCCAAAGTACCTGCGCAGCAAAATGTCCCAGCAAGTGAAACAAGTGTGGGTGCGGAAAGGCGAACACCCGGTTGCACTCAAGCCAACCACACGGGCAAAGCCTCTTATTAGTAACCAACAACACGACACTAATAAGAAGTCTTTCGGAAATTCTTCTGCTAACGTGAAATCTATTTTGGTGCCCAAGAAGTCGATGAAGGCTAGCCCACAATCAAGACAAATTTGGGTGCCTAAGACTTGCTTGCGGGCGCAAATAGCTACGTCGAAGCCACAACCTATACAACGTAACCCATTCACTCGCACAACCGGCATCCACTCGTTTTCAACACTCACAAACACACCAAGGCCCATGAACACAAACATAAGCATTTGTAAATGGGTCCCTAAAAGGCCTCATGTTCAAGCTGATACACCTATAATGTTCTCTAGCGTCTCTACGAAACCAAGGGAAAAACCCATCCACTGCATTTGGCAGCTTAAGACCTGTAATAAACCCCCCGACCCCAATTTGTAAATTCACCCCCACTTACTAACTGCATTAGTCTCCTAGGAATACCCAAGCATTAACTACACACACTGTCTTCATGCACTTACTAACCACTAACTCACCATCTACCTCATGTTAATGTTGTAACGGGGACAACAACGGATTTATTCTGTCCATTACGATGTTAACACATGATTCTATATTCTCACAGAATCAGAAGGCAAGAAGTAAAATGGCAGAAGTGACAGGTTCGGGCTCACAAGTAGGGATACTTACTGCAGGAATTGATGTGGATAGTCTACCTGTGGATGTGCCACCAACTGAACGACCAGTGGAGCTGCAGCACCTTCAGCAAATCCCGGTGCCGGATCCACCTACAGGGATCACGGAAAGAGTCCATGCCAATTCTCATTGGTTCAATGGCATGCCAGGTCCATTAGGAGAGGCCAAGTATATATGGGAGTCTAAGTGCGAGTATGACAGATCATGGGTTCGATTCCAATTTTTCTCCAAGGAGTTCGAGACTTTACAGAACACCGAGGATCTCCATACCATATGGCAACGAGCAGGGCTGGCAGAATACTTTGAAGCCCCACTACCTAAACCAGATCTCCTCCGATGTTACTATTTGGTCTCCACATTACAAGCTAATGAAGAAAAGGACAAACCCGGATCATTTGTTCTTCCCTCCTTGCTGGGCAACAACGAGTTGAAGAGGTTTGAACTTACTGTGGAGTTGGTAAGCGACGCTTTGAATATGCACGGCACGCATGTACCCTCTGAAAAGGATGCTCTTGTTCCCACTAACATGAAGGATAGGAAACTATTGAAGCTTAAAGACATGGCAGCACTCACCCCAAACGTGTCCATCCCTCTCCGCATGTGCATGCAACATTTCGCCTTTCCCGGCCAAGACCGCTTCACACAACCACACAAGAGAATCTGGTTCGCTCTCTACTTAGCGGAAGCAGGTGCGTTACCCATTAAGCTACCGGTATGGATTATAGATCAATTGTATGAAGCAAACAAACGGTCTTCTAGGAAATTAGTGGTGAACGGATGCTGTGCAATCACACGCATTATTTACCGGTGCCTAGCATACGATGTCCCCATTGAACGTGCCTTAACTTGGGCACAATTACAAATGTTTAAAAGGCTCAAGACGTCCACACATCAATCCAAGCGCATGAGGGGTGCGATCCCTTGTGTCCAGACAAGGGAAGTTCTGACTACTCCTGAGGTATCGCCACGAAGGGAGGCCACTGTACCTCCCTTTACCATTAGGATACCCAGGTCCGGATCTGAAACTACGACACAAGCTACCCCATCGGCTCCTCCTGTTCCACCTGAATTCGAATTTGCTGCCACTGGAGATGCTGAAGGAATGGACCCCCAGGACTTCGAAGCATTCCTACAAAGTACACAATTCTCTGATGTGGAGTTTTATTCAGAGGCAGAGGAGCAAGGCACATCCTCACGAAGAAGAAGAAAGTCTACAGACGGTCGACATGTACATTGGAGTGACGATCAGCAAGGTCAACAACAAGGACACCTAGAAGAAGAAGGAGCGTATGAAGAGGAGACCACTGAAGCCCCATCCTATACAGCAGAACTCCGAAGGCTGTATCAGATTATGGAAAGAGTGCGATCGCAACAACTACTCACCGAACAGAGTAGCAGAGTACTCATGACTCAGTTGTTGGAAGAAGCAGGAGTTGACTCAGAGTATAGGGAAGGTCTCTTATTGATGGCAGAAACATATGGGGTAGTGGAAGCAGTGCGCACTGCCATTCGGAGGTCTCCCGTTCAATATGACCCACGAAGGTTCCAGACACGACCACGCCCAGGTAAGAATATCCAGATTCCCATTACAACTGCAGAAGAGCCAACTATTACATCTGAACCTATCAGGACAACCTCCCAAGCAACCGAAACGGCTAGCCAACTGCACCCAGTCACCCATGAGGAGTCCACCGAACCACTACCACCCACACCCCCACCATCACCTCCTAGAGCAGAAACAGTGGAAATCACCTCGACCACTCAACCCACCGACCCAACCTTCATCTTCCGTACTCCCATCTCTAGTTCCACCCTATTCTCTACCACTGATAACCCAATCTTTGAAGCAACCCCCATCACTACACAATCCACCGAACCGCTCCTAGAGCCTGCCCTAGGGCAACCATCCCCCATGCCCTCAGCCATAGGTCATCCTGACCCTAGATCCACATTCATGGGTTTCCCAGCTACCACGCAACCCTTCCAGACCTCCTCAAATTTACGACCTCAACCCCCGACCTCTCTCTCTCCATTCCTACAATCCCTCCATGACCTCCTTGCTAGAGCTTTTCAACCAGGGTCTCAACCATTTCCTGTCTTTTCAGCTTCCCACCCCACTTCGCATCTATTCACCACTTCCACACACACACCACCTACCATCCCAATGTATATGGCAGACCCCACACTCACACCCACTCCTGAAGGTATGGACATTTCACCACCCACGGCACCTCCCCCCACGATTTCACCTCCTCCCATTCCCCCTCCACCAATTTCACTCACACACACGACTTCCATAGACACATCATTCACTGTTCCCGTTCCCCAATTCCCTTCCCATGCATCTCCCACTGTAAACACCACCCACTCATCTATAGGAAATGCATTGGACACCATGCTGGCTTGTATATCAAATTTAAGGACAGATTACATTCAGCTCGAGCAACAAAACGAACGCCTGCACGAGCACTCAGAGACACTACAGCACCGCCTCGCGGCACTAGAGGAGGAAAATGCTCGCCTCCACACACAGTTCCAAACTCTCCAAGAAGCTCATGGCATATTGGAGGTACAGTTACAGAACACAAATCAGGAAGCGATACAGGTGGTAGAAGGTCACCTACGGACACAGCTGGAACGCAACTCAAAACTTCAGCGAAATATGGCTCTTCTCAAACGCCATCTTGCGGCCGCTCAGGAAGAGAATAGACGCTTGCAAGTACAAAATCAAGAGAACTTGGAGGCAGCTATTGAGAGCACACCGGGGGCACCCATCAGCCCATCCAAGTTTCAAGCAGTGACCCCCGAAAATATCAAGATCATATTGGAAGACTATGCCATGCTGCTTGAAGCACATGATAAACTATCGGAGGAACTGGGACAATTGAAGCAGGAACACCAAAAAGGACCAACAGCAGCCTCTCCAACCACCCCCTCCGCGGCTTCACTTCTCACAGACGCAGAGGCCATAAAAGATCTCCAGAAACAGGTCACTGAATTGCAAACACGTCTACTACAATATGAGAGACCACCTTCCCCTCCAGAGGCTCCCACGGATGAAGAAGTTGTGCAAATTCCTGTGGAACAAACGTTTGACGAAGAATACGATCCACAACCATTCCCAGGAGGCCAACAAACAGAAGAAGCTCAGGACACATTCAAGGCACCATGGCCCCCATGGCTACGTCAAGTGGAGGAAATCGGGAGTTCGCACGAAGAGCGCACAGTAGTGCAAAATCAGGCCATGAGGGTCATAGAGGAAACTGTGCTACAATCGGCTTACTTCAAGAACCTGTCATCGAGACGCCTGATCCTCTCATCTGAACTCCAATACAGGCCGTATTATATTATCTTGGCTGATTATAATGCAGAAATACAAAGAGTCACGGGTCAGATTCCTACCTTTGCGACCCAATTTCAACCCGAAGACCTTCCTCCAGAGGTGCAAAAAGGCAAAATTCGTCAACCCACCTGGCGGCAGAAACTTCTAGAGACATATCCAGAAATGCTACGCACATGGAACAACGCGCCTTTACACCTCCTATACAATCCATGCTACGGTCCAGTCCCACGCCGCAGGTCTTGGAAGGCATTCAATATCAAGGTACAGAACAATGCGCAATGCAAGGAATGGCTGAACTACCCGTACATTGCGCCACCACAGGGACCACCGTCGGTAGCATATATGATGGGAACCATTCGCCACTGGATGCCGCACTTGAAGCCCATGCAAGATGTAGCAGCGCAAATGATGCTTAAAATCTTAGATATGATGCAAGTAGTCCTGAAGACTTTTCGAAATGCAGCCGCACCACAGGTACGTCTCCCGGGGTTTAGCAATGGAAATTACGACTTGGTGTATGACATGAGCACCACCCCCAGTATTCGTGTGGCTTACGCCTGGCATGCACGCATCAAATACCTCCCTGCCTGCTACAAACAGACCTTCGAAGAAATGTTCAGATCAAGTTTCTGGGAGTATCACTCGGAGATTTTCACACCGAAGCCAACACATCTGCTCCAACTTTTTGCTTGCGAACAAGCAATGTACTCAGAGTACTACACCACCCCGCAACCAGCGACCCCTGGTGCGATAAATTGGGATGCATTGGAAGCTGATCTAGCAAGAGGCTTAAGGATAGGAGAACATGAACTGGCCACCAATGTCATCCAATATTATATCGACCACCCGAGAGAACAAAGGTCTGTCAGGGGCGACAGACGCTAGGAAGGGGGGCGTGTTGGCATACAAAGCAACAGAGGAGTCATGCACAATACGGCAACAAGGCCAAATCATTTTTTTCCCATGGATTATGTACAACTCAAGTGATTTTAATCACTACACAAACATTGTAAATCCCGTTTTTGGTAGAATAGACTCCATTTTGTGCAAGCCGAGGAGTCCTCGAGCTTGAGGAGTATTAGAAGTACCATCATACCAATTTTCATAATTTTTAGACTTCGTTTGAACCCTCAAATAAGCCCTGGAACCTAATTTTTAACTAGGCCGGACACTAGGTCTGGACAGGGCCAAAACTAGTCAAAAAACTATAAAAAGAGCTAGAGAGCTCATTTTTGCGGTTAGATTGTTTGTGAATTGAGCTTATGTAAGAGACCTTTTGATTAATGCAAAGAACTCCATTGTTCCTCTCCTTGTTCTTGCCTTGTGTGCGCGTGTGTGTGTATGTGTGTGCATGCTTGTGTGCTTCTCACTCACGCACTTGTGCCTTCACTTGCTCATAGTCTTCATACTAGTCCTCACGTCTCCTCGGATTGACAATTATGAGGTGGATCTTCTCACGTTGGTACTCACCATTGTGCTAGAGTGACATATTCATCTTGGCATTTTTTTTGTTTATTTTCAAGATTGTGAGGAGGTTTCAATGGTGCAATGATTATACAGGAACTTGCATATGACAAAATGGATGGTATGACAAAATGGAAAAGATTGGATGACACGACCGATACAAGCGATATGGACCATCTGAAATTATCTGATTGCCCATATTGCTTGCATCGGTCGTGTCATAAAAACTTCTCTATCCTCTTCACATTTAACTTTTCTGTAGGATGGTGACTAAGAATGTGACTGATTACATCACTTCAATTATGTCTTTTTATGGACTACATTCATATTGGCATTTTTTTGTTTAATTTCAAGATTCTAATGAGGTTTCTATTGTGCAATGATTATAAAGGAACTTGCATGAGTAAATTCTAGGTGATTCAAGAATATAAACCAAGAAATTCTTACATAATATATCTCCCCTTTTAGAACCTTTTTCCATACTTCCATTGATTTTGCTTTTGCAGGATTGTAAGTAAGAATGTGACTCATTACATCACTTCAATTATGGCTTTTTATGGACTATATTCATATTGGTATTTTTTTTTAATTTCAACATTTTGATGAGGTTTCAATGGTGCAATGATTATACAGGAACTTGCATATGACAAAATGGATGGTATGACAAAATGGATGGTATGACAAAATGGATGGTATGAAAAAATGGAAAAGATTGGATGACATGACCGATACAAGCGATATGAGCCATCCAAAATTCTCCGATTACCCATATCGCTTGCATCGGTCGTGTCATAAAAACTTCTCTATCCTCTTCACATTTAACTTTTCAACATGAATAAAGCAAAAAGCACCCAAAATAGACATTTTGATGATAGAACCAATTCAATTTTTCTGGAACCATGCAATGAAGTCACTTTTACTTAGTTCTCAAGAGGATCAATTCAACATTACATTACTCAAGGCATATAAATATAGTTACAATGACCATCTTCCAGATGAAGACTGGCATAATTACATAAAATTTGTACATCAATAAATCTTCCAACATATGTTGGTTACACATTAGATTACAATCTTACATTCCAAAAATATAAGGGCATATTGCATGTTCCATAATGGCATTTATTGCTCTCTCCTTGATCAAGATGACCCAAGCATATGGATAGTCTGACAAGTTCAACTCAGGGTTGTAAAACCTGCTTTCCAAGAACCTTACTGCATTTGCAATCACTCTCCAGTCACACGAGGTGTTGTATTTCTGTAATGGCACATGTATTTGAGTGTATCCAAACCTTTTTTCTTCTTTCAATGAAGGAATTCCTAGAATGTTTTGATCAATATGCATTTTGAGAAGCTTAGCAGCACTGCAAGGTAAACTTAAATTTACAATGGATGGCAAGGCTTTAAAATAGAACACAACAAAATGTATGGCGAGGCTTACACTTTGGAGTTTCCATGTTGTGATTGGAGAGAATTCCTTGCTGTCTTCTTTGTCCTAGCCATAACCTACAAAAAAAAGATTATTATCATCAGATAAATAGGACTTTTACTAGAGAAAAACAAATCATGGATCAGTAAGGATTAATATTAGGACATGGATCAATTAGACAAAAAAAGATTACATCCTTCATATTTGCAATGTCTTGTACCCCTTTGGGCAATAAATATGTGTATCTATGTACATTTCATGAGTAATAAGCTTTGAAAAGAAATATATTTAATAGAAATAACTCGAAACACAAGCAAAAACAAAGCATGAGACACGACCAATCCAAGCGATTAGGGTCATCAAAGAATATCGGATGGGTCTAATCGCTTGCATTGGTCCTAGTTGCTTGAATTGGTCATGTCCAAAGGAGGTCATCTTGAAGCTTAGATTGCATGTGAACTTTTGTATCTTATTATTGGTAAAGAATTTTAAGAAAATAATGCAACCATTGCGTCCGGAATGTGCCAAAACCCTAAGATTGACTGTCTATTTGCATGATTTTGATACCCGGAGGTCTCGATAAGCCTTTTTGTATTGATTTCCAGACACGACCGATGCAAGCGATTAGGCCCATCCAACATTTTCAGATGAGCCTAATCGCTTGCATTGGTCGTGTCCTACATTCATGCACAAATAGGCTCATCAAGACCTCTCAATATCAGAATCATGCAAATAGACAGTCAATCTTAGGGTTTTGGCACGTTTCGGATGCAATGGTATCATTAGTTTCTTGAAATTTTGAGCCAATAGTAAGATAGGGAAATTCATGACCGATGCAAGCAAAATAAGCCAACTTGCACAAAAAAGAGTTTAAAAGCTTGGAACAAATTTTAAACGCAGAAAAACTAATTAAAAAAGCTTTCACAAAGCACTCAAGAAACATGACCGATACAAGCGATTAGGGTCATCGGGAAATCCTCGAATGTCCTTAATCGCTTGTATCGGTGGTGTTGTAAAATAATTGATCATGATGACCCTAAACCCTCACACAAAATGTGGTCTATGGAAAGTTTTGAAAAGCATGTAAAAACGCGAAGACAACGGTAAGTTGATGGTAGCAAGGAGTTTCACAAAAAATGAAAAAAGTGAATAGAAGAGCTTAAATAGGTCTCTGGGATGATTTGACCGTTGGTGACACGTGGCAATGTGTGATTGGTCCATGTCATCTAGCCGTTGTGAATCCCAACATTACAATGCCACATGGCATCATTTGAGTGGGCCACGTCATCTAGCCATTGTGATTCCCAACGTCTTTTGCCACGTGGCACTCACTTATTGGTCCACGTCATGTGACCGTTACCCGATCCTTCTTGACTATAAATACGGGTCCCGTTCACCATTTCACATTTTCAACCTTCATAGAATTTCTCTCTTCATCACCCATGCATACTTGTGCTACATACCCGATACGACTGATACAAGCGATTACACGCGTTTGACCTACCTTTGACTAGCTTATTTCGCTTGCATCGGTCATGAACTTCCCTATCTTACTATTGGCTCGGAATCAAGAACCTAATGCTACCATTGCATCCGGAGGAACATGCCAAAACCCTAAGATTGACTGTCTATTTGTATGATTCTGATATGGAAAGGTCTTGATGAGCCTATTTGTGCATGAATCTAGGACATGACCAATGCAAGCGATTAGGCTCATCTGGAAATGTTGGATGGGCCTAATCGCTTGCATCGGTCGTGTCTGGAAATCAATACAAAAAGGCTTATCAAGACCTTTGGGTATCGAAATCATGCAAATTCTGATATGGAAAGGTCTTGATGAGCCTATTTGTGCATGAATCTAGGACATGACCAATGCAAGCGATTAGGCTCATCTGGAAATGTTGGATGGGCCTAATCGCTTGCATCGGTCGTGTCTGGAAATCAATACAAAAAGGCTTATCAATGACTGTCTATTTGTATGATTCTGATATGGAAAGGTCTTGATGAGCCTATTTGTGCATGAATCTTGGACATGACCAATGCAAGCGATTAGGCTCATCTGGAAATGTTGGATGGGCCTAATCGCTTGCATCGGTCGTGTCTGGAAATCAATACAAAAAGGCTTATCAAGACCTCTGGGTATCGAAATCATGCAAATAGACAGTCAATCTTAGGGTTTTGACACGTTCCGGACGCAATGGTAGCATTATCTTCTCCAAATTCTTAACCAATAATAAGATACAAAAGTTCACATGCAATCTAAGCTTCAAGATGACCTCCTTTGGAGACAACCAATTCAAGCGATTAGGACCATCCAAGCTTCCTTGATGGGCCCAGTCACTTGAATTGGTTGTGTCCAATCAAGTATCATATTTATAGCTATATGAATGAATGCTCCATATAGAACAACTAAATGTGTTTATAAATATTATTTTCAACATTAATTATATGTTTCTATAAAGTTAAGGATGATAAATCAAACATGACTGATGCAAGCGATTATGCCCATCGGATATTCTCTGATGACCCTAATCGCTTGGATCGGTCGTATCTCATGCTTTGTTTCTACTTCTGTTTCCAGTTATTTCTATGACTTTAAAAGATCGTTTACTTTTTCTAACCTAGATTTTCAATTTTTTCCACAGATATCTATATTGGATGAAGGCAACTACATTGGGAGGGGGAAGGGAACAAGGAAAACCATAGAGAAGAAAGGAAAGACAAAGATGGATATTCATTCAGTGATCCACTATCTTCCAAAACTGAATCCAAAATTATTTTGTGTTATTCATAAGCAGTATAGTGAAGAGGCAGATTTTTCATTATTCTCCTTGAGGACTCTTTCAAGATACATGGGTTTTACTTCAATACCCTTTAATGCATACAGAGTTTTTCTACTTGAAAGAACAGGTGCATTAAGAATTTTTGGATATGCCCCAGGATTCAATGCTTCAAGGGCAGGCTACTTCCTTTGTTACTCAAGCTATGCAATGGCTGTAGGGGTGTCATATGTTCAAAGTATTATTGTCTACAGGAGAAAAGAGTACCTCAGATATAGAGGAGATTTGCTAGAGACAAGTTCATTCAAAAGGCTCAAGAAGGATTAAATATATTTCTATTCAAAGCTTATTACTCATGAAATGTACATAGATACATTGTAATATATTTATATGCCTTGAGTAATGTAATGTTGAATTGATCCTCTTGAGAACTAAGAAAAAGTGACTTCATTGCATGGTTCAAGCAAAATTGAATTGTTCTTATCATCAAAATGTCTATTTTGTGTGGTTTTTGCTTTATTCTTGTTGAAAAGTTAAATGTGAAGAGGATAGAGAAGTTTCTATGACACGATCGATGCAAGCGATAGGGGCAATCGGAGAATTTCGGATGGCTCATATCGCTTGTATCGGTCGTGTCATCCAGTCTTTTCCATTTTTTCATACCATCCATTTTTTCATATGCAAGTTCCTGTATAATCATTGCACCATTGAGACCTCATCAAAATGTTGAAATTAAACAAAGAAATTGCCAATCAGAATATAGTCCATAAAAAGCCATAATTGAAGTGATGTAATGTGTCACATTCTTAGTTACCATCGTGCAAAAGAAAATCAATGGAAGTATGGAAAAAGGTTCTAAAAGGGGAGATATATTATGTAAGAATTTCTTGGTTTATATTCTTGAATCACCTAGAATTTACTCATGCAAGTTCCTTTATAATCATTGCACAATAGAAACCTCATCAATCTTGAAATTAAACAAAAAATGCCAATATGAATCTAGTCCATAAAAAGACATAATTGAAGTGATGTAATCATTCACATTCTTAGTCACCATCCTGCAGAAAAGTTAAATGTGAGGAGGATAGAGAAGTTTTTATGACACGACCGATGCAAGCGATATGGGCAATCGGAGAATTTCGGATGGCCCGTATCGCTTGTATCGGTCGTGTCGTCCAATCTTTTCCATTTTGTCATATGCAAATTCCTGTATAATCATTGCACCATTGAAACCTCCTCAGAATCTTGAAATTAAACAAAAAAATGCCAATATGAATATAGTCCATAAAAAGACATAATTGAAGTGATGTAATCAGTCACATTCTTAGTCACAGCATTTCCATGATTAAATAATATCCTATTTCGGTTGTCGCCACCTTCGTTGTTGCTTCCATTAAGCTTAGCCCTAGTAGAGGTGGGTAGTGGCACCCATTCTGCAAAGAAAAATCAATGGAAGTTTGAAAAAAAGCTTCTTAAAGAAGGAGACTTGTTACAATCTAAAGGGTTGCAACTTGATGCAAGATAATGTTTTTTCTCTAATCTAACGTTAACTATTGCATCATCAATTGAGAATTTGAATTGTGATGATGCCTCATCAAGGTATTCTAGAGCTCCCTTACATTTTTGAATTTCCAATTTGCAGTGACAATTATCTTTCTAGATTGAAAATCTGGATGAATCAGTACTTCTGGACAGCTCTCCTCTGAGTCCAAGGCTATCCAAAGTCCAAGCTTTCTTTTCCACCTTTTGTTGAATGATCAGAAGCATCCCAATCTAATGAAGAGATGCAAGGACTAGGCAAATGTATAAGATTTCCATAAGAGCTCCTCCCTAATGGCACCTGATAATATGCAAAATGGACAAATAACTCTGTGCTATTGAAAACTTGAGCGGATTTGTCTGCATACATAAGCTCTTCATATTCCTTACGAAGAACTCTGAATGTTCGTGTTAAACATTCAAGAGGTTGCCACTCTAAAATATTGGAAGGAAAAATATCTGCAATACAAAAACATATATGTTGTTATACAAAACCAACTGAAATGATAGACGATCATTGTAAAACTTCACTTACAGTACAAAGGGAATTGCATATGCTTTTCCAGAACAAGATCCTTAGCGTTGTACACATGTTGTACTCTTGCAAACCAACCGCATCTCTTCAATTTGAAACTAAGAATAAGTCCCCTGCAATGGTTTCTTGTGTCGTCTCTTTTAGCATGCTTGACTTTATGGGCACCTCTATAGCTAGGAAGCATAGTTATTCATTTAACTTCACAGAAAGAGGTTTCCATAAAGAATCCTCTCTTCTGTTGTAAACCTCACATGAGGCTACACGATTGGAAGGACGACAAGAAGAAGAAGCCATTAGAATCGAGAAGAAGAAGAATGCTCAAAGCGAGAAACCGACATTCACAAACTTTGCCAACATTTATAGATAAAAGGGCTTTGTACACGTGGAAACTTTTGATTTGATGTAAACCCTGTCGCCGAATGACCATGGAATTTCGTGAACCCAAAAATATTTCGTATCTTCAAAAATCATTTCCTTCTTGGAACTTTAAAGATATGCATTGTGTGATGTGCAAAAATATATTTTTTTGCATCAAACCAAGAAATTGTACACTGAATACAAGAATCTTCATCACTTTCGCGGCGCTTTTAGATCATATTCTCTTAAAAAAAGAATTTCTTTATACGGTTAAAGGAGACAACAATGTTATATTCTTGTACACGTGGAAAGACTCTATTTGCCAATTTCCTTAATCTCTCATTAGCAAACAGCCCCTTTTCGGCCGTTTTTCGCCCTAATGTTCTAGCAGATTGATCGATTTGTGAAAACTGATTTATCTGTGTTCTGTGGGAAGTTGACGGTTTTTTTAACTGTTGTTGTTGTTGTTGCTATTGTTCATGATCCTCCTCCTCCATTCTTTAGCAAGTTTACAACATCGCTTAGCTTCCTCAGCAATGGCTAAATCCTCTTATTGTTTTCTTTGTAACTCCTCTTGCTTATGTTCTTGCATACATCGGATCCTTTCGTCTTCTGCACATCACAGTGCTTCCTAAAAAAGTTTTATGTGAGCACGCTTCTCTACATTCAATGGATCATTATCATCTAGAGTAGGTCATTGCCGCTTACTCTCTCGCAAAAAAATACATTCTTCTATGATTTTGAATACTCTCCAATCAAGAAGAGTTCCTGTCAAAATTAAGAAAGAGAATAGAACTACAAGTTTTGTATCAAGCTATCGTACCCTCTTTGTCAGATGGCACAATTATCACACCTCCTTATTTATTCATCGATATATGATTTTGGCCTAGTTTACTTGGGTGTTTGCCACTATAGCATCAACCATTAACGAATATAGAGTTTGAGAAACCCCCTAATGCTTACTCTAAATGAATTTCCATGGATTCATATATAGGAGTCGTGTGTATTTGTACTCCCCAGAGCATGGCTTGCCGAACATGAACTCCATGTCCTTGTTGCATACTAATGTTGTAGGAGCATTAATCCCATTGTTACTAAGCTTCAATTGAGCGACGATGTATTGTGTGTTGACTATTAGGCATACTCCAAACCCTATGCGAAATTCAAGAAAGCGACAATTCTCATTCGCTACCTTGAGCTAATCGTTGCACTATTAGATGAAAGAGTTTGTCACTCGATGATTTTACAGATGTGTCCAATCAATTTATGCACAATCGAGTAGACCTTGCTGTTGGAACCAATCTACATGAGATTGCAGTAGAAGTTTGGGAATCTGCAACGGACTCATGTCAGTCAACTTAAGCATATTTGCAATACTATTCCCATCATGGTTGTAAGAAAGTGCAACACACGATTGTGAAACAGTAAAAAGTAACAACTAAAAAAATGAGTTCTATGGCTCATCGATTTAAGTATATAATTGGCAAGGCCAGTGCAAATATGCATGTGTGTGAGTAAAGTGCATGTGCTTGAATAGTGTGCATGGCATTGAATATTGAATCCTCATACCAAATGATGAAAAATCCACCCAATCTAACCTCGCGTAGCCTACAATGATGCATAGCTAATCATGCAAATTTGTGAGCGAATCTTTATTCGATTTTTGTGATTATGCCACTTATTATTTGAATACAATGAGGGCTATTGCACTAAATGGAATATGGTCGAAGCTTAGACCCATTGACTAGAGTCCATAAAACCTCCCCACCCAATGTTGCTAACCAAAAAGTTGTTCTGCATGAATCCAAAATGGACCTGTCCACCAAAGTTTGAATTTTCTGGCTTGTCTCTTCATTTTATAGTTAAAAAATAATACCAAATCTCCTATTCAAAAAGAAAGCATTCATAGATGATGATCATGCTAGTGGTTTTGGTAAACTACTAGTGCATGCATGAGTAATGTTTTTAATCTTTGGAAATCTAAATCACATTCCAAAGTCCATTTGAAAGCTGTGGTTTTCACATGAGCAAGAGAATTTGAGGGAATTGCAATATGAACTAAACAACATGTGGTGTCATATTTGAGATAGAGTCCAAGGATGGTAAAGATTGAAGAAGATGAATTCCAAATTTAAAACGTGTCTTTTAAAGTAACTTTTGTGCTTATTGAGTTAATTAGTAAAAGTAACGATTATAACCTATTACTTGGATGACCACGGTTCAAACATGCAAAGGTTCAACAAGATTGGGGATCTCAAGCAATTACTTTCAAGAGAGGTCACAAGAAGTATTCTATTCCTCTAGAAGATAAACAAAATTATCCAAAGGCTCAACTTCCTCCAATTTTAGAACCTCCCCACATGATGGCAGGCTTAAAGAAAGATGAAGAGCTCCAATTTCTCAAAGTTAACCATGATTTGTGGTCGGTAGGTCTGATTGATACCTAAATTTGGTCGCAATTTCAGCAAGACCTTGTTGTAGCTATTGTGCATCCTGCATTTGGTGTCTCTGAGTCAAAGGGGAGACATTAGGGCTTTTGGAGGAAGATCTTTCTAGTCTGACTAGTGTTCACATCCAAGAAGATCAAATTGAACAGGTAAATGTAGGGTCTAACAATATACCTCAGAAAGTAAAAATAGGTGTTAGTTTATTGGAAGGATTATGAAAGGAATTACTTCTAGTCTTGTCTCAATTTAAGGATGTGTTCATTTGGAATTACTTTGATATGCATGGGTTGAATCCTAGATTTTATCAGCATAATATTGTGTTAAAAACAGATGCTTCCCCAATAATTCAACAGCGGTATC
The DNA here is from genome assembly GCA_020310875.1 of Ceratopteris richardii. Taxonomy (NCBI): domain Eukaryota; kingdom Viridiplantae; phylum Streptophyta; class Polypodiopsida; order Polypodiales; family Pteridaceae; genus Ceratopteris; species Ceratopteris richardii. Next base: position 154,305,392 of record CM035423.1, on the reverse strand, counting down.
ATATGAGCCCAAATTTTACCAAACATATAAAGGAAGATTTGGATAGATTATTGAAGGTGGGATTTATTGTAGCTATTGAATATCTAGAGTGGGTATCTCCTATTGTAATAGTCCCTAAGAAGAATATGTAGCTATGAATTTGTGTAGATAATTGTAAGTTCAATGTAGCAACAACTGGAGACCCATTCGCACTACCATTTTCAAATACAATGCTTGATGAAGTTGCTGGCAGAGAAATGTACTCATTTTTAGATGGATTCAGTGGTTATAATCAAGTTAGAATGTTAAAAACTGATATAGAAAAAATAACCTCTATTACCAATTGGGGAGTCTTCACATGTACAGTAATGTGGTTTGGATTATGGAATGTTCTTAGTAGTTTTCAACGGTGTATGCAACAAATGTTTGCTCCATACTTAACTAGTCTCATGTAGGTGTTTTTGGATGATTTTTCAGTATCTAGACATCAAGTGGATCATCTGCAACATTTAAGGTTGTGCTTTACTAAGTGTAGAGAAGTATGTTTGAGTTAAAACCCAATGAAATCAGTGTTTGGAGTAAGAAGTTGTAAATTACTTGGACATGTCATCTCTAGTACAAGAATTGTGATGGATCCAGATAAAGTTAAAGTCATATTCGAAGTACCTTCACACCTGAAGCTTTGGGTCTTCTTGTTGGAGATTCACTCACTAATTAGACATAAAGACCTGAAGATGTATGAAGGATAAAGAAAGACAAAGAAAAGCAGAAACAAAGCATTCAGAAAAATCAAAGCCTTGGTGAAGGGACAAATTCACGCCTATAATATACAGCGTAGAAACTTCCAGAATTACGAGTTTTTTGAATCTCGGATCAAAATGTATATATATAAGAGAGTTGAGAGAGTGCTTAGATAGATGAGCAGAATAGAGAGACGAGGTATGTGTAGTAGATGCAAGAGTGCGTATGTAGAGATGAACAATAGAACCTGAAATGTCGGGATTCATATGAGAGAGAGATGGTAAGGAAGAACTACTCAGTATAAGAGAGTTTTCCATGGCTATAAGCGAAGAGAGGCCAAGCCATTCTATACACATCTTCTCTAAAAGAAAACACATACTTATGTGGAAAGATATGAGCGCGTTCAAATAGAGAGATGAGGTATGTGTAGTAGACACAAGAGTGCATATGTAGAGATGAATAATAGAACCTAAAATGTCAGGATTCATCTGAGAGAGAGATGATAAGGAAGAACGTATCAGAGCAGAAAAGGTTTTGAAGAGCAGAAAAGGTTCTCAAGAGTAAACGAAAGTAAAGATACAAGAGAAAGTGAAGAATTTTTCACAAGGAAGGTGAAAGCTGAGGTGATCAACATCAAACGGAATCAAAGAAGCGTTCTGGAGTCATTCTCAAGGGTAAAAGTTTATGAAAGGTAAAATCTTTTAACATTATACTCACCAGCAGTAACAGAAACAAGAAGATTATGGCAGATCACATTTCTATTAACAAATTGGACAGAGATAACTATCCCGCATGGGTAATGCGAATGGAAGCCTTACTTATGAGTAAGGACTTAATGATATATGTGACAGGAGAAGAAAAGAAGCCTACTTTTGAAGACGGCAGTCAACCGAAGAAAGAAGAGTTAGAAGCCTTGAAGATATGGTAGAAGAAAGATGCAATGGCAAGAGCGTATATCTACAATACCATTACTGATCATCTACTACCACACATTAGAGGTTTGGAGAAAGCAGAAGATATATAGAGTGCATTGGAAGATCATTTCCAAAACACTACTAAAGCTAGGAAGGCTAGCTTATGGTCTGAATTTACAACATTCAAGAAAAAACAAAGTCAAAGCATTAGTGATTATGTCACTAAGATGAAGGACTTGGCAGACAATCTTGGATCTATTGACGAAGATATCGAAGACCACAGGTTAATAGCGCAAGTGCTTGCAGGACTGAGAGGAGATGAAATGTGGAAACCTTTTGTACTCTCAACTGAACTTTCATTAAATCATTTTGTACCATATTTAAATTAGTTACTTGGACTAATGCTAACATTTGAGCAAGATTTGAAGAGAGATGGAGATAAAGGACAAAGTTCTACTATGTATGCAAAGAATAAGAAGAAAGGTGACAAAGGTAAAGAAAAAGATGAAGAAGAACTGACTACTCAAGAAAATTATGCAATAGGACGAGGTAATGTCAGAAATAAAAGTAGAGGTAATACAAAAGGAAGAGGTAATCAGAATAACAACAAGAAGGCTTGTTGGATCTATGGATTAAGAAATCATTTGGCTCATGATTGCTGGCATAATTCTCAAGGATCAAGTCAGAATCAGAATAACAATAGCAGAGGCAGAAGCGGAAGATATCAAAGAGGTAGACAAAGCCAAAGAGGCGGATATGGTAGAGGTGGAGCAAGAAGTTGGGGATAGAATCAGTCTCACAACACTACCTACTACAACTATGCGAAGGATATGCAGAATGACAATCATACAACATTGATGATGAATTCGATAAGCATGTCATAGAATGAAGATCTCAAGGTACTCTATATTGACTCTGGTTGTTCAAATCATTTGTCAGGAAATATAGAATTGTTATCAGAATTGGAAGGAGGAATTTCAAATCATACAGTACAAACAGGTGATAATACAAAACATTATGTAAGGTCAATTGGAAAAGTAAAGTGCAAGAATGGAACTACCTACTAACAAATGTTTTGTATGTTCCAACAATTCCGAAGAATCTGATCAGTGTGGGACAAATAGTAGAAAAACGTTTTCAAGTCAGGTTTACAAATGAAGGAGTATTTGTTGAAGATCCAGAGAATGGATACAATCAAATTGTCCATGGTAAAAAGGAAGGTAGACTTTTTACTCTTAAAGTACAAGGAAATGTTGGTCAAGCTTTAATCACACATGGTGATGAAGTGTTTACAGAATTGGACCTCTGGCATAAGAGGTTAGGACACTTTAATGAAAAGGGAATCAAAATGATGGTGGAAAAACAATCCGTAAGAGGATTACCGAATATGAAGAATCAACATATGATTCACAAATGTGAAGCCTGTCAGATGGGAAAAGCACACAGGTTACCATTTCAAAAGAAGGGTTACAAACACGATGGTTTGCTAGAACTCGTACATACAGATGTATGGGGACCAACAAAAGAAGGATCAATCAATGGTTCAAGGTTTTATGTTCTTTTTATTGATGATGCAACAAGATGGATAACTCTTTATGTTTTGAAAGAGAAGTCAGAAGTATTTGGAGCTTTCAGGCATTTTCATGCATATGCTAAAAGACTTACAAGACAAAAACTCAAAAGACTAAGGTCTGATGGAGGAGGAGAATATTTTTCTCAAGAGTTCAATGATTATTTATGGGATGCAGGTATCAAAAGAGAAATAACTTGCAGGTATACACGGCAACAAAATGGAGTAGCAGAAAGGAGAAACCGAACTCTACTAGAGTTTGCAAGGGTAATGTTAAAGGAGAAGAATTGTCCAAACTATCTTTGGGCTAAGGCTATAAATACAACATATCTGGTAAATAGATTACCATGTAGAGCTTTAAATGGTATGACCCCTTATGAAGCTTGGTGGGGTAAGAAACCAACACTTGATCATTATAAAGTGTTTGGATCAGTTGCTTATGCTTATGTACCATCACAACTGAGACATAAGCTTGAACCAAAAGCTAAAAAATACTTGTTCATTGGATATGATGAAAAGCAGATGGGTTACAGGTTATGGAGTCCGTTAACCAAACAGTTTACTGTTTCCAGAGATGTGACATTTGATGAAGGAAAGAGCTGGTATGTAGATAAAGAGTATAATGATGAAACAATTGAAGAAGAGATAAGAAGAATTGAAAAAGGTAAATCACATATGCAGGTGAATGGAGATGAAAATCATATGCAAGAAAGTACATCCAGGATCGGATTAACTATGAGAAATGAAGATGGACCGAGATTTGATGAAGAAGTGTATTTAGATATACATGAAGAATATGAACCAAGAAGGTCAAACAGAGTAAGGAAACAACCAACAAGGTATTCTTATGATACTTCTTATTTGACTCAGAAAAACTATGCTTACTTAGTAAAGGAGGATGAAGAACCTCATAATTACAGTGAAGCAAAAGGTAAGAAACAATGGGAAGAAGCAATGAAGGAGGGGTTCAATGCGCTGGAAGAGAACAGGACTTGGGAACTTGTTCCAAAACCAAATGTTAAGAAAGTGATTGGAAATAAATGGGTTTACAAAGTTAAGAAACTTGCAGATGGAAGAATAGCCAGATACAAAGCTAGACTGGTAGTCAAAGGCTATGCTCAGACACATGGTATAGATTATGATGAGACATTCAATCCGGTGGCAAAGATGTCAACCATAAGGACATTGATTGCTATAGCAGCATCAAAAGGATGGAAGCTAAGTCAATTGGATATAAAGAATGCATTTCTAAATGGATATATATAAGATGAAGTCTACATGGACAACCTGAAGGGTTTGTAAGTTCCAGTTACCCAAATCATGTCTGCAGATTAAGAAGAGCACTCTATGGATTGAAGCAAGCTCCAAGAGCTTGGAATTACAGACTTGTGAAGTATCTCAATGACCTTGGATACCAAAGCTCAAAAGCAAATGCAAGTCTACTCATTAAGAGAACAGATGAAGGTATGATCTACATTTGTATTTATGTAGATGACATTATAATCACAGGTACCTCAGATGAAGGAATCAAGGAGGTAAAGAGATTGCTTGAAAAAGAGTTCAAGATCATTGATCTAGGAAAGTTATCATACTTTCTTGGAATGGAAGTTACATATACAGATCATGGTGTATATGTTTCGCAAGAAAGGTATCTCCTAAACTTACTGAAGAAGTTTAACATGGAGAATTGCAGAGAAGCTTCAACACCGCTTGAAGTCAATCATAAACTCAGAAAATATGATGGTGCAGAGTTTAAAGATATGAGAATGTATCAATCTTTAGTGGGAATTTTGATTTATGCTACGCTAACAAGACCAGATCTTAATTATGTAGTAGGAGTTCTCTCACATTTTATGCATTGTCCAAAGGATCAACATTGGGTTGAGGACAAAGAGTTCTTAGATATATCAAAAGAACTATAAAGGAAGGATTATATTATACTTTTACATCAGATATAAAGCTGAGAGCATATAGTGACTCAGACTGTGCAGGAAGTCAAGATGACAGAAGGTCAACACATGGGTATATGATATACCTAGGAGATAAGCTTGTCAGCTAGTGTTCAAAGAAGCAGCATACAGTGGCTTTATCGTCAACAAAAGCAGAATATAAAGGACTTATGGAAGCAGCTAAAGAAGTGATATGGATGCAGACCTTGTTCAAAAGCACGAGTATTGATCAAGGTATACCTATCATACATGGAGATAATATGAGTTCGTTGTATCTTGCAGCAAATCCAGTATTTCATGCAAGAACAAAGCACATAGAGATTCAATATCATTTCATGACGGAAAAGGTAATGGAGAAGGAGATTGAAATAGTATTCACTCCTACAAAAGATCAGATTGCAGATATTCTGACAAAGAGCTTGGACGGAGTAAAGACAAGCAGATTCAAAGAAATGGCAGGAATAAAAGAAAAGAAGAATATATGAAAGATCAGAGGAAGCTAATTAGTGATTGAGGGGGAGCTGTTGGAGATTCACTCACTAATTAGACATAAAGACCTGAAGATGTATGAAGGATAAAGAAAGACAAAGAGAAGCAGAAACAAAGCATTCAAAAACTCAAAGCCTTAGTGAAGGGACAGATTCACGCCTGTAATATACAGCATAGAAACTTCTAGAATTACGAGTTTTTTGAATCTCGGATCAAAATGTATATATATAAGAGAGTTGAGAGAGTGCTTAGATAGATGAGCAGAATAGAGAGACAAGGTATGTGTAGTAGACGCAAGAGTGCGTATGTAGAGATGAATAATAGAACCTGAAATGTCGGGTATTCATCTGAGAGAGAGATGGTAAGGAAGAACTACTCAGTATAGGAGAGTTTATCATGCTCGTCAAATGTTTGTTGGCTTATCCTCCACAACAAAAGAGGATTAAGGTAATGCGGGCCACTAGAATGAATCTAGTGGGTTTCTACTCCCTCAATACATACTAGAAAGAAGGTTTAGAGTACAATGAACTGAGAAATCAAATACATAGAGCATAGCCAACCAGATTCCAAATACTACGTTTTGTCTCTCAGCATCCTCTCCTTCATATTCTTCTACAATTTTTGAACTACTATCTTTAACTTCCCAAATCCATACAAATGAACATGCTACATGGTAGTTGGTATTCTAGGAAAAGGATACTAAAATTACAAGATTATAGTATTTGGATGATTAACAAATTGAGTGTAATATCGGTGGTAGCCTCATAGGTGTCAAAGTAGAACATTTGGATGTTGACCTCAAGAAGGAGGTACATGTGTCTCAACAACCAAGGTTTGAGGCTCCACATTCAAAGGAAAAATTATGTAAGCTGAAGAAGGCATTGTATGTGATGAAAGAAGTCCCAAGTTCATTGTACTAGTAGATAGACAATGGGAGTTACATGAAGGCCTTTGGTAGTCATTTCTACTTATGGAGCATTATATACGATATCAATTTTGTTGTCAAAATTCTGAGAAGGCTTGGAAATAGACTTCATGAAGGACGTTCAAGAGTTTGCAAGTAAATACATGGAAGAATGTTTGGAATAGTATGCTATCCAATCAAGAAGAATGCAGCAAGTACCCTCACCAAAGTGCTTACAAAGGATCTACTTCATATACATCTTCAAAGACTTGGCATTCGGCCAAGGAGGTAGTTTCCTTCGGGTGGACATTAAAGAGGGATGTCTGACATGGTCAATGTGCAACCCTCATGGAAGACTTGGCATCATGCCAAGAAAGAAGTTCACCTTGGAGTTAACATTGGGGGGGGGGGGGGGGGGGAGGGGGGACAAAAGCCGAACCATAAGTGAAAGAAATGCATTTTTCTTAAATATGGTTGAGAAATTTGGATATCAGTTATGGGATCTTGAAACACTCTGAGTGATGAAAAGTATTGATCTCATTTTCAATGAGCGTAAGGTGCATAAAAAACACATTAAGGATGTTGAAGAGAGAAGATTCATGTTTCAAGATATTGGTCCTCTAGTTAGCATGAATAAAAATATGACACATAGGGATGTTCAGGAGAATGTCCAATTAGATGAGTCTGCAAATGTTCATGTTCAACAACCATTGAGACATTTTGCATTCTTCTCACATCCACCTAATTGATATGTTCCAAGTTTGGATTTTGTTATGCTAGCAATTGTTGGAGAGCCTTCTTGATACAAAGAGGCTATGAAGAGAGAGGATCATGTCAAGTGGGAGCATGCCATGAAGACGGAGTTGGGTTCTATTCACAAGAATGTTACTTGGTCCAAAGGGCAGGAAAGCTTTACCATGTAAATGGGTATGTAATTTGAAATTCACATGAGACAGTGCTTCTCCAAAGAATAAAGTATGACTTGTTGCAAAGGGTTTTAAGCAGCAACATGGTGTTGATTTTGAGGAAATCTTTTCTTCATTGGTCAAGATGACTACCACGTGTATGCTGCTTGGATTCGTTGCAATGTAGGACTTAGAGATGCTCCAAATGGATGTTAAAATTTCTTTGTTGCATGGATAACTTACATATGAGAACTATATGGAACAACCAAAGGGTTACATAGTTCTTCGCAATGAAATTCTAGTGTGTAATCTGAAGAAGACCTTATATGGACTTAAAGAGTCCCCTAGACCATGGTACTAAAATTTTGATGCTTTAATGAATTCTTAAGGCTATTCTTGAAGCAATCAGGATCATTATCTCAATACAAAGATATGCTCACATGGGAGGTTGATATGCTTGATACTTTATGTCGATGATATGTTGATTTCTGGGAACTCCTCTTATGAATTCATTTCTAAAAAGGAAGTTGAGTGAGACATTTGATATGAAGGATTTGGGGGATGCCAAACATGTTCTTGGCATGTGTATTACTCTTGATAGGAGTAAAAGATGCATATACTTTTCTCAAAGTGAGTACATATGCAAAGTGCCTCATAGGTGTTAGATTCAAGAAATGACGGGCAGGAGATGGTTGAACCACACTCTAAGAGGGAAGATTAGGAAGTAATCCTCATCCATGGCTTTTGAGACAAGTGGTTAGCCCATCATACTCCTAACCAGTACATCATGATTTTGATTCCCAAAATTGGTATATCATCATAGGAAGTAGGCTTGGGCAAGGTGAATGGAAGGCATGAACATCGCTTTGAAAGATGATCCCATCAAAGATTAGATTCTATCTTCCCATTTATAGGTCCGATTTAGATGTGTAAGATACCGTTGGAGAACTCTTGGAATGACCAATGGAAGCAATAGATTGAAAATCCAAGATATCTCGCATGGGTGAGAATCAGGTTCAAGAGGCCAAGGTTGAGAGCAAGGTAGGTCCGTAGACTAGTGGCCAAGCAGTAGAGATGCAAGGTTCAAGATACCAAGGTTGAGAGGAAGAGTGGCCAAGAACCTGAAAGGAAAGGTTCAAGAGACCAAGGTTGAGAACAAGAAGGTTCAAGTAATTCTACAAGGGTGAGGACCTCAATTCAAGGGGAGATCAAGGATTGATCATTGAGCAAATTGATCTCTATAAGGGGAAGAGTGTATTAGACTCAAGAAATGATGGGTAGGAGATGGTTGAACCACACCCTAAGAGGGAGGATTAGGAAGTAATCCTCAACCATGGATTTTGGGGCAAGGAGTTAGCACACCATACTCTTAGCTGATAGATCATGAGTTTGATTCCCACAATAGGTTCAATATTCAAGTATGAAAAGGCATTGAGTACACCGTTACCTAGATATGTGAGATTGAGAAAGGATGATTGCTCAAAATTAGATGAGGAAAAAGAATTCATGATAAAAATTCCTTATAAGTCTATTGTTGGTAATCTCGTGTATGCTATGGTAGCTACAAGACAAGACATTGCATTTGCAGTGGGAGTTGTGAGTGGATATATGTCTAATCCTAGAAAGAAGCATTGGGAAGTGGTCCATATGATTTTGAGATATTTGAGTGGCACTAAGGACAAGTTTCATGCTTAGGTAGAGGAAATGCATCCATTATTGGTTACACACACTGTGATTTTGGTGGTTGTGTAGACAATCGAAAGTTTACATCAAGGTACATTTTTCATACTTTTCATTCAATGGAGGTGCTATCTCTTAGAGATCTTGTCTTCAAGAATGTACAGATCTTTCCACTATAGAACTAGATTATGTTGCAGCAAGTGAGGCATGTAAGGAAGCATAGTGGCTTTCTCATCTTGCTTGTGATATGGGTCTACCTCAGCATGTAGCTTGTTTGGTCAGTGATAGTTAGAGTGCCACTGATTTGGCTAAGAATCAGGTAGGTCATGGATATTCGAGCTACAAATAGGACGTCAAAATTATGAAAGACCTCCATCACCACCTAAGGCACCTACAGAAGATGAAAACATTCAGATTCCAATGTTATAAAGTTTTTTCAAAGAAGAGTATGAGCCTCACCCAGTACTAGGTGGTCGAGTCATCAAAGAAGGGTAGAACACATTCAAAGCATATCAACCACCTCGGTTAAAGCAGGTAGAAGACATCGGTAGATCCCACAAAAAACGAGTGGCAACATAGATCTTAGATGTAAAATATAGAGGAAGAAGGATTGAAGTCCGCATACTTCCAAAATATGACACCCAAACGGCTTCTAACTACCTTTGAGTTGCAATACAGACCTTATTACATAATCCTCATGCACAACAATGCAAAGATAACAAGGATTATTGGCAAGATACCTACCTTTTTCACTCAATTCGAACCTAAGAATTTACCAATGATAGCAAGGCGAGAAACTATCTTTCAACCCAACTAGAGGATGCAATTATTGGAGCAATATCTAGAAATGTTATGCACATGGTCCCATACTTCACTCTGCATCTTATATAACCTGTGTTATGGAGTTGTCCAAGGAAAAGTTCATGGAAAACATTTGAAATTAAAGTAAATACCTATGTACAATGTGTCAATTAGGTTAATTACCCATATGTTGCACCACCTTATGGATTGTTGATAGTTTTATACATGATCACTACCATTCAACACTCAATGCCACCTCTAAAACCAATGCCAGGCATTGTAGACCAGATGATACTAAATATCTTCAATTTAATGCAAGTAGCTTTCAAAGCCTTCAGAAATGTCAAAGTGATGAGATATCAAGCTCAACATGTGATGATCCAGAATGACACGTATCATTTTTTCATTTCTCTGACATGTATAGTGGTCATGCTGGTATATGTCAAGGATACTTCATTGAGCTTTACTAGATTGATCTATCGAGAGTGATGGCACATTTGTTTTATTGCCAGCTCACTCATTCATGAAAATTAAGATTTTCCTTATGTGTTCTTTATATATTGCACTTGTTCTATTGTTGTTTTAGGTCATTTTCTTGTACATTCCTTTTGTGTAATAGAAGAAGAAGATCATTCTTCCTTGCCTCAATATGTGTGATTGCTCCTCTTTGAATGCAACCTATCTAAACAAATCACCCATTCCTCCATAACCAACAAAGGAAGTAGGAAGTTACAACAAATGATTAGTGGATTATGGGAAGTTTCCACAAATTGGCAAACACTCCTCAAGGCGAGAAAAAAATTCAAAAAATATGCTTGGATGGGAATATGAGAAGTGAGTAGCTCACCTAGCTATGCTGATTGATGAGCTTTTTCCTGTAATAAACATTCTAGGCTCAAGGTATACCACACCTAGATTAAGAAGAAATACAATTGTACATGTCTTAAATTTTATTAAAAGTAGAAATCCAAGAAACCCACCGATGTCCCTCTTTTGTTCCTCGAGTCTAGAGTAGAATCTCTCTTCACATCTCTTTTTTGTTCCATACTCTTGTTTTGTCCACTCTAGGATGGAGAGAACTTTGGAATTGGGCACAAGTACATGAACAAAAGTAAAAGAGTTTTGTGATCTAGTAAATAAAAAGTGCAATTTGTTTCAATTGTGGCTTTAACCACAAAATTTTGTAGGTATTATAATCATTTTGTAATTAGAAAACTACCCTAGAACTATGGCCATCTATGAGTCTACTTTATGTGTGTTAAGTCTCTCATCAATCCTTCACAAATTTTTTGAGAAAAGGTGTAAAACCTCTCTTTCTCTATCTCCTTTCTCTACTCTCTCTCTCTCTCTTTGTCTCACATGTAGAAACATTAGATATGTACTCATTAGGGGACCAGAGACACAAGCATTTAAAAATAGGCTTTCATCACTCAAAAACTCTACAAAAAGATCATACAATGGTCAAGACTAAGGCATCACAAAATAAAGCAAGAGAATGAGATGAAACCCTTGTTGATCTCTCTCATATTCTTTGTCTCAATGGATATCTTTGCTCTTATTCTTGTTCATCATCTTTGTAAAGGCCCCTTCTTGTGTTCTTGAACTTTCACTATGCATCAATTATTCTTTAACCTTCTTCAATAGCTCCTTTCTTTCTTTTTAAATCTTATTGCAATCATCCACCATCTTTTCGACCTCCTCCATCCTCTACATACTCTTCTAACAATCATAGAGCTCATCTTCTTTAATCTCATCATTGTCACGAGGAAGGAGATAAGGAAGAGAGCTCACACACACACTCTCACTCTCAAGAAGAAGCACACACACGGATTGAGGCAAGGAAGAATGATCTTCTTCTTCTTCTATTACATAAAAGGAATGTACAAGAATGACCTAAAGACAAGAATACAACAAGTGCAATATATAAAGATCAATACATAAGGAAAAAACCTAATATCCGCGAATGAGTGAGTTGGCAAGAAACAAATGTGCCATCACTCTCGGTAGATAAATCTAATAAAGCTCAATGAAGTATCCTTGACATATATCAGTATGACCACTATACATGTCAGAGAAACGAAAAACTAGTACGTGTCATCCTAGATCATCACATGTTGAGCTTGATATCTCAACACTCCCCCTCAAGCTCAACGCCATATCCTGTAATCCAAGCATCTCTCGAAACTTCTTTAACTTCTCAGCTCCAAGTGCTTTGGTGAAAATATCAGCAACCTGCTCATCTGTTCTCACATAAACAAGATCAATATCACCTGCTAATACCTTCTCTCTGATGAAGTGATAATGTACCTCGATATGCTTTGTTCTAGCATGGAAAACAGGTTTCCGTGCTAACTGTATGCTGCTAAGATTATCACAATAGATAGTGATAGGCTTTTGCACTTCCACACCTAAATCTGCAAGTAACATCTCCAGCCATGATGCCTCACATGCTACCATTGCAGCACCTCTATACTCAGCCTCTGTACCAACAAAGCAACAGTGGGTTGCTTCTTGCTGCTCCATGTAATAGTTGCACCTCCAAGTGAGAAAAGAAAGCCACTAGTAGAACTTCTATCTGGAGTACTACTAGCCCAATCTGCATCGGTGTATCCATGAACTTGCAACTCCACACCAGCTTCATAAAACAATGCATAATCCAAAGTAGCACTCACATAACGTAGAGTGCGCCTCAGAGCATCCAAATGTGGCTTCCTGGGAACCTGCATAAACTGACTTTCAAGTCCAACAGTATAACTTAGATGAGGCCTTGTAATTGTGAGATATATAAGACTTCCCACAATTTTCCTGTACATAGTAGCATTTTCCAATGCTTCACCTGATGTAGTATCCAATTTCAAAATTTGATCTAATGGCATAGAAATTGGCTTACAATCAGCCATACCATACTTTTGCAGCATATTCAAGGCATATTGCCTTTGTGACATCCATATACCTGTTTCTGTATGTATAAACTCAATGCCCACGAAATAGTGCAGCATGCCAAGATCTTTCATGTCGAATTCCTGCATAAGAAGTTTCTTTACCTCTTTGATGCTTTCTTCATTATCACCACCTACAATCAGGTCATCAACATAAATAGCCACAATAGTGATGCCATCATCAGCCTTCCTTGCATATAGTGAGTGATCTGCATCACACATAGAGAACCCAATGCTGGTTAAGTAATCAGCAATCCTTGCATGCCATGCACGAGGGGCTTGCTTCAGCCCATACAAAGCCTTTTGCAACCTGCAAACATATTCTGGATGCTTTGAATCTTCATATCCCTGTGGCTGGTCCATATATACTTCTTCCTGTAACTCACCATGTAGGAAAGCATTCTTCACATCCATCTGATGCAAAGTCCATCCTTTTGCTGTAGCTAATGCAACAAGTGTTCTGACACTAGACATTTTAGCTACAGGGCTGAATGTTTCCTCATAATCAATGCCATATGTCTATGCATAACCTTTATCTACCAATGGTGCTTTATACTTGCTTATGCTACCATCAACATTATGCTTTACCTTGTAAACCCATTTGCAGCCTATGGATTTCTTTCCTTGTGGCAATGGAACCAGCTTCCATGTATCATTTCCATAAAGTGCAGCCATCTCCTCATCCATAGCTTTTTCCCAATCTGCATTACCAATTGCGTCTTCAAAACAAGAAGGTTCAGCATCTTGTATTAACTTTGTCATGTAGGCACAATGGCGAGCCATGTAACTATCATATGTCAATCGTTGCACTGAATTACGCATCCTCCCAGATCTTCTTGGTCCTGGGTCACTTCTTCTTGTATCATCTGCATGTGCCCTTCTTACTCCTGGAGTCTTCATAGAGGGCAATCCAAGTTCCTCATCAATACTCTTTTCTGAACCACTTGAATCTTCATCTACATCTTCAAAATCTGCACCTGTTTTACTACCAACAGAAAGCTTTTCTTTACCTTTCTTGGATGTATTTGATGAATTTGCTGGGCTGAAATTTCCACGCAATCTTCCAATCCATGGATTTGAGTTGGAACTATTGCTTGGTGATGCATCCGGTCCACTCAAAACTTGCGATTCTGCACTAGATTTTTTAGCATTTTCTTTGTCATTTGGTTCAAGATTCAGTCCTTCTTTGGCATCTGCATAGAAGCTTGACATTTCATCAAATACCACATCTCTGCTCACCTTCACATGTTGTGTGAGTAGGTTATAACATTTGTACCCCTTTTGCTCAAGGGAATATCCAATGAAGACACATTTTTCTGCTTTCGAATCAAGCTTCGTCCTCAACTCATCTGGAACAAGTACATATGCAATACATCCAAAAACTTTCAGATGTGATAAGTTTGGCTTTTTACCTGTAAACTTCTCTTCGGGTGTAACTTGATGTACAGCAGCAGTCGGAGTTCTGTTCATGATGTATACAGCAGTATGCACAGCTTCTGCCCAATAACAATGAGGCATATTCTTCTCAGCCATCAAGGCTCTTGCTATTTCTGCAATATGTCTATTTTTGCGTTCAGCAACACCATTCTATTGTGGTGTGTACCTGCATGAAAACTGACGTCGAATTCCATGATTTTTTAGAAAATTGCTGAACTCATTTGACATGTATTCACCTCCTCCATCAGATCTTAATGTTTGAATGTACTTCCCTATCTGCTTTTCCACCATAGCTTTAAAATTTTGGAAGTGAGTGAACACCTCACTCTTCTATTTCATGAAATATACCCATACTTTGCATGTATGATCATCAATGAAGGTAACATAAAACCTGCAACCGCCCATAGATGTGGTCTTTGCTGGACCCCAAACATTTGTATGTACTACTTCTAGTACATTCTCACTAACATGCTTGTCATGTGGAAATGATGCTCTTGACTGTTTACCAAATTGACATGTTGCACATACCTTTTGCATTTCTGCAACTTTGAAATTTAGTAGTCCATGGACAATCTTCTTTGACTGCATCATTTTTAGCCTTTGCAAGTTTGCATGTCCAATCCGTCTGTGCCATATCTCTATATCTGCAATAACTCTTGCACCTTTTGCAAACATGGCTGCATTCATTTCATGAATCTTCACATTTAAGGTGAACATCCTACCCACTTTGTTTCCTTTTGCAACCAATCGTCCATCCTGCTTGTACTCTTCTACATATAATCCATCAGCATTGAACCTGACTTGTAATCCCTGGTCAACCATTTGTCCAACAGAAACTAGATTCTTTGTTATATTTGGAACATGCAACACATCAACAAGATGTTTTACCTTCCTGTCCTCCATAGACAATGCTATGTTTCCTGTATGCTCAATAGGATGCGATGTATCATCACCTGTTTCAACATATCCAGGAACTGGCATTTTCTGCAAACTACTAAACCATTTTGCATGACTGGTCATGTGATTTGAAGCACCTGAATCAACATACCAGACATTATCATTTGATTTTGAAACACCAGCAGACATCGTATTCATCATGTGATGTTGAACCATAAACAGCTTCTCAGAATCATCTGCACTTGTGGATGCATAGTTGTTTTGTTGCCTTCTGTTATTTTGATTCTTTAACCTGCAATCATGTTCAAAGTGTCCAGGTTTACCACAATTCCAGCATCCTTTACTATCATTACCTGAATCGTTTCTTTGGAAATTTCTGCGACCTCTTTGGCTCCCCCTGCCTCGAAATTGTCCTCTTCCTCTTGCATGATTCTGTTGTTGACCTTGGTCTTGGTTATTATTTCCTCTTCCACTTCCAAAACCTTTACCTCTACCTCTTCCTCTGCCAGAGTAGAATACCTGCTCAGAACTGGGCTTTCCTTGGGAGTTTGAGTCCTCACCAAGATTCTTTTCTTCAATAATCAGCATAGATACCAGATCAGCAAAATTCGGAATGTTTTCCCTAGTCTGTATGGAAGTTCTGAATTGCTTATATGAAGCTCCTAAACCACGAAGGCACATCTTGAAGCTCAAGGTCAAGGACAAAGCATGGAAGCGCATCAAGGAAGTGGACACACAAGAAGAAGGAGCTAGTAGGGAGCTCCAAGAAGCACCTGTCAAATTTTCAGAAGAAATCCCTACAAAAATAGTGATTTTTATCACTAAAAACCATTGTAAATACCATTTCCCATTTTTATAACTCCATTTTGTTCAAGCCGAGGAGTCCTCGAGCTTGAGGAGTATTAGAACTACCATCCTACCAATTTTCATAATTTTTAGACTCTGTTTGAGCCCCCAAATAAGCCCTGGAACCTATTTTTTAACTAGGCCGGACACTAGGTCTGGACAGGGCCAAAACCACTCAAAAACTATAAAAAGGGCTGGAGAGCTCATTTTTGAGGTTGGCTTGTTGTAGATTTCAGTTTTGTAAGAGAGCTCTTTGGTAATCGAAACTTTCCATTGTTCCACTCTTTGCTCTTACTTTGTGCGCGTGTGTGTGTATGTGTGTGCATGCTTGTGTGCTTTCACTCACGCACTTGTGCCATCACTTGCTCACGGTCTTCATACCGGTCCTCACGTCTCCACGGATTGACATTTATGAGGTGTATCTCCTCACGTTGGTACTCACCATTGTGCTAGAGTGACAGCACACTTCCACCTTATCATCATCATCTACATTCACGCCAATAGATGCAAGTGACTCACATATGCCTTTGATTTTAAGAGTGTAGTCACTTACCGACATGCTCTTCTTTTCCAATGTATGCAGCTCATTCTTGAGTTGCAATTTCCGTGCCTTTGTATTAGTCTCATACAAAGTGACCAAGCTATTCCAAGCCTCTTTTGGAGTCTTGGCATCCTGTATGTGTCCAATCATGCTATCCTGTATGCTAACAGATAGCCAATACATTACCTTTCGTGCTCCTTGATTCCATTCCTCATATGCTCTTAACTGATCTGCAGTCCGATTCCTTTCTGGTAACTGCGGAGCATTTTCATTCTCTCCTTCGATGTACTACCAGTAGCCTTTTCCCATCAGGAATTCGTCATTCTGAATCTCCAAGCATGGAAGTTGTTCTTGTCCAGCTTATCGCTCATAAGCTGACTCATTCCATCTGCATTTGCCATTTTTGCAACAATTCACAACACTGCAAAACACTACAAGCAACACTTCTGCTTGAACACTGTCGCACTATGATGTGACAGTTTGATCTCAGAAAAACACAGTTTTCGTGTATCAACAGTACACGGAATCGCTCGAAATTCTGGATCTGGAATGTATGAGTGTCGCCGAACACAACGCAAGTTATAGTTTTTGAAACTGGCCTGGTTTTTCTGTGGGCCCCACCTTGTGGGCTCGAAACGGAGGTCAAGATGGCTCCGAAACTTCGATCTAACAAAAACGAGTGAACCTAAAGGGATAACTCGCGAAAATATTTTGAGCTCTTCTACCTTCACGGCGATTTTCGTAGAAAACGGAGGCCGTTTATGAAATCGTGTTTTCTCCACGCCTTGCCGCGTAGTCTTCACCGTTGCCTTCTCCACGAGCTCTCTACAGCCATGCTGGCTCTGATACCATGTCACGAGGAAGGAGATAAGGAAGAGAGCTCACACACACACTCTCACTCTCAAGGAGAAGCACACACACATATTGAGGCAAGGAAGAATGATCTTCTTCTTCTTCTTCTATTACATAAAAGGAATGTACAAGAATGACCTAAAAACAAGAATACAACAAGTGCAATATATAAAGATCAATACATAAGGAAAAAACCTAATATCCGCAAATGAGTGAGCTGGCAAGAAACAAATGTGCTATCACTCTCGGTAGATAAATCTAATAAACCTCAATGAAGTATCCCTGACATATATCGGTATGACCACTATACATGTCAGAGAAACAAAAACTGGTACATGTCATCCTGGATCATCACATGTTGAGCTTGATATCTCAACAATCATTAGGTAAGAGGACTCAAAATTTCTTGTAATCTTGATAACAATTCTCTTCTTTCCATTTATGCTTGAAAAGTTCATTTTCTACAAGAGTCAAACACTCCTCTAGATCATATATGTAAGGGCCTATTCCTTGTTTGAAGACACCATGTTGAAAACTTTGAATACATTGGGGAAATCCACACGATCGAATCTATAAAAGAAGTCCTTTTATAGAAGGTGTCTTCAACAGCTCGCCCCTAAAATCATAGGATTGTTGTATAATTACATGGGTCTAAGGGGTAGAAGCCTTGGGTTTCTAGGTGTGAAGCCCTTGGGATTTATTGATTATATCTCCCTATTCAAATCTTCTTGAACCTTAGGGTTGATTTCTATAAGGTTGATTACCTTAGGCTTGATTGGAAGCTTCTCCTAACCGCTTGACTCATACATGAGAGCTTGGAGGGTCTTCTTTTAGAAGACATGTCATTTCATGTGATTCCATAAGCTTGGAAACCATGTGATCACCATCCATCTAATGGAAGGTACACATGTCCCCTTGTAGTTAAGTTACCCCATTAGACCTAGAGCTATATATTGGAGGGATTGGTTGGGTGGATACATGCATCTTTGTCCCTATCAGAGCCTAGGAGAGATGATACAAGCTTATGGTCTTTCAGATGTTCACATACCTTGTTGTTGCCCCAAGAGTGGATCTTCATCCCTTTAGGGATGCGAAAGCACATGCTCAAGCCACCCCCTCAAGGGAGTGTCATCACTCAAAGAGCAACCCTCATGGCAAGCTCCTTTTTCTCCCCTCTCTTGGGATAAATAGAGTGTTATTTCATGTCATCAAAGACCAAGAGCACTCATGATAAAGAAGAATGTCATGTCCATTGAGCTCACCACTCCGTAGGTATCAAGACTTGCACACAACAAGATAGAAACACACACACTTACAAAAAGAGCAAGGTAAGCATCCACATGGGCACACACATACACACATGACAAACACTATCAAGTAGGCAAGAAATAGGATGATCCAAGAAACTTAGTGTCGAAAACACACTTTTGTAATAGAAACATATCAAATCTTGTCCTTTTTTCATTAGGATAAATCATCCGAGATTTTGTAAAAATGAGCAAGACTCTTCCTTATGATGAGATCTATCATATATAATTTTTGTAGAATTTTTAGAGCTCTCTAGATGGCATATTTTTAGATTGGAATCTTAGAAGGACCTCTTTTAAGTGTGAACATGGACACTTAAAATAGTCTAAAAGGAATTTAAAGTCCTTTTTTGGGAGATTTCTTGTAGATTTGTTTTGGATGATTAATGAGAACTAGAGAGCTCTATGCAATAGTCATTCTTGTCTTTCAACTTTTATGGTATTTTCAAGTGGATATTGTGAGCATTTTTCACAATTTTATCTGTGTGATGAGTTGCTTTATGTGTGTACTATGTTTTCATGAATCTATCTTCATCCTCCAAACTCTTTAATCAAAGTAGTAACTATTTTCTTGAGACTGTGAATCTATCAGAATTGTGATTCTCTCATCAATGGGTTACAATTACTAAAACTTGAATCTAAATTAACCAATTTATTTTTTATAAAAATAGCACACATTAGGCAGAAGAATCACTAAAAAGACTTAGCTCTAGCTATATTCAAAAGAAGAACTACTTCCAAATATTATAAAAATCTTCATATTGTTTGAGAGGATGGAGTAGATTACTTTTCGGATTGATAATTTAAAGTGTTTGAGGTTTTTTGTCCTTTAGGCTATCGTGATTGGAGATGACAAATCCAAAGTACTATGAATAGATAATCGGATATTAGCAAAGATGAGAGTGCTGGAAAAAACCTACTCAACTCTGAAGTAGCTTTAGGGATACTTAGTACACTCCCTTAGCTCCCCACATATGCATTAAGAACACCTAAGTTTTTTGGAACATCATTCACAAAGAGTTGTCACAAAACAGATAAGTTTGGCTATCACAATGCTTGAGAGACCTTCTATTTTTGGATGAGAAGCTCTTAGAAAAATGTTTAGAGATCACAACTTAGTACAAATTAACTAGAGAGCTAACCAAAGTCCACAAACCCACGATTTAAGAACATCCTTGGAATTTTCCATGAATTTAAAATACAATAAAATTTTGAAAAAACATAAAATTTACAAAAAGATAATTGAAGATAGAAAACAGACAATCATGACTTATAGTGAGCTTGTAATTCTAATGGATAGAATCATGATTTTTCCAATTGAAGTAACTTTCAAAAGACTTCAAGTGGAATCCAAAAATAAGTGATTATCCTATTTTGAGAGGTGCCATTAAGTGTAAGATTCATTGGAATTTGAGAAGAAAACAAAAACCTTAGTTCAAGAAAATCAAAGAGGGTTTAATATGGCGGTTCCCTAATTTAATAGAATTGAGATCTGGGCTACTCACAAAACATACTTATACACAAAGGAGAGAGAGGAAACATCTTTCACAACAAAAGAATATTTGGGAAGAGGAAAGCACACGTTTTTGGAATAAATATGAAGGATCATAATGGAGAATCAAGAATCTCTCACCAAGGTGATCATAGAAATAACCTCAATTATCTATATACAAATAGTTTTGGAGCCTATGTATACAAGGATTGAATACATAAGAAATTCATTAGATTGAGGAACTTAGAAATTCCTTTGAGCTTGATGCTTGTGGCTAAGTTTAAGGATGGTTGATATAAGGATAGATAGGGTTGTAAAATATATGTTTACAACTAACCTTGATGAAACTAATGACCTAGGTCAATTTTCAAATAAAGCAACTTGGGATCAAAATTTAGAACCTCGAGATAATCAAAGAGGCAGTAGAAACCATACTCTAGTAGAGCCACCATGGGAAAGAAGATATTAAAGTTTACTTAATGTTTTTAAATTGATCCATACCTTTTAAAAAGATCATGAAGAGAGTGTGAGGGTAGTTGAAAGAAGATTTAAGCAATATTTGGATAGATGCCCAAGTGATAAGAAACCATCTATGCCAAAAAGAGTATCCTTATTCATTAAAGGATTAAGAAATGCTCAATTAAGAACTATGGTTTATTGTAGAAGATGTCCAAATTTAGACTCTTGCATTAAAGAAGCAATAGGTTTGGAAGACAATAGAGGATCTGAGCTTATAGTATATGATCAACAAGTCAGTGGAGAGAGTGAAATTCCTCGCATAAAAGAGTTGGCTCAAACCATAGCAAAAGTCTTAGGGGCTACTGTAAAAAAAAAATTTAGTCAATGCCAAGATAACCCAAACAAGGAAATGTTGTGTGTGGAGAAGTCCATCCATTCCATATGTGCAATCACCAAAAACCATCTCATCTTCAACACAAAAGAACATTGAAATAATGTACCCTAGAAAAAAATGGAAATACCATACTAGGGATGAACGTTTCTTTAACAAACAACCATTGAGGAATAAGGAATATCAAAATCAGCCAATAAAACTTAGAGAAAGGGAACATATGGATCAACCTAGACATGTGTTAGGATGACAACCACATATACCAACCAATGTAGTTCCAATAAAGCAGTCATCAGTAGAAGAGAATTTGGAAAGATCCTTAGTGCTAACCAAGGAATATTCAGATGGTTGCAATAGCCATTGAGATTATCATTCAAAGGATACAAATTGGAACTATGTGTATAACAAAGAATCTAATTTACAAGCCTTGGATTTGGGAAATGGATGTAGCAACATTCATGTACATAACTAATAATCACATGTCAAATCTAAAATCCCAATTTAAGACTCTTCTGAAGGTGAATTGTGATAGGTGTGGTGGAGAACACTTTGTGAGAGATTTTCCTCAAACCTCTTACTTTTAGAGTGGATGGAGCATATTGCAAGTATTTTGGGAGAGAACACTTGATAAGGGATTCTCGAAAAAATTGAAATAGGGAAAATTCAAATAATCAAGTATGTTTGAAGATAGTAGACATTATATCAACTTTTGGTGGTGATCAAGATGAAATAACACATATACAAGTTGTAACTAGAGCCAAAGCCAAAGTTCAAAATATGAAAATTGATGGACAAGAGGGAGAGAAAATAGAGACATCAAAAAGAACCATGAGAAAGAATTTATCATGGAAAGACAAAAGAGAAAAACCAAACTCCAAATGGAAAAGAAAGGTAAGGGAGTTGGAGAAAATCTTACACAAAAATAATCAAAAGAAATCAAAAGAAGATGCTAATGAAATGTCAATAGAAAAGGAAGAATGTAGGTCAACAAAAGATTTTTTAGAATAATTAGACACTTTAATCAGAGCTTTTAAAGCCAGAATAAGGGAAGAACCTATACCAAAGGATCGACATAAAGTATGTCCAATTTTAGAATTAGAAGCTAAAGGAATGAAATTGTGTAGGGAAATCATTGAGTTAACACAAAGATTATTAGAAAAGGAGCCTATAGAGATTAACTCAAAAACCCTAGAAAATTTGCATGAGGGAGTATGGAAGGAAGTAATGGAGATAAAATTAGTCATATAAGGATGATTGTTGCATATGGTCCAACAAGAAAAAAACTCCCAAAAATATTTCTTTTGAGAACAAAAGATTGTATAAATGAGAGAGCGGAAGATGATGATATGTACATACCTCAAGTATTTAATGATGAAGAATTTGTACCATATGGATAGACTCATATTTTTTTCAACCTTGGATATAGCCAATGAAGAAAATGTGAGGATAAATTTTCAAAGTGAAGAAGGGTATGAGATCTATCACATAGCATTTAAAATTATAAAAGTGGATAACAATGAGAATGCATCCAAGGAAAAAGAGGAAGAGTTGGAAATAATGTGTAAGACTTCATATCTAGAAAATGTAAGAGCTACTGATGTGATGAAACATAAAAACTCTAGGAAACATAGAAAAATGAAACATGTGAAAGAGGAAAATAAATGAATGATAAAAAGGAAATAAAAGGTCAAATTGAGGTAACTCAATTAGAAGAAGAAAAGAAATTTGATGTTCCAATGAATTAAAAAGATATGATATTGAAGAAAGATTTTTGTTAAAGTTGAAACCACATAGGGAAAAGAAAAGAGGTGAATCCTATGGCAATCAGAAGAAACTAGAAAAGTACTAATAACCCAAGAGGGGGAGAAGAAAAACATATAGTAATACCAATTGACATGGCAGCAAAGGAAGAAGAACTCTTAATACATTTTGTCAAGGAATTTAGAGATGTATTTGCCTATAGTTACAAGGATCTCAAAGGAATATACCCTAGTATCTGTGTCCATAGGATACGTATAGCACAAGATTCTAAACTAAGTAAAAAAGGCATTATACATACAATGATAAATACTATGCTAAGATTAAAGAAGAGATAGATAAACTTTTGGCTATTGATTTCATATATGAAATTGAATACACTGAAATGGATATCTACAATAGATCTAGCACCAAAGAAAAATGGTCAACTTATGGTTTGTATAAACCTTAAAAAGTTAAATGTTGCGACCATTAGAGATAGCTATCCATTACCAATAGCAGATCATCTACTAGAAAGAGTAGCTAGAAAAGAGATCTATAGCTTTGGATGGTTTTTTTGGATACAATCGAGTTCCAATTGCATTAGAAGATCAACATAAGGTAGTCTTCGCTACAAAATGGGGTGTCTATGCATTTACAGTTATGCCATTTGGTTTAACCAATGCACAACCACATTTCAAAGGATGATGTGTCATGTGTTCAAAGAAGTTCTAAGACAAATTCTTGAAATTTATGTAGATGATCTATGCACCTTTTCAAATAAAAGAGAATATCATTTACAAGGTATGAAGGCCATATTCAAAAATGTAGGACTTACATAGTTTTTCTAAACCCAAAAAAATGTGTCTTTTTTTGTAAGACAAAGCAAGATGTTGGGTGACACAGTATCTAAAAATTGCATGTGTACTGATGAAGAGAAAATAAAGGCAATGGTAAATTTTCCTAAACGAGAAAAAAATGA